>CAWWDJ010000089.1:0-183000 GCA_963942525.1 Ptychoptera contaminata | reverse complement strand
AGTGAAAAAAATAAGTAAAATGAGTGACTTTTGAGTTTTTCATATTTTTCGAGCACAAACCAGTAAAAGATGACAAAAATCAGTAAAAAGCATAAATTTTAAGTTTTTCATATTTTTCGAGCACAAACCAGTAAAAGATGACAAAAATAAAAAAAAAGCATAAATTTTGAGTTTTTCATATTTTTCGAGCACAAACCAGTAAAAGATGACAAAAATCAGTAAAAAGCATAAATTTTGAGTTTTCCATATTTTTTCGAGCACAAACCAGTAAAAGATGACAAAAATCAGTAAAAAGCATAAATTTTAAGTTTTTCATATTTTTCAAGCAAAAACCAGTAAAAGATGACAAAAATAAAAAAAAAGCGTAAATTTTGAGTTTTTCATATTTTTCGAGCACAAACCAGTAAAAGATGACAAAAATCAGTAAGAAGCATAAATTTTGAGTTTTTCATATTTTTTCGAGCACAAACCAGTAAAAGATGACAAAAATCAGTAAAAAGCATACATTTTAAGTTTTTCATATTTTTCGAGCACAAACCAGTAAAAGATGACAAAAATAAAAAAAAGCATAAATTTTGAGTTTTTCATATTTTTCGAGCACAAACCAGTAAAAGATGACAAAAATAAAAAAAAAGCATACATTTTGAGTTTTTCATATTTTTCGAGCACAAACCAGCAAAAGATGACAAAAATCAGTAAGAAGCATAAATTTTGAGTTTTTCATATTTTTCGAGCACAAACCAGTAAAAGATGACAAAAATAAAAAAAAGCATAAATTTTGAGTTTTTCATATTTTTCGAGCACAAACCAGTAAAAGATGACAAAAATAAAAAAAAAGCATACATTTTGAGTTTTTCATATTTTTCGAGCACAAACCAGCAAAAGATGACAAAAATCAGTAAAAAGCATACATTTTAAGTTTTTCATATTTTTCGAGCACAAACCAGTAAAAGATGACAAAAATAAAAAAAAGCATAAATTTTGAGTTTTTCATATTTTTCGAGCACAAACCAGTAAAAGATGACAAAAATAAAAAAAAAGCATACATTTTGAGTTTTTCATATTTTTCGAGCACAAACCAGTAAAAGATGACAAAAATAAAAAAAAAGCATAAATTTTGAGTTTTTCATATTTTTCGAGCACAAACCAGTAAAAGATGACAAAAATCAGTAAAAAGCATAAATTTTGAGTTTTTCATATTTTCCGAGCACAAACCAGTAAAAGATGACAAAAATCAGTAAAAGGCATAAATTTTGAGTTTTTCATATTTTTCGAGCACAAACCAGTAAAAGTTGACAAAAATCAGTAAAAAGCATAAATTTTGAGTTTTTCATATTTCTCGAGCACAAACCAGTAAAAGATGACAAAAATCAGTAAAAAGCATAAATTTTTAGTTTTTCATATTTTTCGAGCACAAACCAGTAAAAGATGACAAAAATCAGTAAGAAGCATAAATTTTGAGTTTTTCATATTTTTTCGAGCACAAACCAGTAAAAGATGACAAAAATCAGTAAAAAGCATAAATTTTAAGTTTTTCATATTTTTCGAGCACAAACCAGTAAAAGATGACAAAAATAAAAAAAAGCATAAATTTTGAGTTTTTCATATTTTCGAGCACAAACCAGTAAAAGATGACAAAAATCAGTAAGAAGCATAAATTTTGAGTTTTTCATATTTTTTCGAGCACAAACCAGTAAAAGATGACAAAAATCAGTAAAAAGCATACATTTTAAGTTTTTCATATTTTTCGAGCACAAACCAGTAAAAGGTGACAAAAATAAAAAAAAAGCATAAATTTTGAGTTTTTCATATTTTTCGAGCACAAACCAGTAAAAGATGACAAAAATAAAAAAAAAGCATACATTTTGAGTTTTTCATATTTTTCGAGCACAAACCAGTAAAAGATGACAAAAATCAGTAAGAAGCATAAATTTTGAGTTTTTCATATTTTTCGAGCACAAACCAATAAAAGTTGAGTAAAATCAGTAAAAAGCATAAATTTTGAGTTTTTCATATTTTTCGAGCACAAACCAGAAAAAGTGAAAAAAATAAGTAAAATGAGTGACTTTTGAGTTTTTCATATTTTTTGAGCACAAACCAGTAAAAGATGACAAAAATCAGTAAAAAGCATAAATTTTGAGTTTTTTATATTTTTCGAGCACAAACCAGTAAAAGTTGACAAAAATCAGTAAAAAGCATAAATTTTGAGTTTTTCATATTTCTCGAGCACAAACCAGTAAAAGATGACAAAAATAAAAAAAAAGCATAAATTTTGAGTTTTTCATATTTTTCGAGCACAAACCAGTAAAAGATGACAAAAATCAGTAAGAAGCATAAATTTTGAGTTTTTCATATTTTTTCGAGCACAAACCAGTAAAAGATGACAAAAATCAGTAAAAAGCATACATTTTAAGTTTTTCATATTTTTCGAGCACAAACCAGTAAAAGATGACAAAAATAAAAAAAAAGCATAAATTTTGAGTTTTTCATATTTTTCGAGCACAAACCAGTAAAAGATGACAAAAATAAAAAAAAAGCATAAATTTTTAGTTTTTCATATTTTTCGAGCACAAACCAGTAAAAGATGACAAAAAGAAGTAAAAAGCATAAATTTTGAGTTTTTCATATTTTTCGAGCACAAACCAGTAAAAGTGACAGAAATAAGTAAAAAGCGTAAATTTAGAGTATTTTATATTTTTCGAGCACAAACCAGCAAAAGTGAGCAAAAGTAAGTAAAATGGAAAAAAAAAAATAAAAAAAAAAAAATATTTTTCGAGCACAAACCAGAAAAAGTGAAAAAAAAAAGTAAAATGAGTGACTTTTGAGTTTTTCATATTTTTCGAGCACAAACCAGTAAAAGTGACAAAAATAAGTAAAAAGCGTAAATTTAGAGTATTTTATATTTTTCGAGCACAAACCAGTAAAAGTTGACAAAAATCAGTAAAAAGCATAAATTTTGAGTTTTTCATATTTTTCGAGCACAAACCAGCAAAAGTGGACAAAAATCAGTAAAAAGCATAAATTTTGAGTTTTTCATAATTTTCGAGCACATACCAGTAAAAGTTGACAAAAATCAGTAAAAAGCATAAATTTTGAGTTTTTCATATAAAGTGACAAAAATAAGTAAAAAGCGTAAATTTGGAGTATTTTATATTTTTCGAGCACAAACCAGTAAAAGTTTACAAAAATCAGTGAAAAGCATAAATTTTGAGTTTTTCATATTTTTCGAGCACAAACCAGCAAAAGTGGACAAAAATCAGTAAAAAGCATAAATTTTGAGTTTTTCATATTTTTCGTACAGACCAGTAAAAGTTGACAAAAATAAGTAAAACCCGTAAATTTTGAGTATTTTATATTTTTCGAGCACAAACCAGCAAAAGTGAGCAAAAATAAGTAAAATGGAAAAAAAAAAAATTAAAAAAAAAAAAAAAAAAAAAAATAAAAAAAAAAAAAACAAAATTTTTGCCCAAGTTCATAAGTTGAGAAAAAATTATCCATTGTTACATTTTGCCCTTTCAATCGCTCAATTAAATCGAGAACGACTCGTTCGCCTTGGTTTCGTTCAGGTTCAAGAGCACCATTTGCTTTCCCTAAATATGGTTGAATTTTCCATACATAGAAAGTCTTAGAACAAATATACAACCAGAATTTCAGTCCATATTTCGCTGGTTTTGACGGCATGTATTGACGAAAAGAACATCGTCCTTTAAACCCTAGCAATTGCTCGTCTACAGTAACACATTCGCTTGGGTTATAACACACTGGTAATAACGCACTCCATTGTTGAAAAAGATCGCGAATCGGAGCAAATTTATCGGGTGATTTTTGCTGTCTTCTGCTCAACACATTGTCAAAACGAATGACTTTATTCAAATAATGAAATGTTTTTTTGGACATTATCGACCTAAAAACTGGGCGACCGTAACCGCCATCAAATAATTCATCTGTAGCTTCATTTTTAGATCTAAAGAACGAAAATGTTGAATTAGAGATACAAAATAAACAGAAGAAATAAAAAAGGAAAGGAACATACCTATACACACCGCTTAAAATCAAAACACCGATATAAGCTCGCAATAAATTTAACCCTCATCTGCTCCTCAAAAAAACAACCGTTTCTGTTCCTCATGCGTACTTTAGCACTCACATTGATTTTTGTATTATATGCATTGAATTTAATTTTTTTTTTTACAAAAATTAATAAAATTATTATTCTTGGTTTTAAAATTTATTTATTTATTAATGATACACACATACATGATACTTATATTTATTAAATAATTTAAATTAGTACTTCAGCAAAGCATTTTACACAAATATTTCGACTGAGCTTAGCTTTGCAACAGCCTTTTTTGCATAAACAACATATACTTTTATGCATATAATTTTTATTGCTTCCATTTTCAATGAAGCAAACCTGACACCTGCTTCTACCTGTGATCTGTGGCGGAACTGATCTTGAGTGCTTTGGTGGTAAAACGTCAGCTTCGCTATCTGCATTTGGATCTGAAATGTGTGCTAGCAGCGATAATGTCGATGTTGACCTAGGAGTAGCATTTCTATTAGTCATGTATGGTTTTGCAAGAAACAATGCCAACTCCCGAAGAAAATTTCTTCTTTTTGTAGTTTTTTGAGCCATTTGCCAATTCGGATATATTTCATTATATATAATGTATGCATTTGAGGCAGATATGTCTATTATGTTTGAAAAAACTGACATTGGCCATCTCCATGATTTTCTCTTACAGCTGTAACAAGAAAGCATTTGATCCACAGTATCGACACCACCTAAAAAATTGTTTTGTTATTATTATTATAATGATGTTTATAAATTTTACGTTTACCTTTCGTTTTGTTGTAATATTTAATAATATCTGGTAACTTTTTAGGCTCCGGTTTTTAGTTGCGAAATATCTCCTTAGACTTGTGTTGTGATGCTGATTAAAACAGTATCAAATATAATAATCAATATAGTTCTAAACAAATTTTCACCATTCAACTGAAGTGTCATCATGCTTCTTTGCATAGCAGAGACAGCAATGTTTAACGAGTTTTCGCCTGGCAAAATTGAACCCGTGTACCGATGTAGTTGCGAAATATCTCCTTAGACTTGTGTTGTGATGCTGATTAAAACAATACCAAATATAATAATCAATATAGTTCTAAACAAATTTTCACCATTCAACTGAAGTGTTGACAGAGACAGCAATGTTTAACGAGTTTTCACCTGGCAAAATTGAACCCGTGTACCGATGTTGTTGCGAAATATCTCCTTAGACTTGTGTTGTGATGCTGATTAAAACAATACCAAATATAATAATCAATATAGTTCTAAACAAATTTTCACCATTCAACTGAAGTGTTGAAAGAGACAGCAATGTTTAACGAGTTTTCGCCTGGCAAAATTGAACCCGTGTACCGATGTAGTTGCGAAATATCTCCTTAGACTTGTGTTGTGATGCTGATTAAAACAATACCAAATATAATAATCAATATAGTTCTAAACAAATTTTCACCATTCAACTGAAGTGTTGACAGAGACAGCAATGTTTAACGAGTTTTCGCCTGGCAAAATTGAACCCGTGTACCGATGTTGTTGCGAAATATCTCCTTAGACTTGTGTTGTGATGCTGATTAAAACAGTATCAAATATAATAATCAATATAGTTCTAAACAAATTTTCACCATTCAACTGAAGTGTCATCATGCTTCTTTGCATAGCAGAGACAGCAATGTTTAACGAGTTTTCGCCTGGCAAAATTGAACCCGTGTACCGATGTAGTTGCGAAATATCTCCTTAGACTTGTGTTGTGATGCTGATTAAAACAATACCAAATATAATAATCAATATAGTTCTAAACAAATTTTCACCATTCAACTGAAGTGTCATCATGCTTCTTTGCATAGCAGAGACAGCAATGTTTAACGAGTTTTCGCCTGGCAAAATTGAACTCGTGTACCGATGTTGTTGCGAAATATCTCCTTATACTTGTGTTGTGATGCTGATTAAAACAGTATCAAATATAATAATCAATATAGTTCTAAACAAATTTTCACCATTCAACTGAAGTGTTGACAGAGACAGCAATGTTTAACGAGTTTTCGCCTGGCAAAATTGAACCCGTGTACCGATGTTGTTGCGAAATATCTCCTTAGACTTGTGTTGTGATGCTGATTAAAACAGTATCAAATATAATAATCAATATAGTTCTAAACAAATTTTCACCATTCAACTGAAGTGTTGACAGAGACAGCAATGTTTAACGAGTTTTCGCCTGGCAAAATTGAACCCGTGTACCGATGTTGTTGCGAAATATCTCCTTAGACTTGTGTTGTGATGCTGATTAAAACAATACCAAATATAATAATCAATATAGTTCTAAACAAATTTTCACCATTCAACTGAAGTGTTGACAGAGACAGCAATGTTTAACGAGTTTTCGCCTGGCAAAATTGAACCCGTGTACCGATGTTGTTGCGAAATATCTTCTTAGACTTGTGTTGTGATGCTGATTAAAACAGTATCAAATATAATACTCAATATAGTTCTAAACAAATTTTCACCATTCAACTGAAGTGTCATCATGCTTCTTTGCATAGCAGAGACAGCAATGTTTAACGAGTTTTAGCCTAGCAAAATTGAACCCGTGTACCGATGTTGTTGCGAAATATCTCCTTAGACTTGTGTTGTGATGCTGATTAAAACAATACCAAATATAATAATCAATATAGTTCTAAACAAATTTTCACCATTCAACTCAAGTGTCATCATGCTTCTTTGCATAGCAGAGACAGCAATGTTTAACGAGTTTTCACCTGGCAAAATTGAACCCGTGTACCGATGTAGTTGCGAAATATCTCCTTAGACTTGTGTTGTGATGCTGATTAAAACAGTATCAAATATAATAATCAATATAGTTCTAAACAAATTTTCACCATTCAACTGAAGTGTCATCATGCTTCTTTGCATAGCAGAGACAGCAATGTTTAACGAGTTTTCGCCTGGCAAAATTGAACTCGTGTACCGATGTTGTTGCGAAATATCTCCTTAGACTTGTGTTGTGATGCTGATTAAAACAGTAACAAATATAATAATCAATATAGTTCTAAGCAAATTTTCACCATTCAACTGAAGTGTCATCATGCTTCTTTGCATAGCAGAGACAGCAATGTTTAACGAGTTTTCACCTGGCAAAATTTAACCTGTGTACCGATGTTGTTGCGAAATATCTCCTTAGACTTGTGTTGTGATGCTGATTAAAACAGTATCAAATATAATAATCAATATAGTTCTAAACAAATTTTCACCATTCAACTGAAGTGTTGACAGAGACAGCAATGTTTAACGAGTTTTCACCTGGCAAAATTTAACCTGTGTACCGATGTTGTTGCGAAATATCTCCTTATACTTGTGTTGTGATGCTGATTTAAACAGTATCAAATATAATAATCAATATAGTTCTAAACAAATTTTCACCATTCAACTGAAGTGTTGACAGAGACAGCAATGTTTAACGAGTTTTCGCCTGGCAAAATTGAACCCGTGTACCGATGTTGTTGCGAAATATCTCCTTAGACTTGTGTTGTGATGCTGATTAAAACAGTTTCAAATATAATAATCAATATAGTTCTAAACAAATTTTCACCATTCAACTGAAGTGTCATCATGCTTCTTTGCATAGCAGAGACAGCAATGTTTAACGAGTTTTCGCCTGGCAAAATTGAACCCGTGTACCGATGTTGTTGCGAAATATCTCCTTATACTTGTGTTGTGATACTGATTAAAACAGTATCAAATATAATAATCAATATAGTTCTAAACAAATTTTCACCATTCAACTGAAGTGTCATCATGCTTCTTTGCATAGCAGAGACAGCAATGTTTAACGAGTTTTCGCCTGGCAAAATTGAACCCGTGAACCGATGTAGTTGCGAAATATCTCCTTAGACTTGTGTTGTGATGCTGATTAAAACAGTATCAAATATAATAATCAATATAGTTCTAAACAAATTTTCACCATTCAACTGAAGTGTCATCATGCTTCTTTGCATAGCAGAGACAGCAATGTTTAACGAGTTTTCGCCTGGCAAAATTGAACCCGTGTACCGATGTAGTTGCGAAATATCTCCTTAGACTTGTGTTGTGATGCTGATTAAAACAATACCAAATATAATAATCAATATAGTTCTAAACAAATTTTCACCATTCAACTGAAGTGTTGACAGAGACAGCAATGTTTAACGAGTTTTCACCTGGCAAAATTGAACCCGTGTACCGATGTTGTTGCGAAATATCTCCTTAGACTTGTGTTGTGATGCTGATTAAAACAATACCAGATATAATAATCAATATAGTTCTAAACAAATTTTCACCATTCAACTGAAGTGTTGAAAGAGACAGCAATGTTTAACGAGTTTTCGCCTGGCAAAATTGAACCCGTGTACCGATGTAGTTGCGAAATATCTCCTTAGACTTGTGTTGTGATGCTGATTAAAACAATACCAAATATAATAATCAATATAGTTCTAAACAAATTTTCACCATTCAACTGAAGTGTTGACAGAGACAGCAATGTTTAACGAGTTTTCGCCTGGCAAAATTGAACCCGTGTACCGATGTTGTTGCGAAATATCTCCTTAGACTTGTGTTGTGATGCTGATTAAAACAGTATCAAATATAATAATCAATATAGTTCTAAACAAATTTTCACCATTCAACTGAAGTGTTGACAGAGACAGCAATGTTTAACGAGTTTTCGCCTGGCAAAATTGAACCCGTGTACCGATGTAGTTGCGAAATATCTCCTTAGACTTGTGTTGTGATGCTGATTAAAACAGTATCAAATATAATAATCAATATAGTTCTAAACAAATTTTCACCATTCAACTGAAGTGTCATCATGCTTCTTTGCATAGCAGAGACAGCAATGTTTAACGAGTTTTCGCCTGGCAAAATTGAACCCGTGTACCGAAGTTGTTGCGAAATATCTCCTTAGACTTGTGTTGTGATGCTGATTAAAACAATACCAAATATAATAATCAATATAGTTCTAAACAAATTTTCACCATTCAACTCAAGTGTCATCATGCTTCTTTGCATAGAGGAAACAGCAATGTTTAACGAGTTTTCGCCTGGCAAAATTGAACCCGTGTACCGATGTTGTTGCGAAATATCTTCTTAGACTTGTGTTGTGATGCTGATTAAAACAGTATCAAATATAATAATCAATATAGTTCTAAACAAATTTTCACCATTCAACTGAAGTGTTCACAGAGACAGCAATGTTTAACGAGTTTTCGCCTGGCAAAATTGAACCCGTGTACCGATGTAGTTGCGAAATATCTCCTTAGACTTGTGTTGTGATGCTGATTAAAACAGTATCAAATATAATAATCAATATAGTTCTAAACAAATTTTCACCATTCAACTGAAGTGTCATCATGCTTCTTTGCATAGCAGAGACAGCAATGTTTAACGAGTTTTCGCCTGGCAAAATTGAACCCGTGTACCGATGTTGTTGCGAAATATCTCCTTAGACTTGTGTTGTGATGCTGATTAAAACAGTATCAAATATAATAATCAATATAGTTCTAAACAAATTTTCACCATTCAACTGAAGTGTTGACAGAGACAGCAATGTTTAACGAGTTTTCGCCTGGCAAAATTGAACCCGTGTACCGATGTTGTTGCGAAATATCTCCTTATACTTGTGTTGTGATGCTGATTAAAACAGTATCAAATATAATAATCAATATAGTTCTAAACAAATTTTCACCATTCAACTGAAGTGTCATCATGCTTCTTTGCATAGCAGAGACAGCAATGTTTAACGAGTTTTCGCCTGGCAAAATTGAACCCGTGTACCGATGTTGTTGCGAAATATCTCCTTATACTTGTGTTGTGATGCTGATTAAAACAGTATCAAATATAATAATCAATATAGTTCTAAACAAATTTTCACCATTCAACTGAAGTGTCATCGTGCTTCTTTGCAAAGCAGAGACAGCAATGTTTAACGAGTTTTCGCCTGGCAAAATTGAACTCGTGTACCGATATTGTTGCGAAATATCTCCTTAGACTTGTGTTGTGATGCTGATTAAAACAGTAACAAATATAATAATCAATATAGTTCTAAGCAAATTTTCACCATTCAACTGAAGTGTCATCATGCTTCTTTGCATAGCAGAGACAGCAATGTTTAACGAGTTTTCGCCTGGCAAAATTGAACCCGTGTACCGATGTTGTTGCGAAATATCTCCTTATACTTGTGTTGTGATGCTGATTAAAACAGTATCAAATATAATAATCAATATAGTTCTAAACAAATTTTCACCATTCAACTGAAGTGTTGACAGAGACAGCAATGTTTAACGAGTTTTCACCTGGCAAAATTGAACCCGTGTACCGATGTAGTTGCGAAATATCTCCTTATACTTGTGTTGTGATGCTGATTAAAACAGTATCAAATATAATAATCAATATAGTTCTAAACAAATTTTCACCATTCAACTGAAGTGTCATCATGCTTCTTTGTATAGCAGAGACAGCAATGTTTAACGAGTTTTCGCCTGACAAAATTGAACCCGTGTACCGATGTAGTTACGAAATATCTCCTTATACTTGTGTTGTGATGCTGATTAAAACAATACCAAATATAATAATCAATATAGTTCTAAACAAATTTTCACCATTCAACTGAAGTGTTGACAGAGACAGCAATGTTTAACGAGTTTTCACCTGGCAAAATTGAACCCGTGTACCGATGTAGTTGCGAAATATCTCCTTATACTTGTGTTGTGATGCTGATTAAAACAGTATCAAATATAATAATCAATATAGTTCTAAACAAATTTTCACCATTCAACTGAAGTGTCATCATGCTTCTTTGTATAGCAGAGACAGCAATGTTTAACGAGTTTTCGCCTGACAAAATTGAACCCGTGTACCGATGTAGTTACGAAATATCTCCTTATACTTGTGTTGTGATGCTGATTAAAACAATACCAAATATAATAATCAATATAGTTCTAAACAAATTTTCACCATTCAACTCAAGTGTCATCATGCTTCTTTGCATAGCAGAGACAGCAATGTTTAACGAGTTTTCGCCTGGCAAAATTGAACTCGTGTACCGATGTTGTTGCGAAATATCTCCTTATACTTGTGTTGTGATGCTGATTAAAACAGTATCAAATATAATAATCAATATAGTTCTAAACAAATTTTCACCATTCAACTGAAGTGTTGACAGAGACAGCAATGTTTAACGAGTTTTCGCCTGGCAAAATTGAACCCATGTACCGATGTTGTTGCGAAATATCTCCTTAGACTTGTGTTGTGATGCTGATTAAAACAATACCAAATATAATAATCAATATAGTTCTAAACTAATTTTCACCATTCAACTGAAGTGTTGACAGAGACAGCAATGTTTAACGAGTTTTCGCCTGGCAAAATTGAACCCGTGTACCGATGTTGTTGCGAAATATCTCCTTAGACTTGTGTTGTGATGCTGATTAAAACAGTATCAAATATAATAATCAATATAGTTCTAAACAAATTTTCACCATTCAACTCAAGTGTCATCATGCTTCTTTGCATAGCAGAGACAGCAATGTTTAACGAGTTTTCACCTGGCAAAATTGAACCCGTGTACCGATGTAGTTGCGAAATATCTCCTTAGACTTGTGTTGTGATGCTGATTAAAACAGTATCAAATATAATAATCAATATAGTTCTAAACAAATTTTCACCATTCAACTGAAGTGTCATCATGCTTCTTTGCATAGCAGAGACAGCAATGTTTAACGTGTTTTCGCCTGGCAAAATTGAACTCGTGTACCGATGTTGTTGCAAAATATCTCCTTAGACTTGTGTTGTGATGCTGATTAAAACAGTAACAAATATAATAATCAATATAGTTCTAAGCAAATTTTCACCATTCAACTGAAGTGTCATCATGCTTCTTTGCATAGCAGAGACAGCAATGTTTAACGAGTTTTCACCTGGCAAAATTTAACCTGTGTACCGATGTTGTTGCGAAATATCTCCTTAGACTTGTGTTGTGATGCTGATTAAAACAGTAACAAATATAATAATCAATATAGTTCTAAACAAATTTTCACCATTCAACTGAAGTGTCATCATGCTTCTTTGCATAGCAGAGACAGTAATGTTTAACGAGTTTTCGCCTGGCAAAATTGAACCCGTGTACCGATGTAGTTGCGAAATATCTCCTTAGACTTGTGTTGTGATGCTGATTAAAACAATACCAAATATAAAAATCAATATAGTTCTAAACAAATTTTCACCATTCAACTGAAGTGTTGACAGAGACAGCAATGTTTAACGAGTTTTCACCTGGCAAAATTGAACCCGTGTACCGATGTTGTTGCGAAATATCTCCTTAGACTTGTGTTGTGATGCTGATTAAAACAGTATCAAATATAATAATCAATATAGTTCTAAACAAATTTTCACCATTCAACTGAAGTGTTGACAGAGACAGCAATGTTTAACGAGTTTTCACCTGGCAAAATTGAACCCGTGTACCGATGTTGTTGCGAAATATCTCCTTAGACTTGTGTTGTGATGCTGATTAAAACAATACCAAATATAATAATCAATATAGTTCTAAACAAATTTTCACCATTCAACTGAAGTGTTGACAGAGACAGCAATGTTTAACGAGTTTTCGCCTGGCAAAATTGAACCCGTGTACCGATGTAGTTGCGAAATATCTCCTTAGACTTGTGTTGTGATGCTGATTAAAACAATACCAAATATAATAATCAATATAGTTCTAAACAAATTTTCACCATTCAACTCAAGTGTCATCATACTTCTTTGCATAGAGGAAACAGCAATGTTTAACGAGTTTTCGCCTGGCAAAATTGAACCCGTGTACCGATGTTGCTGCGAAATATCTCCTTAGACTTGTGTTGTGATGCTGATTAAAACAGTATCAAATATAATAATCAATATAGTTCTAAACAAATTTTCACCATTCAACTGAAGTGTTGACAGAGACAGCAATGTTTAACGAGTTTTCGCCTGGCAAAATTGAACCCGTGTACCGATGTAGTTGCGAAATATCTCCTTAGACTTGTGTTGTGATGCTGATTAAAACAGTATCAAATATAATAATCAATATAGTTCTAAACAAATTTTCACCATTTCAACTGAAGTGTCATCATGCTTCTTTGCATAGCAGAGACAGCAATGTTTAACGAGTTTTCGCCTGGCAAAATTGAACCCGTGTACCGATGTAGTTGCGAAATATCTCCTTAGATTTGTGTTGTGATGCTGATTAAAACAGTATCAAATATAATAATCAATATAGTTCTAAACAAATTTTCACCATTCAACTGAAGTGTCATCATGCTTCTTTGCATAGCAGAGACAGCAATGTTTAACGAGTTTTCGCCTGGCAAAATTGAACCCGTGTACCGATGTAGTTGCGAAATATCTCCTTAGACTTGTGTTGTGATGCTGATTAAAACAGTATCAAATATAATAATCAATATAGTTCTAAACAAATTTTCACCATTCAACTGAAGTGTTGACAGAGACAGCAATGTTTAACGAGTTTTCGCCTGGCAAAATTGAACCCGTGTACCGATGTTGTTGCGAAATATCTCCGTAGACTTGTGTTGTGATGCTGATTAAAACAGTATCAAATATAATAATCAATATAGTTCTAAACAAATTTTCACCATTCAACTGAAGTGTTGACAGAGACAGCAATATTTAACGAGTTTTCGCCTCGCAAAATTGAACCCGTGTACCGATGTTGTTGCGAAATATCTCCTTATACTTGTGTTGTGATGCTGATTAAAACAGTATCAAATATAATAATCAATATAGTTCTAAACAAATTTTCACCATTCAACTGAAGTGTCATCATGCTTCTTTGCATAGCAGAGATAGCAATGTTTAACGAGTTTTCGCCTGGCAAAATTGAACCCGTGTACCGATGTTGTTGCGAAATATCTCCTTATACTTGTGTTGTGATGCTGATTAAAACAGTATCAAATATAATAATCAATATAGTTCTAAGCAAATTTTCACCATTCAACTGAAGTGTCATCATGCTTCTTTGCATAGCAGAGACAGCAATGTTTAACGAGTTTTCGCCTGGCAAAATTGAACCCGTGTACCGATGTAGTTGCGAAATATCTCCTTAGACTTGTGTTGTGATGCTTATTAAAACAATACCAAATATAATAATCAATATAGTTCTAAACAAATTTTAACCATTCAACTGAAGTGTCATCATGCTTCTTTGCATAGCAGAGACAGCAATGTTTAACGAGTTTTCACCTGGCAAAATTGAACCCGTGTACCGATGTTGTTGCGAAACATCTCCTTATACTTGTGTTGTGATGCTGATTAAAACAGTATTAAATATAATAATCAATATAGTTCTTAGCAAATTTTCACCATTCAACTGAAGTGTCATCATGCTTCTTTGCATAGCAGAGACAGCAATGTTTAACGAGTTTTCGCCTGGCAAAATTGAACCCGTGTACCGATGTTGTTGCGAAATATCTCCTTAGACTTGTGTTGTGATGCTGATTAAAACAATACCAAATATAATAATCAATATAGTTCTAAACAAATTTTCACCATTCAACTGAAGTGTCATCATGCTTCTTTGCATAGCAGAGACAGCAATGTTTAACGAGTTTTCGCCTGGCAAAATTGAACCCGTGTACCGATGTTGTTGCGAAATATCTCCTTAGACTTGTGTTGTGATGCTGATTAAAACAATACCAAATATAATAATCAATATAGTTCTAAACAAATTTTCACCATTCAACTGAAGTGTCATCATGCTTCTTTGCATAGCAGAGACAGCAATGTTTAACGAGTTTTCGCCTGGCAAAATTGAACCCGTGTACCGATGTTGTTGCGAAATATCTCCTTAGACTTGTGTTGTGATGCTGATTAAAACAGTATCAAATATAATAATCAATATAGTTCTAAACAAATTTTCACCATTCAACTGAAGTGTCATCATGCTTCTTTGCATAGCAGAGACAGCAATGTTTAACGAGTTTTCGCCTGGCAAAATTGAACCCGTGTACCGATGTTGTTGCGAAATATCTCCTTAGACTTGTGTTGTGATGCTGATTAAAACAATACCAAATATAATAATCAATATAGTTCTAAACAAATTTTCACCATTCAACTGAAGTGTCATCATGCTTCTTTGCATAGCAGAGACAGCAATATTTAACGAGTTTTCGCCTGGCAAAATTGAACCCGTGTACCGATGTTGTTGCGAAATATCTCCTTAGACTTGTGTTGTGATGCTGATTAAAACAGTATCAAATATAATAATCAATATAGTTCTAAACAAATTTTCACCATTCAACTGAAGTGTTGACAGAGACAGCAATGTTTAACGAGTTTTCACCTGGCAAAATTGAACCCGTGTACCGATGTAGTTGCGAAATATCTCCTTAGACTTGTGTTGTGATGCTGATTAAAACAATACCAAATATAATAATCAATATAGTTCTAAACAAATTTTCACCATTCAACTGAAGTGTTGACAGAGACAGCAATATTTAACGAGTTTTCGCCTGGCAAAATTGAACCCGTGTACCGATGTTGTTGCGAAATATCTCCTTAGACTTGTGTTGTGATGCTGATTAAAACAATACCAAATATAATAATCAATATAGTTCTAAACAAATTTTCACCATTCAACTGAAGTGTTGACAGAGACAGCAATGTTTAACGAGTTTTCGCCTGGCAAAATTGAACACGTGTACCGATGTTGTTGCGAAACATCTCCTTATACTTGTGTTGTGATGCTGATTAAAACAATACCAAATATAATAATCAATATAGTTCTAAACAAATTTTCACCATTCAACTGAAGTGTCATCATGCTTCTTTGCATAGCAGAGACAGCAATGTTTAACGAGTTTTCACCTGGCAAAATTGAACCCGTGTACCGATGTTGTTGCGAAATATCTCCTTATACTTGTGTTGTAATGCTGATTAAAACAATACCAAATATAATAATCAATATAGTTCTAAACAAATTTTCACCATTCAACTGAAGTGTCATCATGCTTCTTTGCATAGCAGAGACAGCAATGTTTAACGAGTTTTCGCCTGGCAAAATTGAACCCGTGTACCGATGTTGTTGCGAAATATCTCCTTAGACTTGTGTTGTGATGCTGATTAAAACAATACCAAATATAATAATCAATATAGTTCTAAACAAATTTTCACCATTGAACTGAAGTGTTGACAGAGACAGCAATGTTTAACGAGTTTTCACCTGGCAAAATTGAACCCGTGTACCGATGTTGTTGCGAAATATCTCCTTAGACTTGTGTTGTGATGCTGATTAAAACAGTATCAAATATAATAATCAATATAGTTCTAAACAAATTTTCACCATTCAACTGAAGTGTCATCATGCTTCTTTGCATAGCAGAGACAGCAATGTTTAACGAGTTTTCGCCTGGCAAAATTGAACCCGTGTACCGATGTTGTTGCGAAATATCTCCTTAGACTTGTGTTGTGATGCTGATTAAAACAGTATCAAATATAATAATCAATATAGTTCTAAACAAATTTTCACCATTCAACTGAAGTGTCATCATGCTTCTTTGCATAGCAGAGACAGCAATGTTTAACGAGTTTTCGCCTGGCAAAATTGAACCCGTGAACCGATGTTGTTGCGAAATATCTCCTTAGACTTGTGTTGTGATGCTGATTAAAACAATACCAAATATAATAATCAATATAGTTCTAAACAAATTTTCACCATTCAACTGAAGTGTTGACAGAGACAGCAATGTTTAACGAGTTTTCGCCTGGCAAAATTGAACCCGTGTACCGATGTTGTTGCGAAATATCTCCTTATACTTGTGTTGTGATGCTGATTAAAACAGTATCAAATATAATAATCAATATAGTTCTAAACAAATTTTCACCATTCAACTGAAGTGTCATCATGCTTCTTTGCATAGCAGAGACAGCAATGTTTAACGAGTTTTTGCCTGGCAAAATTGAACCCGTGTACCGATGTTGTTGCGAAATATCTCCTTAGACTTGTGTTGTGATGCTGATTAAAACAATACCAAATATAATAAGCAACATAGTCAAAAAAAATTTCACCATTCAACTGAAGTGTCATCATGCTTCTTTGCATAGCAGAGACAGCAATGTTTAACGAGTTTTCGCCTGGCAAAATTGAACCCGTAAACCGATGTTGTTGCGAAATATCTCCTTATACTTGTGTTGTGATGCTGATTAAAACAGTATCAAATATAATAATCAATATAGTTCTAAGCAAATTTTCACCATTCAACTCAAGTGTCATCATGCTTCTTTGCATAGCAGAGACAGCAATGTTTAACGAGTTTTCGCCTGGCAAAATTGAACCCGTGTACCGATGTAGTTGCGAAATATCTCCTTAGACTTGTGTTGTGATGCTGATTAAAACAATACCAAATATAATAATCAATATAGTTCTA
This sequence comes from Ptychoptera contaminata, assembly GCA_963942525.1. Taxonomy (NCBI): domain Eukaryota; kingdom Metazoa; phylum Arthropoda; class Insecta; order Diptera; family Ptychopteridae; genus Ptychoptera; species Ptychoptera contaminata. The sequence continues at coordinate 165,495 of CAWWDJ010000089.1, read as the reverse complement.
AACAAATTTTCACCATTCAACTGAAGTGTCATCATGCTTCTTTGCATAGCAGAGACAGCAATGTTTAACGAGTTTTCACCTGGCAAAATTGAACCCGTGTACCGATGTTGTTGCGAAACATCTCCTTATACTTGTGTTGTGATGCTGATTAAAACAGTATCAAATATAATAATCAATATAGTTCTAAGCAAATTTTCACCATTCAACTGAAGTGTCATCATGCTTCTTTGCATAGCAGAGATAGCAATGTTTAACGAGTTTTCGCCTGGCAAAATTGAACCCGTGTACCGATGTTGTTGCGAAATATCTCCTTAGACTTGTTTTGTGATGCTGATTAAAACAATACCAAATATAATAATCAACATAGTCAAAAAAAATTTTCACCATTCAACTCAAGTGTCATCATGCTTCTTTGCATAGCAGAGACAGCAATGTTTAACGAGTTTTCGCCTGGCAAAATTGAACTCGTGTACCGATGTTGTTGCGAAACATCTCCTTATACTTGTGTTGTGATGCTGATTAAAACAATACCAAATATAATAATCAATATAGTTCTAAACAAATTTTCACCATTCAACTGAAGTGTCATCATGCTTCTTTGCATAGCAGAGACAGCAATGTTTAACGAGTTTTCGCCTGGCAAAATTGAACCCGTGTACCGATGTTGTTGCGAAATATCTCCTTAGACTTGTGTTGTGATGCTGATTAAAACAATACCAAATATAATAATCAATATAGTTCTAAACAAATTTTCACCATTGAACTGAAGTGTTGACAGAGACAGCAATGTTTAACGAGTTTTCACCTGGCAAAATTGAACCCGTGTACCGATGTTGTTGCGAAATATCTCCTTAGACTTGTGTTGTGATGCTGATTAAAACAGTATCAAATATAATAATCAATATAGTTCTAAACAAATTTTCACCATTCAACTGAAGTGTCATCATGCTTCTTTGCATAGCAGAGACAGCAATGTTTAACGAGTTTTCGCCTGGCAAAATTGAACCCGTGTACCGATGTTGTTGCGAAATATCTCCTTAGACTTGTGTTGTGATGCTGATTAAAACAGTATCAAATATAATAATCAATATAGTTCTAAACAAATTTTCACCATTCAACTGAAGTGTCATCATGCTTCTTTGCATAGCAGAGACAGCAATGTTTAACGAGTTTTCGCCTGGCAAAATTGAACCCGTGAACCGATGTTGTTGCGAAATATCTCCTTAGACTTGTGTTGTGATGCTGATTAAAACAATACCAAATATAATAATCAATATAGTTCTAAACAAATTTTCACCATTCAACTGAAGTGTTGACAGAGACAGCAATGTTTAACGAGTTTTCGCCTGGCAAAATTGAACCCGTGTACCGATGTTGTTGCGAAATATCTCCTTATACTTGTGTTGTGATGCTGATTAAAACAGTATCAAATATAATAATCAATATAGTTCTAAACAAATTTTCACCATTCAACTGAAGTGTCATCATGCTTCTTTGCATAGCAGAGACAGCAATGTTTAACGAGTTTTTGCCTGGCAAAATTGAACCCGTGTACCGATGTTGTTGCGAAATATCTCCTTAGACTTGTGTTGTGATGCTGATTAAAACAATACCAAATATAATAAGCAACATAGTCAAAAAAAATTTCACCATTCAACTCAAGTGTCATCATGCTTCTTTGCATAGCAGAGACAGCAATGTTTAACGAGTTTTCGCCTGGCAAAATTGAACCCGTAAACCGATGTTGTTGCGAAATATCTCCTTATACTTGTGTTGTGATGCTGATTAAAACAGTATCAAATATAATAATCAATATAGTTCTAAGCAAATTTTCACCATTCAACTCAAGTGTCATCATGCTTCTTTGCATAGCAGAGACAGCAATGTTTAACGAGTTTTCGCCTGGCAAAATTGAACCCGTGTACCGATGTAGTTGCGAAATATCTCCTTAGACTTGTGTTGTGATGCTGATTAAAACAATACCAAATATAATAATCAATATAGTTCTAAACAAATTTTCACCATTCAACTGAAGTGTCATCATGCTTCTTTGCATAGCAGAGACAGCAATGTTTAACGAGTTTTCACCTGGCAAAATTGAACCCGTGTACCGATGTAGTTGCGAAACATCTCCTTATACTTGTGTTGTGATGCTGATTAAAACAGTATCAAATATAATAATCAATATAGTTCTAAGCAAATTTTCACCATTCAACTGAAGTGTCATCATGCTTCTTTGCATAGCAGAGATAGCAATGTTTAACGAGTTTTCGCCTGGCAAAATTGAACCCGTGTACCGATGTTGTTGCGAAATATCTCCTTAGACTTGTTTTGTGATGCTGATTAAAACAATACCAAATATAATAATCAACATAGTCAAAAAAAATTTTCACCATTCAACTCAAGTGTCATCATGCTTCTTTGCATAGCAGAGACAGCAATGTTTAACGAGTTTTCGCCTGGCAAAATTGAACTCGTGTACCGATGTTGTTGCGAAACATCTCCTTATACTTGTGTTGTGATGCTGATTAAAACAATACCAAATATAATAATCAATATAGTTCTAAACAAATTTTCACCATTCAACTGAAGTGTCATCATGCTTCTTTGCATAGCAGAGACAGCAATGTTTAACGAGTTTTCACCTGGCAAAATTGAACCCGTGTACCGATGTTGTTGCGAAATATCTCCTTATACTTGTGTTGTGATGCTGATTAAAACAATACCAAATATAATAATCAATATAGTTCTAAACAAATTTTCACCATTCAACTGAAGTGTTGAGAGTGACAGCAATGTTTAACGAGTTTTCGCCTGGCAAAATTGAACCCGTGTACCGATGTAGTTGCGAAATATCTCCTTAGACTTGTGTTGTGATGCTGATTAAAACAATACCAAATATAATAATCAATATAGTTCTAAACAAATTTTCACCATTCAACTGAAGTGTCATCATGCTTCTTTGCATAGCAGAGACAGCAATGTTTAACGAGTTTTCGCCTGGCAAAATTGAACCCGTGTACCGATGTTGTTGCGAAATATCTCCTTAGACTTGTGTTGTGATGCTGATTAAAACAATACCAAATATAATAATCAATATAGTTCTAAACAAATTTTCACCATTCAATTGAAGTGTTGACAGAGACAGCAATGTTTAACGAGTTTTCACCTGGCAAAATTGAACCCGTGTACCGATGTTGTTGCGAAATATCTCCTTAGACTTGTGTTGTGATGCTGATTAAAACAGTATCAAATATAATAATCAATATAGTTCTAAACAAATTTTCACCATTCAACTGAAGTGTCATCATGCTTCTTTGCATAGCAGAGACAGCAATGTTTAACGAGTTTTCGCCTGGCAAAATTGAACCCGTGTACCGATGTTGTTGCGAAATATCTCCTTAGACTTGTGTTGTGATGCTGATTAAAACAGTATCAAATATAATAATCAATATAGTTCTAAACAAATTTTCACCATTCAACTGAAGTGTCATCATGCTTCTTTGCATAGCAGAGACAGCAATGTTTAACGAGTTTTCGCCTGGCAAAATTGAACCCGTGTACCGATGTTGTTGCGAAATATCTCCTTAGACTTGTGTTGTGATGCTGATTAAAACAGTATCAAATATAATAATCAATATAGTTCTAAACAAATTTTCACCATTCAACTGAAGTGTTGACAGAGACAGCAATGTTTAACGAGTTTTCACCTGGCAAAATTGAACCCGTGTACCGATGTAGTTGCGAAATATCTCCTTAGACTTGTGTTGTGATGCTGATTAAAACAGTATCAAATATAATAATCAATATAGTTCTAAACAAATTTTCACCATTCAACTGAAGTGTCATCATGCTTCTTTGCATAGCAGAGACAGCAATGTTTAACGAGTTTACGCCTGGCAAAATTGAACCCGTAAACCGATGTTGTTGCGAAATATCTCCTTAGACTTGTGTTGTGATGCTGATTAAAACAGTATCAAATATAATAATCAATATAGTTCTAAACAAATTTTCACCATTCAACTGAAGTGTCATCATGCTTCTTTGCATAGCAGAGACAGCAATGTTTAACGAGTTTTCGCCTGGCAAAATTGAACCCGTGTACCGATGTTGTTGCGAAATATCTCCTTAGACTTGTGTTGTGATGCTGATTAAAACAGTATCAAATATAATAATCAATATAGTTCTAAACAAATTTTCACCATTCAACTGAAGTGTCATCATGCTTCTTTGCATAGCAGAGACAGCAATGTTTAACGAGTTTACGCCTGGCAAAATTGAACCCGTGTACCGATGTAGTTGCGAAATATCTCCTTAGACTTGTGTTGTGATGCTGATTAAAACAATACCAAATATAATAATCAATATAGTTCTAAACAAATTTTCACCATTCAACTGAAGTGTCATCATGCTTCTTTGCATAGCAGAGACAGCAATGTTTAACGAGTTTTCACCTGGCAAAATTGAACCCGTGTACCGATGTTGTTGCGAAATATCTCCTTATACTTGTGTTGTGATGCTGATTAAAACAATACCAAATATAATAATCAATATAGTTCTAAACAAATTTTCACCATTCAACTGAAGTGTCATCATGCTTCTTTGCATAGCAGAGACAGCAATGTTTAACGAGTTTTCGCCTGGCAAAATTGAACCCGTGTACCGATGTTGTTGCGAAATATCTCCTTAGACTTGTGTTGTGATGCTGATTAAAACAATACCAAATATAATAATCAATATAGTTCTAAACAAATTTTCACCATTGAACTGAAGTGTTGACAGAGACAGCAATGTTTAACGAGTTTTCACCTGGCAAAATTGAACCCGTGTACCGATGTTGTTGCGAAATATCTCCTTAGACTTGTGTTGTGATGCTGATTAAAACAGTATCAAATATAATAATCAATATAGTTCTAAACAAATTTTCACCATTCAACTGAAGTGTCATCATGCTTCTTTGCATAGCAGAGACAGCAATGTTTAACGAGTTTTCGCCTGGCAAAATTGAACCCGTGTACCGATGTTGTTGCGAAATATCTCCTTAGACTTGTGTTGTGATGCTGATTAAAACAGTATCAAATATAATAATCAATATAGTTCTAAACAAATTTTCACCATTCAACTGAAGTGTCATCATGCTTCTTTGCATAGCAGAGACAGCAATGTTTAACGAGTTTTCGCCTGGCAAAATTGAACCCGTGTACCGATGTTGTTGCGAAATATCTCCTTAGACTTGTGTTGTGATGCTGATTAAAACAATACCAAATATAATAATCAATATAGTTCTAAACAAATTTTCACCATTCAACTGAAGTGTTGACAGAGACAGCAATGTTTAACGAGTTTTCGCCTGGCAAAATTGAACCCGTGTACCGATGTTGTTGCGAAATATCTCCTTAGACTTGTGTTGTGATGCTGATTAAAACAATACCAAATATAATAATCAATATAGTTCTAAACAAATTTTCACCATTCAACTGAAGTGTTGACAGAGACAGCAATGTTTAACGAGTTTTCGCCTGGCAAAATTGAACCCGTGTACCGATGTTGTTGCGAAATATCTCCTTATACTTGTGTTGTGATGCTGATTAAAACAGTATCAAATATAATAATCAATATAGTTCTAAACAAATTTTCACCATTCAACTGAAGTGTCATCATGCTTCTTTGCATAGCAGAGACAGCAATGTTTAACGAGTTTTTGTCTGGCAAAATTGAACCCGTGTACCGATGTTGTTGCGAAATATCTCCTTAGACTTGTGTTGTGATGCTGATTAAAACAATACCAAATATAATAAGCAACATAGTCAAAAAAAATTTCACCATTCAACTCAAGTGTCATCATGCTTCTTTGCATAGCAGAGACAGCAATGTTTAACGAGTTTTCGCTTGGCAAAATTGAACCCGTATACCGATGTTGTTGCGAAATATCTCCTTATACTTGTGTTGTGATGCTGATTAAAACAGTATCAAATATAATAATCAATATAGTTCTAAGCAAATTTTCACCATTCAACTCAAGTGTCATCATGCTTCTTTGCATAGCAGAGACAGCAATGTTTAACGAGTTTTCACCTGGCAAAATTGAACCCGTGTACCGATGTTGTTGCGAAATATCTCCTTATACTTGTGTTGTGATGCTGATTAAAACAATACCAAATATAATAAGCAACATAGTCAAAAAAAATTTCACCATTCAACTCAAGTGTCATCATGCTTCTTTGCATAGCAGAGACAGCAATGTTTAACGAGTTTTCGCTTGGCAAAATTGAACCCGTATACCGATGTAGTTGCGAAATATCTCCTTAGACTTGTGTTGTGATGCTGATTAAAACAATACCAAATATAATAATCAATATAGTTCTAAACAAATTATCACTATAACCCGTATACCGATGTAGTTGCGAAATATCTCCTTAGACTTGTGTTGTGATGCTGATTAAAACAATACCAAATATAATAATCAATATAGTTCTAAACAAATTTTCACCATTCAACTGAAGTGTTGACAGAGACAGCAATGTTTAACGAGTTTTCGCCTGGCAAAATTGAACCCGTGTACCGATGTTGTTGCGAAATATCTCCTTAGACTTGTGTTGTGATGCTGATTAAAACAATACCAAATATAATAATCAATATAGTTCTAAACAAATTTTCACCATTCAACTGAAGTGTTGACAGAGACAGCAATGTTTAACGAGTTTTCGCCTGGCAAAATTGAACCCGTGTACCGATGTTGTTGCGAAATATCTCCTTATACTTGTGTTGTGATGCTGATTAAAACAGTATCAAATATAATAATCAATATAGTTCTAAACAAATTTTCACCATTCAACTGAAGTGTCATCATGCTTCTTTGCATAGCAGAGACAGCAATGTTTAACGAGTTTTTGTCTGGCAAAATTGAACCCGTGTACCGATGTTGTTGCGAAATATCTCCTTAGACTTGTGTTGTGATGCTGATTAAAACAATACCAAATATAATAAGCAACATAGTCAAAAAAAATTTCACCATTCAACTCAAGTGTCATCATGCTTCTTTGCATAGCAGAGACAGCAATGTTTAACGAGTTTTCGCTTGGCAAAATTGAACCCGTATACCGATGTAGTTGCGAAATATCTCCTTAGACTTGTGTTGTGATGCTGATTAAAACAATACCAAATATAATAATCAATATAGTTCTAAACAAATTTTCACCATTCAACTGAAGTGTCATCATGCTTCTTTGCATAGCAGAGACAGCAATGTTTAACGAGTTTTCACCTGGCAAAATTGAACCCGTGTACCGATGTTGTTGCGAAACATCTCCTTATACTTGTGTTGTGATGCTGATTAAAACAGTATCAAATATAATAATCAATATAGTTCTAAGCAAATTTTCACCATTCAACTGAAGTGTCATCATGCTTCTTTGCATAGCAGAGACAGCAATGTTTAACGAGTTTTCGCCTGGCAAAATTGAACCCGTGTACCGATGTTGTTGCGAAATATCTCCTTATACTTGTGTTGTGATGCTGATTAAAACAGTATCAAATATAATAATCAATATAGTTCTAAACAAATTTTCACCATTCAACTCAAGTGTCATCATGCTTCTTTGCATAGAGGAAACAGCAATGTTTAACGAGTTTTCGCCTGGCAAAATTGAACCCGTGTACCGATGTTGTTGCGAAACATCTCCTTATACTTGTGTTGTGATGCTGATTAAAACAATACCAAATATAATAATCAATATAGTTCTAAACAAATTTTCACCATTCAACTGAAGTATCATCATGCTTCTTTGCATAGCAGAGACAGCAATGTTTAACGAGTTTTCACCTGGCAAAATTGAACCCGTGTACCGATGTTGTTGCGAAATATCTCCTTATACTTGTGTTGTGATGCTGATTAAAACAATACCAAATATAATAATCAATATAGTTCTAAACAAATTTTCACCATTCAACTGAAGTGTCATCATGCTTCTTTGCATAGCAGAGACAGCAATGTTTAACGAGTTTTCGCCTGGCAAAATTGAACCCGTGTACCGATGTTGTTGCGAAATATCTCCTTAGACTTGTGTTGTGATGCTGATTAAAACAATACCAAATATAATAATCAATATAGTTCTAAACAAATTTTCACCATTCAACTGAAGTGTTGACAGAGACAGCAATGTTTAACGAGTTTTCACCTGGCAAAATTGAACCCGTGTACCGATGTTGTTGCGAAATATCTCCTTAGACTTGTGTTGTGATGCTGATTAAAACAGTATCAAATATAATAATCAATATAGTTCTAAACAAATTTTCACCATTCAACTGAAGTGTCATCATGCTTCTTTGCATAACAGAGACAGCAATGTTTAACGAGTTTTCGCCTGGCAAAATTGAACCCGTGTACCGATGTTGTTGCGAAATATCTCCTTAGACTTGTGTTGTGATGCTGATTAAAACAGTATCAAATATAATAATCAATATAGTTCTAAACAAATTTTCACCATTCAACTGAAGTGTCATCATGCTTCTTTGCATAGCAGAGACAGCAATGTTTAACGAGTTTACGCCTGGCAAAATTGAACCCGTGTACCGATGTAGTTGCGAAATATCTCCTTAGACTTGTGTTGTGATGCTGATTAAAACAATACCAAATATAATAATCAATATAGTTCTAAACAAATTTTCACCATTCAACTGAAGTGTTGACAGAGACAGCAATGTTTAACGAGTTTTCGCCTGGCAAAATTGAACCCGTGTACCGATGTTGTTGCGAAATATCTCCTTAGACTTGTGTTGTGATGCTGATTAAAACAATACCAAATATAATAATCAATATAGTTCTAAACAAATTTTCACCATTCAACTGAAGTGTCATCATGCTTCTTTGCATAGCAGAGACAGCAATGTTTAACGAGTTTTCACCTGGCAAAATTGAACCCGTGTACCGATGTTGTTGCGAAATATCTCCTTATACTTGTGTTGTGATGCTGATTAAAACAATACCAAATATAATAATCAATATAGTTCTAAACAAATTTTCACCATTCAACTGAAGTGTCATCATGCTTCTTTGCATAGCAGAGACAGCAATGTTTAACGAGTTTTCGCCTGGCAAAATTGAACCCGTGTACCGATGTTGTTGCGAAATATCTCCTTAGACTTGTGTTGTGATGCTGATTAAAACAATACCAAATATAATAATCAATATAGTTCTAAACAAATTTTCACCATTCAACTGAAGTGTTGACAGAGACAGCAATGTTTAACGAGTTTTCACCTGGCAAAATTGAACCCGTGTACCGATGTTGTTGCGAAATATCTCCTTAGACTTGTGTTGTGATGCTGATTAAAACAGTATCAAATATAATAATCAATATAGTTCTAAACAAATTTTCACCATTCAACTGAAGTGTCATCATGCTTCTTTGCATAGCAGAGACAGCAATGTTTAACGAGTTTTCGCCTGGCAAAATTGAACCCGTGTACCGATGTTGTTGCGAAATATCTCCTTAGACTTGTGTTGTGATGCTGATTAAAACAGTATCAAATATAATAATCAATATAGTTCTAAACAAATTTTCACCATTCAACTGAAGTGTCATCATGCTTCTTTGCATAGCAGAGACAGCAATGTTTAACGAGTTTTCGCCTGGCAAAATTGAACCCGTGTACCGATGTAGTTGCGAAATATCTCCTTAGACTTGTGTTGTGATGCTGATTAAAACAATACCAAATATAATAATCAATATAGTTCTAAACAAATTTTCACCATTCAACTGAAGTGTTGACAGAGACAGCAATGTTTAACGAGTTTTCGCCTGGCAAAATTGAACCCGTGTACCGATGTTGTTGCGAAATATCTCCTTAGACTTGTGTTGTGATGCTGATTAAAACAATACCAAATATAATAATCAATATAGTTCTAAACAAATTTTCACCATTCAACTGAAGTGTCATCATGCTTCTTTGCATAGCAGAGACAGCAATGTTTAACGAGTTTTCGCCTGGCAAAATTGAACTCGTTACCGATGTTGTTGCGAAATATCTCCTTAGACTTGTGTTGTGATGCTGATTAAAACAGTATCAAATATAATAATCAATATAGTTCTAAACAAATTTTCACCATTCAACTCAAGTGTCATCATGCTTCTTTGCATAGAGGAAAAGCAATGTTTAACGAGTTTTCGCCTGGCAAAATTGAACCCGTGTACCGATGTTGTTGCGAAATATCTCCTTATACTTGTGTTGTGATGCTGATTAAAACAGTATCAAATATAATAATCAATATAGTTCTAAACAAATTTTCACCATTCAACTGAAGTGTCATCATGCTTCTTTGCATAGCAGAGACAGCAATGTTTAACGAGTTTTCGCCTGGCAAAATTGAAATCGTGTACCGATGTTGTTGCGAAATATCTCCTTAGACTTGTGTTGTGATGCTGATTAAAACAGTATCAAATATAATAATCAATATAGTTCTAAACAAATTTTCACCATTCAACTGAAGTGTTGACAGAGACAGCAATGTTTAACGAGTTTTCGCCTGGCAAAATTGAACCCGTGTACCGATGTAGTTGCGAAATATCTCCTTAGACTTGTGTTGTGATGCTGATTAAAACAGTATCAAATATAATAATCAATATAGTTCTAAACAAATTTTCACCATTCAACTGAAGTGTCATAATGCTTCTTTGCATAGCAGAGAAAGCAATGTTTAACGAGTTTTCGCCTGGCAAAATTGAACCCGTGTACCGATGTTGTTGCGAAATATCTCCTTATACTTGTGTTGTGATGCTGATTAAAACAGTATCAAATATAATAATCAATATAGTTCTAAACAAATTTTCACCATTCAACTGAAGTGTCATCATGCTTCTTTGCATAGCAGAGACAGCAATGTTTAACGAGTTTTCGCCTGGCAAAATTGAACCCGTGTACCGATGTTGTTGCGAAATATCTCGTTATACTTGTGTTGTGATGCTGATTAAAACAGTATCAAATATAATAATCAATATAGTTCTAAACAAATTTTCACCATTCAACTGAAGTGTCATCATGCTTCTTTGCATAGCAGAGACAGCAATGTTTAACGAGTTTTCGCCTGGCAAAATTGAACTCGTGTACCGATGTTGTTGCGAAATATCTCCTTAGACTTGTGTTGTGATGCTGATTAAAACAATACCAAATATAATAATCAATATAGTTCTAAACAAATTTTCACCATTCAACTCAAGTGTCATCATGCTTCTTTGCATAGCAGAGACAGCAATGTTTAACGAGTTTTCGCCTGGCAAAATTGAACCCGTGTACCGATGTTGTTGCGAAATATCTCCTTATACTTGTGTTGTGATGCTGATTAAAACAGTATCAAATATAATAATCAATATAGTTCTAAACAAATTTTCACCATTCAACTGAAGTGTCATCATGCTTCTTTGCATAGCAGAGACAGCAATGTTTAACGAGTTTTCGCCTGGCAAAATTGAACCCGTGTACCGATGTTGTTGCGAAATATCTCCTTAGACTTGTGTTGTGATGCTGATTAAAACAATACCAAATATAATAATCAACATAGTCAAAAAAAATTTCACCATTCAACTCAAGTGTCATCATGCTTCTTTGCATAGCAGAGACAGCAATGTTTAACGAGTTTTCGCCTGGCAAAATTGAACCCGTGTACCGATGTTGTTGCGAAATATCTCCTTAGACTTGTGTTGTGATGCTGATTAAAACAGTATCAAATATAATAATCAATATAGTTCTAAACAAATTTTCACCATTCAACTGAAGTGTCATCATGCTTCTTTGCATAGCAGAGACAGCAATGTTTAACGAGTTTTCGCCTGGCAAAATTGAACCCGTGTACCGATGTTGTTGCGAAATATCTCCTTAGACTTGTGTTGTGATGCTGATTAAAACAATACCAAATATAATAATCAATATAGTTCTAAACAAATTTTCACCATTCAACTGAAGTGTCATCATGCTTCTTTGCATAGCAGAGACAGCAATGTTTAACGAGTTTTCGCCTGGCAAAATTGAACTCGTGTACCGATGTTGTTGCGAAATATCTCCTTAGACTTGTGTTGTGATGCTGATTAAAACAGTATCAAATATAATAATCAATATAGTTCTAAACAAATTTTCACCATTCAACTCAAGTGTCATCATGCTTCTTTGCATAGCAGAGACAGCAATGTTTAACGAGTTTTCGCCTGGCAAAATTGAACCCGTGTACCGATGTTGTTGCGAAATATCTCCTTATACTTGTGTTGTGATGCTGATTAAAACAGTATCAAATAAAATAATCAATATAGTTCTAAACAAATTTTCACCATTCAACTGAAGTGTCATCATGCTTCTTTGCATAGCAGAGACAGCAATGTTTAACGAGTTTTCGCCTGGCAAAATTGAAATCGTGTACCGATGTTGTTGCGAAATATCTCCTTAGACTTGTGTTGTGATGCTGATTAAAACAGTATCAAATATAATAATCAATATAGTTCTAAACAAATTTTCACCATTCAACTGAAGTGTTGACAGAGACAGCAATGTTTAACGAGTTTTCGCCTGGCAAAATTGAACCCGTGTACCGATGTAGTTGCGAAATATCTCCTTAGACTTGTGTTGTGATGCTGATTAAAACAGTATCAAATATAATAATCAATATAGTTCTAAACAAATTTTCACCATTCAACTGAAGTGTCATCATGCTTCTTTGCATAGCAGAGAAAGCAATGTTTAACGAGTTTTCGCCTGGCAAAATTGAACCCGTGTACCGATGTTGTTGCGAAATATCTCCTTATACTTGTGTTGTGATGCTGATTAAAACAGTATCAAATATAATAATCAATATAGTTCTAAACAAATTTTCACCATTCAACTGAAGTGTCATCATGCTTCTTTGCATAGCAGAGACAGCAATGTTTAACGAGTTTTCGCCTGGCAAAATTGAACCCGTGTACCGATGTTGTTGCGAAATATCTCGTTATACTTGTGTTGTGATGCTGATTAAAACAGTATCAAATATAATAATCAATATAGTTCTAAACAAATTTTCACCATTCAACTGAAGTGTCATCATGCTTCTTTGCATAGCAGAGACAGCAATGTTTAACGAGTTTTCGCCTGGCAAAATTGAACTCATGTACCGATGTTGTTGCGAAATATCTCCTTAGACTTGTGTTGTGATGCTGATTAAAACAATACCAAATATAATAATCAATATAGTTCTAAACAAATTTTCACCATTCAACTCAAGTGTCATCATGCTTCTTTGCATAGCAGAGACAGCAATGTTTAACGAGTTTTCGCCTGGCAAAATTGAACCCGTGTACCGATGTTGTTGCGAAATATCTCCTTATACTTGTGTTGTGATGCTGATTAAAACAGTATCAAATATAATAATCAATATAGTTCTAAACAAATTTTCACCATTCAACTGAAGTGTCATCATGCTTCTTTGCATAGCAGAGACAGCAATGTTTAACGAGTTTTCGCCTGGCAAAATTGAACCCGTGTACCGATGTTGTTGCGAAATATCTCCTTAGACTTGTGTTGTGATGCTGATTAAAACAATACCAAATATAATAATCAACATAGTCAAAAAAAATTTCACCATTCAACTCAAGTGTCATCATGCTTCTTTGCATAGCAGAGACAGCAATGTTTAACGAGTTTTTGCCTGGCAAAATTGAACCCGTGTACCGATGTTGTTGCGAAATATCTCCTTATACTTGTGTTGTGATGCTGATTAAAACAGTATCAAATATAATAATCAATATAGTTCTAAGCAAATTTTCACCATTCAACTCAAGTGTCATCATGCTTCTTTGCATAGCAGAGACAGCAATGTTTAACGAGTTTTCGCCTGGCAAAATTGAACCCGTGTACCGATGTAGTTGCGAAATATCTCCTTAGACTTGTGTTGTGATGCTGATTAAAACAATACCAAATATAATAATCAATATAGTTCTAAACAAATTTTCACCATTCAACTGAAGTGTTGACAGAGACAGCAATGTTTAACGAGTTTTCGCCTGGCAAAATTGAACCCGTGTACCGATGTTGTTGCGAAATATCTCCTTAGACTTGTGTTGTGATGCTGATTAAAACAATACCAAATATAATAATCAACATAGACAAAAAAAATTTTCACCATTCAACTCAAGTGTCATCATGCTTCTTTGCATAGCAGAGACAGCACGTTTAACGAGTTTTCGCCTGGCAAAATTGAACTCGTGTACCGATGTTGTTGCGAAATATCTCCTTAGACTTGTGTTGTGATGCTGATTAAAACAATACCAAATATAATAATCAATATAGTTCTAAACAAATTTTCACCATTCAACTCAAGTGTCATCATGCTTCTTTGCATAGCAGAGACAGCAATGTTTAACGAGTTTTCGCCTGGCAAAATTGAACCCGTGTACCGATGTTGTTGCGAAATATCTCCTTAGACTTGTGTTGTGATGCTGATTAAAACAATACCAAATATAATAATCAACATAGTCAAAAAAAATTTCACCATTCAACTCAAGTGTCATCATGCTTCTTTGCATAGCAGAGACAGCAATGTTTAACGAGTTTTTGCCTGGCAAAATTGAACCCGTGTACCGATGTTGTTGCGAAATATCTCCTTATACTTGTGTTGTGATGCTGATTAAAACAGTATCAAATATAATAATCAATATAGTTCTAAGCAAATTTTCACCATTCAACTCAAGTGTCATCATGCTTCTTTGCATAGCAGAGACAGCAATGTTTAACGAGTTTTCGCCTGGCAAAATTGAACCCGTGTACCGATGTAGTTGCGAAATATCTCCTTAGACTTGTGTTGTGATGCTGATTAAAACAATACCAAATATAATAATCAATATAGTTCTAAACAAATTTTCACCATTCAACTGAAGTGTTGACAGAGACAGCAATGTTTAACGAGTTTTCACCTGGCAAAATTGAACCCGTGTACCGATGTTGTTGCGAAACATCTCCTTAGACTTGTGTTGTGATGCTGATTAAAACAGTATCAAATATAATAATCAATATAGTTCTAAGCAAATTTTCACCATTCAACTGAAGTGTCATCATGCTTCTTTGCATAGCAGAGACAGCAATGTTTAACGAGTTTTCGCCTGGCAAAATTGAACCCGTGTACCGATGTTGTTGCGAAATATCTCCTTAGACTTGTGTTGTGATGCTGATTAAAACAATACCAAATATAATAATCAACATAGACAAAAAAAATTTTCACCATTCAACTCAAGTGTCATCATGCTTCTTTGCATAGCAGAGACAGCAATGTTTAACGAGTTTTCGCCTGGCAAAATTGAACTCGTGTACCGATGTTGTTGCGAAACATCTCCTTATACTTGTGTTGTGATGCTGATTAAAACAATACCAAATATAATAATCAATATAGTTCTAAACAAATTTTCACCATTCAACTGAAGTGTCATCATGCTTCTTTGCATAGCAGAGACAGCAATGTTTAACGAGTTTTCACCTGGCAAAATTGAACCCGTGTACCGATGTTGTTGCGAAATATCTCCTTATACTTGTGTTGTGATGCTGATTAAAACAATACCAAATATAATAATCAATATAGTTCTAAACAAATTTTCACCATTCAACTGAAGTGTCATCATGCTTCTTTGCATAGCAGAGACAGCAATGTTTAACGAGTTTTCGCCTGGCAAAATTGAACCCGTGTACCGATGTTGTTGCGAAATATCTCCTTAGACTTGTGTTGTGATGCTGATTAAAACAATACCAAATATAATAATCAATATAGTTCTAAACAAATTTTCACCATTCAACTGAAGTGTTGACAGAGACAGCAATGTTTAACGAGTTTTCACCTGGCAAAATTGAACCCGTGTACCGATGTAGTTGCGAAATATCTCCTTAGACTTGTGTTGTGATGCTGATTAAAACAGTATCAAATATAATAATCAATATAGTTCTAAACAAATTTTCACCATTCAACTGAAGTGTCATCATGCTTCTTTGCATAGCAGAGACAGCAATGTTTAACGAGTTTTCGCCTGGCAAAATTGAACCCGTGTACCGATGTTGTTGCGAAATATCTCCTTAGACTTGTGTTGTGATGCTGATTAAAATAGTATCAAATATAATAATCAATATAGTTCTAAACAAATTTTCACCATTCAACTCAAGTGTCATCATGCTTCTTTGCATAGCAGAGACAGCAATGTTTAACGAGTTTTCGCCTGGCAAAATTGAACCCGTGTACCGATGTAGTTGCGAAATATCTCCTTAGACTTGTGTTGTGATGCTGATTAAAACAATACCAAATATAATAATCAATATAGTTCTAAACAAATTTTCACCATTCAACTGAAGTGTTGACAGAGACAGCAATGTTTAACGAGTTTTCGCCTGGCAAAATTGAACCCGTGTATCGATGTTGTTGCGAAATATCTCCTTAGACTTGTGTTGTGATGCTGATTAAAACAATACCAAATATAATAATCAATATAGTTCTAAACAAATTTTCACCATTCAACTGAAGTGTCATCATGCTTCTTTGCATAGCAGAGACAGCAATGTTTAACGAGTTTTCGCCTGGCAAAATTGAACCCGTGTACCGATGTTGTTGCGAAATATCTCCTTAGACTTGTGTTGTGATGCTGATTAAAACAATACCAAATATAATAATCAATATAGTTCTAAACAAATTTTTACCATTCAACTGAAGTGTTGACAGAGACAGCAATGTTTAACGAGTTTTCGCCTGGCAAAATTGAACCCGTGTACCGATGTTGTTGCGAAATATCTCCTTAGACTTGTGTTGTGATGCTGATTAAAACAATACCAAATATAATAATCAATATAGTTCTAAACAAATTTTCACCATTCAACTGAAGTGTCATCATGCTTCTTTGCATAGCAGAGACAGCAATGTTTAACGAGTTTTTGCCTGGCAAAATTGAACCCGTGTACCGATGTTGTTGCGAAATATCTCCTTAGACTTGTGTTGTGATGCTGATTAAAACAGTATCAAATATAATAATCAATATAGTTCTAAACAAATTTTCACCATTCAACTGAAGTGTTGACAGAGACAGCAATGTTTAACGAGTTTTCGCCTGGCAAAATTGAACCCGTGTACCGATGTAGTTGCGAAATATCTCCTTAGACTTGTGTTGTGATGCTGATTAAAACAGTATCAAATATAATAATCAATATAGTTCTAAACAAATTTTCACCATTCAACTGAAGTGTCATCATGCTTCTTTGCATAGCAGAGAAAGCAATGTTTAACGAGTTTTCGCCTGGCAAAATTGAACCCGTGTACCGATGTTGTTGCGAAATATCTCCTTATACTTGTGTTGTGATGCTGATTAAAACAGTATCAAATATAATAATCAATATAGTTCTAAACAAATTTTCACCATTCAACTGAAGTGTCATCATGCTTCTTTGCATAGCAGAGACAGCAATGTTTAACGAGTTTTCGCCTGGCAAAATTGAACCCGTGTACCGATGTTGTTGCGAAATATCTCGTTATACTTGTGTTGTGATGCTGATTAAAACAGTATCAAATATAATAATCAATATAGTTCTAAACAAATTTTCACCATTCAACTGAAGTGTCATCATGCTTCTTTGCATAGCAGAGACAGCAATGTTTAACGAGTTTTCGCCTGGCAAAATTGAACTCGTGTACCGATGTTGTTGCGAAATATCTCCTTAGACTTGTGTTGTGATGCTGAATAAAACAATACCAAATATAATAATCAATATAGTTCTAAACAAATTTTCACCATTCAACTCAAGTGTCATCATGCTTCTTTGCATAGCAGAGACAGCAATGTTTAACGAGTTTTCGCCTGGCAAAATTGAACCCGTGTACCGATGTTGTTGCGAAATATCTCCTTATACTTGTGTTGTGATGCTGATTAAAACAGTATCAAATATAATAATCAATATAGTTCTAAACAAATTTTCACCATTCAACTGAAGTGTCATCATGCTTCTTTGCATAGCAGAGACAGCAATGTTTAACGAGTTTTCGCCTGGCAAAATTGAACCCGTGTACCGATGTTGTTGCGAAATATCTCCTTAGACTTGTGTTGTGATGCTGATTAAAACAATACCAAATATAATAATCAACATAGTCAAAAAAAATTTCACCATTCAACTCAAGTGTCATCATGCTTCTTTGCATAGCAGAGACAGCAATGTTTAACGAGTTTTTGCCTGGCAAAATTGAACCCGTGTACCGATGTTGTTGCGAAATATCTCCTTATACTTGTGTTGTGATGCTGATTAAAACAGTATCAAATATAATAATCAATATAGTTCTAAGCAAATTTTCACCATTCAACTCAAGTGTCATCATGCTTCTTTGCATAGCAGAGACAGCAATGTTTAACGAGTTTTCGCCTGGCAAAATTGAACCCGTGTACCGATGTAGTTGCGAAATATCTCCTTAGACTTGTGTTGTGATGCTGATTAAAACAATACCAAATATAATAATCAATATAGTTCTAAACAAATTTTCACCATTCAACTGAAGTGTTGACAGAGACAGCAATGTTTAACGAGTTTTCACCTGGCAAAATTGAACCCGTGTACCGATGTTGTTGCGAAACATCTCCTTATACTTGTGTTGTGATGCTGATTAAAACAGTATCAAATATAATAATCAATATAGTTCTAAGCAAATTTTCACCATTCAACTGAAGTGTCATCATGCTTCTTTGCATAGCAGAGACAGCAATGTTTAACGAGTTTTCGCCTGGCAAAATTGAACCCGTGTACCGATGTTGTTGCGAAATATCTCCTTAGACTTGTGTTGTGATGCTGATTAAAACAGTATCAAATATAATAATCAACATAGACAAAAAAAATTTTCACCATTCAACTCAAGTGTCATCATGCTTCTTTGCATAGCAGAGACAGCACTGTTTAACGAGTTTTCGCCTGGCAAAATTGAACTCGTGTACCGATGTTGTTGCGAAACATCTCCTTATACTTGTGTTGTGATGCTGATTAAAACAATACCAAATATAATAATCAATATAGTTCTAAACAAATTTTCACCATTCAACTGAAGTGTCATCATGCTTCTTTGCATAGCAGAGACAGCAATGTTTAACGAGTTTTCACCTGGCAAAATTGAACCCGTGTACCGATGTTGTTGCGAAATATCTCCTTATACTTGTGTTGTGATGCTGATTAAAACAATACCAAATATAATAATCAATATAGTTCTAAACAAATTTTCACCATTCAACTGAAGTGTCATCATGCTTCTTTGCATAGCAGAGACAGCAATGTTTAACGAGTTTTCGCCTGGCAAAATTGAACCCGTGTACCGATGTTGTTGCGAAATATCTCCTTAGACTTGTGTTGTGATGCTGATTAAAACAATACCAAATATAATAATCAATATAGTTCTAAACAAATTTTCACCATTCAACTGAAGTGTTGACAGAGACAGCAATGTTTAACGAGTTTTCGCCTGGCAAAATTGAACCCGTGTACCGATGTAGTTGCGAAATATCTCCTTAGACTTGTGTTGTGATGCTGATTAAAACAGTATCAAATATAATAATCAATATAGTTCTAAACAAATTTTCACCATTCAACTGAAGTGTCATCATGCTTCTTTGCATAGCAGAGACAGCAATGTTTAACGAGTTTTCGCCTGGCAAAATTGAACCCGTGTACCGATGTTGTTGCGAAATATCTCCTTAGACTTGTGTTGTGATGCTGATTAAAATAGTATCAAATATAATAATCAATATAGTTCTAAACAAATTTTCACCATTCAACTCAAGTGTCATCATGCTTCTTTGCATAGCAGAGACAGCAATGTTTAACGAGTTTTCGCCTGGCAAAATTGAACCCGTGTACCGATGTAGTTGCGAAATATCTCCTTAGACTTGTGTTGTGATGCTGATTAAAACAATACCAAATATAATAATCAATATAGTTCTAAACAAATTTTCACCATTCAACTGAAGTGTTGACAGAGACAGCAATGTTTAACGAGTTTTCGCCTGGCAAAATTGAACCCGTGTACCGATGTTGTTGCGAAATATCTCCTTAGACTTGTGTTGTGATGCTGATTAAAACAATACCAAATATAATAATCAATATAGTTCTAAACAAATTTTCACCATTCAACTGAAGTGTCATCATGCTTCTTTGCATAGCAGAGACAGCAATGTTTAACGAGTTTTCGCCTGGCAAAATTGAACCCGTGTACCGATGTTGTTGCGAAATATCTCCTTAGACTTGTGTTGTGATGCTGATTAAAACAATACCAAATATAATAATCAATATAGTTCTAAACAAATTTTTACCATTCAACTGAAGTGTTGACAGAGACAGCAATGTTTAACGAGTTTTCGCCTGGCAAAATTGAACCCGTGTACCGATGTTGTTGCGAAATATCTCCTTAGACTTGTGTTGTGATGCTGATTAAAACAATACCAAATATAATAATCAATATAGTTCTAAACAAATTTTCACCATTCAACTGAAGTGTCATCATGCTTCTTTGCATAGCAGAGACAGCAATGTTTAACGAGTTTTCGCCTGGCAAAATTGAACCCGTGTACCGATGTTGTTGCGAAATATCTCCTTAGACTTGTGTTGTGATGCTGATTAAAACAGTATCAAATATAATAATCAATATAGTTCTAAACAAATTTTCACCATTCAACTGAAGTGTTGACAGAGACAGCAATGTTTAACGAGTTTTCACCTGGCAAAATTGAACCCGTGTACCGATGTAGTTGCGAAATATCTCCTTAGACTTGTGTTGTGATGCTGATTAAAACAATACCAAATATAATAATCAATATAGTTCTAAACAAATTTTCACCATTCAACTGAAGTGTCATCATGCTTCTTTGCATAGCAGAGACAGCAATGTTTAACGAGTTTTCGCCTGGCAAAATTGAACCCGTGTACCGATGTTGTTGCGAAATATCTCCTTAGACTTGTGTTGTGATGCTGATTAAAAAAATACCAAATATAATAATCAATATAGTTCTAAACAAATTTTCACCATTCAACTGAAGTGTCATCATGCTTCTTTGCATAGCAGAGACAGCAATGTTTAACGAGTTTTCGCCTGGCAAAATTGAACCCGTGTACCGATGTTGTTGCGAAATATCTCCTTAGACTTGTGTTGTGATGCTGATTAAAACAATACCAAATATAATAATCAATATAGTTCTAAACAAATTTTCACCATTCAACTGAAGTGTTGACAGAGACAGCAATGTTTAACGAGTTTTCGCCTGGCAAAATTGAACCCGTGTACCGATGTTGTTGCGAAATATCTCCTTAGACTTGTGTTGTGATGCTGATTAAAACAATACCAAATATAATAATCAATATAGTTCTAAACAAATTTTCACCATTCAACTGAAGTGTCATCATGCTTCTTTGCATAGCAGAGACAGCAATGTTTAACGAGTTTTCGCCTGGCAAAATTGAACCCGTGTACCGATGTTGTTGCGAAATATCTCCTTATACTTGTGTTGTGATGCTGATTAAAACAGTATCAAATATAATAATCAATATAGTTCTAAGCAAATTTTCACCATTCAACTCAAGTGTCATCATGCTTCTTTGCATAGCAGAGACAGCAATGTTTATCGAGTTTTCGCCTGGCAAAATTGAACCCGTGTACCGATGTAGTTGCGAAATATCTCCTTAGACTTGTGTTGTGATGCTGATTAAAACAATACCAAATATAATAATCAATATAGTTCTAAACAAATTTTCACCATTCAACTGAAGTGTTGACAGAGACAGCAATGTTTAACGAGTTTTCGCCTGGCAAAATTGAACCCGTGTACCGATGTAGTTGCGAAATATCTCCTTAGACTTGTGTTGTGATGCTGATTAAAACAGTATCAAATATAATAATCAATATAGTTCTAAACAAATTTTCACCATTCAACTGAAGTGTCATCATGCTTCTTTGCATAGCAGAGACAGCAATGTTTAACGAGTTTTCACCTGGCAAAATTGAACCCGTGTACCGATGTAGTTGCGAAATATCTCCTTACACTTGTGTTGTGATGCTGATTAAAACAGTATCAAATATAATAATCAATATAGTTCTAAGCAAATTTTCACCATTCAACTCAAGTGTCATCATGCTTCTTTGCATAGCAGAGACAGCAATGTTTAACGAGTTTTCGCCTGGCAAAATTGAACCCGTGTACCGATGTAGTTGTGAAATATCTCCTTAGACTTGTGTTGTGATGCTGATTAAAACAATACCAAATATAATAATCAATATAGTTCTAAACAAATTTTCACCATTCAACTGAAGTGTTGACAGAGACAGCAATGTTTAACGAGTTTTCGCCTGGCAAAATTGAACCCGTGTACCGATGTAGTTGCGAAATATCTCCTTAGACTTGTGTTGTGATGCTGATTAAAACAGTATCAAATATAATAATCAATATAGTTCTAAACAAATTTTCACCATTCAACTGAAGTGTCATCATGCTTCTTTGCATAGCAGAGACAGCAATGTTTAACGAGTTTTCACCTGGCAAAATTGAACCCGTGTACCGATGTAGTTGCGAAATATCTCCTTAGACTTGTGTTGTGATGCTGATTAAAACAGTATCAAATATAATAATCAATATAGTTCTAAACAAATTTTCACCATTCAACTCAAGTGTCATCATGCTTCTTTGCATAGCAGAGACAGCAATGTTTAACGAGTTTTCGCCTGGCAAAATTGAACCCGTGTACCGATGTTGTTGCGAAATATCTCCTTAGACTTGTGTTGTGATGCTGATTAAAACAGTATCAAATATAATAATCAATATAGTTCTAAACAAATTTTCACCATTCAACTGAAGTGTCATCATGCTTCTTTGCATAGCAGAGACAGCAATGTTTAACGAGTTTTCGCCTGGCAAAATTGAACCCGTGTACCGATGTAGTTGCGAAATATCTCCTTAGACTTGTGTTGTGATGCTGATTAAAACAGTATCAAATATAATAATCAATATAGTTCTAAACAAATTTTCACCATTCAACTGAAGTGTCATCATGCTTCTTTGCATAGCAGAGACAGCAATGTTTAACGAGTTTTCACCTGGAAAAATTGAACCCGTGTACCGATGTAGTTGCGAAATATCTCCTTAGACTTGTGTTGTGATGCTGATTAAAACAGTATCAAATATAATAATCAATATAGTTCTAAACAAATTTTCACCATTCAACTGAAGTGTCATCATGCTTCTTTGCATAGCAGAGACAGCAATGTTTAACGAGTTTTCGCCTGGCAAAATTGAACCCGTGTACCGATGTTGTTGCGAAATATCTCCTTAGACTTGTGTTGTGATGCTGATTAAAACAATACCAAATATAATAATCAATATAGTTCTAAACAAATTTTCACCATTCAACTGAAGTGTCATCATGCTTCTTTGCATAGCAGAGACAGCAATGTTTAACGAGTTTTCGCCTGGCAAAATTGAACCCGTGTACCGATGTTGTTGCGAAATATCTCCTTATACTTGTGTTGTGATGCTGATTAAAACAGTATCAAATATAATAATCAATATAGTTCTAAGCAAATTTTCACCATTCAACTCAAGTGTCATCATGCTTCTTTGCATAGCAGAGACAGCAATGTTTAACGAGTTTTCGCCTGGCAAAATTGAACCCGTGTACCGATGTAGTTGCGAAATATCTCCTTAGACTTGTGTTGTGATGCTGATTAAAACAGTATCAAATATAATAATCAATATAGTTCTAAACAAATTTTCACCATTCAACTGAAGTGTCATCATGCTTCTTTGCATAGAGGAAACAACAATGTTTAACGAGTTTTCGCCTGGCAAAATTGAACCCGTGTACCGATGTTGTTGCGAAATATCTCCTTAGACTTGTGTTGTGATGCTGATTAAAACAGTATCAAATATAATAATCAATATAGTTCTAAACAAATTTTCACCATTCAACTGAAGTGTTGACAGAGACAGCAATGTTTAACGAGTTTTCGCCTGGCAAAATTGAACCCATGTACCGATGTTGTTGCGAAATATCTCCTTAGACTTGTGTTGTTCATTCACAATTTGAGTGTTGAAGTGACAACAACAAAAAGTGAGAGTGCAAGCAAAAATAATAATTAAATTTAATTTAATTTAAAAATATTTTATTTTGTGCATATTATGCATTTTTAATGCCTATAATACACATAACGTAAAATATTTTGTTAAAGTTAATTTAATTAATATTATATAAAAACTGCAATATCTGCAGTATGAGTGTAACATTAGTGTTGGTTCATAAATATATATATTTATAAGACAATATATATTTATATATATATATATATATATATATATATATATATAAAGTAAAGTGACACCGTCCGGTGTAAGTGCATTGCACTAATTATTTAAAGAAATAAAATTAAAAAAAAAAATGGATAAAAAAAACCAAATTGGAAAAAATAAATCCGACACACAGGAAGAAGATTCTTCCTATTCTTTCACACTTCGTGCCAATCGCTTTGAAATCTTGGATGGAATGCCAAATCCCTTCCAAAGAAGTCAGAAATTGTCTCGTTCTCCTTCAAGAGAAATGAAACAACAAGAAATGTTGAGCAATAAAAATGCTCAACCATCAAAACCGCAAGTGAAACATGCTTTTACTTCGGACATAGAAAAAAATATTAGTACCGACGTTGATGCTAACGCAGCATTGATGAATGCGCATAAAATAAACATCCAGCAAGAGAAGATAGTTGCTCATATGGAAGAGCGTATAAAAATGTTAGAAAAAGAATTAGACGAATTTAAAGCAAAGGCTTACTGTAGCTGTGGTGCCAAAAGTAATTCTTGCGAAAAAAATATTGAGTACGCCACTGACTCAGATGAGCTCGCGGATGAAACTGAACCTGAGTGGATCACTCAAAAAAGCAGAAAAAACAAGAAAAGGAAACTAAACAATACTCTTACTCCCCCACAAACAATAGTGACTAATGGAAAGAGTATTTACAAAGGACCAAAAAAAAACCCACCTCCACCTCCATTGATAATAGATGGTGTGACAGATTATGATTCACTTTACGAAAAAGTGAAATTAACTATACCAGATGAAAAGTTTCGTTCGAAGCTAATTAAAAAAAACAGCATTAAACTAAATGTTGAAAATAGTGAGGACTATAGATCTACGTCTAAGTTGCTTACTGATGCAGGCTATTCATGGCATACCTATGAGAATAAGCAAAATAGGCCTATTCGGGTAATGGCAATTAATTTGCACCACACATGCAAACCAGAAAAGATAGTTGAGGACCTCAAAAAGAAAGGGTTCATGGCGATTGAAGCATCAATCAAATTAAAATATGGCACAAAATTACCATTAAACATGTTTATGTTAACATTTAATCCGGATGAGGACATAAACAAAATATATGAAATAACCTCTATACTGCGGTGTAATGTAAATATTCTACCGCTAAGAAGATCAAGACTCATACCACAATGCAAAAAGTGTCAAGACTATGGGCACACTAAAAATTACTGTAGCAACGGACCTAGGTGCGTCAAATGCACAGGCAATCATTTTACACACATGTGTACAAAAATCGAAAATGAGAAACCAAAATGTGTACATTGCAAAGGAGCTCATCCAGCCAACTATCGAGGCTGCAAAGAAGCTATCCTAAAGCAACAGCTAAAAGATAAAAATTTAAGAACTAAAGTTCAACAACAAAAAAGTAGTAAGCAATTACCATCAATTTCGGGAAAACCTACTACAATCAATAAAAAACAAACAGCTAAACCAGCCGCCACTCCTGTGGCTGTGGCTTCGACTGTTAAAGGTAACCTTGATCAAAGGATACCAATAGCCGACAATCAAGTTAAAGTTGATAACACAAATAATTTAAATATAAATATTACATTACAAATGATTTTAAACAAATTAGAATCATTTGACGTAAGGATTCAAAAATTAGAGCAAAGCATCAAAGGATGCTTTTCTAAACAGAAAAATGGCCGACAAAATTAAAATTTTATGTTGGAATGCCAATGGACTTCTGCAGCACCAACAAGAATTGCAGTTGATCCTCGATATGGAAAAAATTGATGTATGCCTTATTTCGGAAACTCATTTTACAAAACAATCATACATAAAATTTTAAAATTATCAAATTTATCACACTATTCATCCTGAAAATAAAGCCAGAGGGGGTAGTGCAGTTATAATAAAAAATAATCTTTGTCACTATGAAGAATTAAAGTACATAACAGAAGAAATCCAAGCAACAGCTGTTAATATTAAAAATAAAAATAGTATTTTAACTGTAATTGGAGTTTATTGCCCGCCAAAACATGCATTAAAAGAGCAAAATTACTTGGATTTTTTTAGTAAATTAGGCAATAAGTTTGTAATTGGTGGAGACTTTAATGCAAAAAATATTCATTGGGGTTCCAGGCTTACAACAACTAAAGGCAGAGAACTATTAAATGCTATCAGAAAACACGGTTGCGAAGCCTTGTCCAACGGAAAGCCAACATATTGGCCTACTGATACCAATAAAATACCTGATTTAATTGATTTCTTCATAATCAAAAACATATCAGTGAATAACATACAATTAGAAGAAAATCTTGACCTAAGTTCGGACCACTCTCCGATTCTTATGATATTAAGTGACAAAATTATCCAGAAGAAAGGTTTTCCAACACTGGTAAATAAACTCACTGATTGGGAGGGTTTCAAACATTCGTTAGCAGAAAAGACTGACTTGAGTATTCATCTTAATAGTGAAGATTTACTTGAAGAAGAGGTGCATAAATTTGTGCAGGATGTACAACAATCAGCCAAAGACAACACCCCAGAACAAACATTTATAATAAAAGGAAATTATTATTCTACTGCAATAAAAAAACTTGTTGCAGAAAAAAGAAAACTAAGAAAAACGTGGCAACAAACAAGAGCACCACAAGATAAAAAGAAATTCAACAATCTTACTCAAAAACTAAGACGAGAAATCAAAGCAATCAAAAATAAATCAATGAATCATTTTTTAAAAAATCTTACCAATGATAGAAACACTGACTACTCTCTGTGGAAAGCAACAAAGAAGCTTAAACGTCCAATAATGCAAATTCCGCCAATCAGGACTGCTAATGGAACGTGGGCTAAAAATAATAGTGATAAAGCTAAAATTTTTGCAGAATATCTGGAAGTTATTTTTCAGCCAAACGAAAATAGTTCAAACCTGAATAACGAGGAGATCCTTACAAACGAAGTTTGTCAAGATATACAAAATATAAAATTGACAACTACAAGAGAAGTAATAAAAGAAATAAAACTTAACATTAAACAAAAGAAAGCTCCTGGTTACGACCTAATCACTGGAGAAATTCTTCATAATTTGCCTAAAAAAGCAATAATTAAAATCACCTTGCTCATAAATGCAGCGTTTAAATTGCAATATGTACCTAGTTTATGGAAAATTGCTGAGGTAATAATGATTCCAAAACCTGGGAAACCGCCACAAGACATAACATCTTATAGGCCAATATCATTGCTGCCAGTTCTATCTAAACTATTTGAGAAAATATTAATTAAAAGGCTAAACTTAATCATAGAAAAAAAAGGTTTGATTCCGAGCCACCAATTTGGTTTTCGTAATAAACACTCAACAATAGATCAAATTCACAGAATTACTAACGTTATTGAGAAAGCGCTAGAAGAGAAAAAGGTTTGTTCTGCACTATTTTTAGATGTAGCTCAGGCTTTTGACAAAGTATGGCACGAAGGGTTATGCCACAAGCTTAAAACTTTATTACCGCCACAATTAGCCAAAATCCTAGAATCGTACCTAAAAAATCGATTATTTAGGATTAAAGTAGAAGACACTTTTTCAGAAATGAAAGATATTAAAGCTGGAGTACCACAAGGTAGCGTGCTAGGTCCAGTTTTATATCTACTATATACCAGTGACCTTCCTGTACCAGAAAATAACACCATTGCAACATTTGCGGATGACACAGCTATCCTAGCAGTTGGGGAAAATAATGCAGAGTCAACTCGTAAATTGCAAATATACTTAACCCAAATAGAAAATTGGACAAATTATTGGCGAATACAATTAAACGAATCCAAATCAGCTCACGTTGACTTTACAAATAAGCGACTTGAATATATTCCGATTACAATCAAACAGAAAATAGTACCTTACGCAAACACTGCTAAATACCTAGGCATGACGCTAGACGCTAAACTAAGATGGAAAGTGCATGTCAAAAAGAAACGAGAAGAAGCAGAAATAAAATTTAGAAAGTTATATTGGTTGGTAGGAAGAAATTCTTCACTTTCAATAAACAACAAGCTTTTATTATACAAGCAAATTTTGAAACCTATATGGACATATGGTATACAACTTTGGGGTTGTACCAAACAGAGCAACATTAGCATTATTCAACGTTTTCAGAATAAAGTCTTAAGGAGCATTACTAATGCACCATGGTACATTAGAAATACTGACCTCCATAAGGACTTAAACGTTGAGTTGGTAACTCATGAAATTAGAAAAAATGCAAGGAGACATAGAGACAGGCTCGAAAATCACGTTAATCTAGAAGCAGCTAGACTCCTAGAGGAAACTGATATAACACGAAGACTTCAAAGGACTAAACCATTTGAGTTGATGTAAATATAATCATCTATGAGCAATGTTGTATGAGCAACTAACCCGGAAGAAGATATGAAATCTCAACAAGAAGATTTCATTTAATACTTATATACATTTATATATTAGCAATTTAAGTTAGAATTAAATTACTTATTAGTCCAGGAGACTAGATTGTATTTTCATAAAGTGTTAAATAAATGCTTTGTTAAAAAAAAAAAAAAAAAAGACTTGTGTTGTGATGCTGATTAAAACAATACCAAATATAATAATCAATATAGTTCTAAACAAATTTTCACCATTCAACTGAAGTGTTGACAGAGACAGCAATGTTTAACGAGTTTTCGCCTGGCAAAATTGAACCCGTGTACCGATGTAGTTGCGAAATATCTCCATAGACTTGTGTTGTGATGCTGATTAAAACAGTATTAAATATAATAATCAATATAGTTCTAAACAAATTTTCACCATTCAACTGAAGTGTCATCATGCTTCTTTGCATAGCAGAGACAGCAATGTTTAACGAGTTTTCGCCTGGCAAAATTGAACCCGTGTACCGATGTTGTTGCGAAATATCTCCTTAGACTTGTGTTGTGATGCTGATTAAAACAATACCAAATATAATAATCAATATAGTTCTAAACAAATTTTCACCATTCAACTGAAGTGTTGACAGAGACAGCAATGTTTAACGAGTTTTCGCCTGGCAAAATTGAACCCGTGTACCGATGTAGTTGCGAAATATCTCCTTAGACTTGTGTTGTGATGCT
The DNA here is from genome assembly GCA_963942525.1 of Ptychoptera contaminata. NCBI lineage: Eukaryota > Metazoa > Arthropoda > Insecta > Diptera > Ptychopteridae > Ptychoptera > Ptychoptera contaminata. Next base: position 136,071 of record CAWWDJ010000089.1, on the reverse strand, counting down.
GATTAAAACAGTATCAAATATAATAATCAATATAGTTCTAAACAAATTTTCACCATTCAACTGAAGTGTCATCATGCTTCTTTGCATAGCAGAGACAGCAATGTTTAACGAGTATTCACCTGGCAAAATTGAACCCGTGTACTGATGTAGTTGCGAAATATCTCCTTACACTTGTGTTGTGATGCTGATTAAAACAGTATCAAATATAATAATCAATATAGTTCTAAACAAATTTTCACCATTCAACTGAAGTGTCATCATGCTTCTTTGCATAGCAGAGACAGCAATGTTTAACGAGTTTTCGCCTGGCAAAATTGAACCCATGTACCGATGTTGTTGCGAAATATCTCCTTAGACTTGTGTTGTGATGCTGATTAAAACAATACCAAATATAATAATCAATATAGTTCTAAACAAATTTTCACCATTCAACTGAAGTGTCATCATGCTTCTTTGCATAGCAGAGACAGCAATGTTTAACGAGTTTTCGCCTGGCAAAATTGAACCCGTGTACCGATGTTGTTGCGAAATATCTTCTTATACTTGTGTTGTGATGCTGATTAAAACAGTATCAAATATAATAATCAATATAGTTCTAAGCAAATTTTCACCATTCAACTCAAGTGTCATCATGCTTCTTTGCATAGCAGAGACAGCAATGTTTAACGAGTTTTCGCCTGGCAAAATTGAACCCGTGTACCGATGTAGTTGCGAAATATCTCCTTAGACTTGTGTTGTGATGCTGATTAAAACAATACCAAATATAATAATCAATATAGTTCTAAACAAATTTTCACCATTCAACTGAAGTGTTGACAGAGACAGCAATGTTTAACGAGTTTTCGCCTGGCAAAATTGAACCCGTGTACCGATGTAGTTGCGAAATATCTCCTTAGACTTGTGTTGTGATGCTGATTAAAACAGTATCAAATATAATAATCAATATAGTTCTAAACAAATTTTCACCATTCAACTCAAGTGTCATCATGCTTCTTTGCATAGAGGAAACAGCAATGTTTAACGAGTTTTCGCCTGGCAAAATTGAACCCGTGTACCGATGTTGTTGCGAAATATCTCCTTAGACTTGTGTTGTGATGCTGATTAAAACAGTATCAAATATAATAATCAATATAGTTCTAAACAAATTTTCACCATTCAACTGAAGTGTTGACAGAGACAGCAATGTTTAACGAGTTTCGCCTGGCAAAATTGAACCCGTGTACCGATGTTGTTGCGAAATATCTCCTTAGACTTGTGTTGTGATGCTGATTAAAACAATACCAAATATAATAATCAATATAGTTCTAAACAAATTTTCACCATTCAACTGAAGTGTTGACAGAGACAGCAATGTTTAACGAGTTTTCGCCTGGCAAAATTGAACCCGTGTACCAATGTAGTTGCGAAATATCTCCTTAGACTTGTGTTGTGATGCTGATTAAAACAGTATCAAATATAATAATTAATATAGTTCTAAACAAATTTTCACCATTCAACTGAAGTGTCATCATGCTTCTTTGCATAGCAGAGACAGCAATGTTTAACGAGTTTTCGCCTGGCAAAATTGAACCCGTGTACCGATGTTGTTGCGAAATATCTCCTTATACTTGTGTTGTGATGCTGATTAAAACAGTATCAAATATAATAATCAATATAGTTCTAAACAAATTTTCACCATTCAACTGAAGTGTCATCATGCTTCTTTGCATAGCAGAGACAGCAATGTTTAACGAGTTTTCGCCTGGCAAAATTGAACCCGTGTACCGATGTTGTTGCGAAATATCTCCTTATACTTGTGTTGTGATGCTGATTAAAACAGTATCAAATATAATAATCAATATAGTTCTAAACAAATTTTCACCATTCAACTGAAGTGTCATAATGCTTCTTTGCATAGCAGAGACAGCAATGTTTAACGAGTTTTCGCCTGGCAAAATTGAACTCGTGTACCGATGTTGTTGCGAAATATCTCCTTAGACTTGTGTTGTGATGCTGATTAAAACAATACCAAATATAATAATCAATATAGTTCTAAACAAATTTTCACCGTTCAACTCAAGTGTCATCATGCTTCTTTGCATAGAGGAAACAGCAATGTTTAACGAGTTTTCGCCTGGCAAAATTGAACCCGTGTACCGATGTTGTTGCGAAATATCTCCTTATACTTGTGTTGTGATGCTGATTAAAACAGTATCAAATATAATAATCAATATAGTTCTAAACAAATTTTCACCATTCAACTGAAGTGTCATCATGCTTCTTTGCATAGCAGAGACAGCAATGTTTAACGAGTTTTCGCCTGGCAAAATTGAACCCGTGTACCGATGTTGTTGCGAAATATCTCCTTAGACTTGTGTTGTGATGCTGATTAAAACAGTATCAAATATAATAATCAATATAGTTCTAAACAAATTTTCACCATTCAACTGAAGTGTCATCATACTTCTTTGCATAGCAGAGACAGCAATGTTTAACGAGTTTTCGCCTGGCAAAATTGAACCCGTGTACCGATGTTGTTGCGAAATATCTCCTTATACTTGTGTTGTGATGCTGATTAAAACAGTATCAAATATAATAATCAATATAGTTCTAAGCAAATTTTCACCATTCAACTCAAGTGTTATCATGCTTCTTTGCATAGCAGAGACAGCAATGTTTAACGAGTTTTCGCCTGGCAAAATTGAACCTGTGTACCGATGTTGTTGCGAAATATCTCCTTAGACTTGTGTTGTGATGCTGATTAAAACAGTATCAAATATAATAATCAATATAGTTCTAAACAAATTTTCACCATTCAACTGAAGTGTTATCATGCTTCTTTGCATAGCAGAGACAGCAATGTTTAACGAGTTTTCGCCTGGCAAAATTGAACCCGTGTACCGATGTTGTTGCGAAATATCTCCTTAGACTTGTGTTGTGATGCTGATTAAAACAGTACCAAATATAATAATCAATATAGTTCTAAACAAATTTTCACCATTCAACTGAAGTGTTGACAGAGACAGCAATGTTTAACGAGTTTTCGCCTGGCAAAATTGAACCCGTGTACCGATGTAGTTGCGAAATATCTCCTTAGACTTGTGTTGTGATGCTGATTAAAACAGTATCAAATATAATAATCAATATAGTTCTAAACAATATTTCACCATTCAACTGAAGTGTCATCATGCTTCTTTGCATAGCAGAGACAGCAATGTTTAACGAGTTTTCGCCTGGCAAAATTGAACCCGTGTACCGATGTTGTTGCGAAATATCTCCTTAGACTTGTGTTGTGATGCTGATTAAAACAGTATCAAATATAATAATCAATATAGTTCTAAACAAATTTTCACCATTCAACTGAAGTGTCATCATGCATCTTTGCATAGCAGAGACAGCAATGTTTAACGAGTTTTCGCCTGGCAAAATTGAACCCGTATACCGATGTAGTTGCGAAATATCTCCTTAGACTTGTGTTGTGATGCTGATTAAAACAGTATCAAATATAATAATCAATATAGTTCTAAACAAATTTTCACCATTCAACTGAAGTGTTGACAGAGACAGCAATGTTTAACGAGTTTTCACCTGGCAAAATTGAACCCGTGTACCGATGTAGTTGCGAAATATCTCCTTAGACTTGTGTTGTGATGCTGATTAAAACAGTATCAAATATAATAATCAATATAGTTCTAAACAAATTTTCACCATTCAACTGAAGTGTCATCATGCTTCTTTGCATAGCAGAGACAGCAATGTTTAACGAGTTTTCGCCTGGCAAAATTGAACCCGTGTACCGATGTAGTTGCGAAATATCTCCTTAGACTTGTGTTGTGATGCTGATTAAAACAGTATCAAATATAATAATCAATATAGTTCTAAACAAATTTTCACCATTCAACTCAAGTGTCATCATGCTTCTTTGCATAGAGGAAACAGCAATGTTTAACGAGTTTTCGCCTGGCAAAATTGAACCCGTGTACCGATGTTGTTGCGAAATATCTCCTTAGACTTGTGTTGTGATGCTGATTAAAACAGTATCAAATATAATAATCAATATAGTTCTAAACAAATTTTCACCATTCAACTGAAGTGTTGACAGAGACAGCAATGTTTAACGAGTTTTCGCCTGGCAAAATTGAACCCGTGTACCGATGTTGTTGCGAAATATCTCCTTAGACTTGTGTTGTGATGCTGATTAAAACAATACCAAATATAATAATCAATATAGTTCTAAACAAATTTTCACCATTCAACTGAAGTGTTGACAGAGACAGCAATGTTTAACGGGTTTTCACCTGGCAAAATTGAACCCGTGTACCGATGTAGTTGCGAAATATCTCCTTAGACTTGTGTTGTGATGCTGATTAAAACAGTATCAAATATAATAATCAATATAGTTCTAAACAAATTTTCACCATTCAACTGAAGTGTCATCATGCTTCTTTGCATAGCAGAGACAGCAATGTTTAACGAGTTTTCGCCTGGCAAAATTGAACCCGTGTACCGATGTTGTTGCGAAATATCTCCTTAGACTTGTGTTGTGATGCTGATTAAAACAATACCAAATATAATAATCAATATAGTTCTAAACAAATTTTCACCATTCAACTGAAGTGTCATCATGCTTCTTTGCATAGCAGAGACAGCAATGTTTAACGAGTTTTCGCCTGGCAAAATTGAACCCGTGTACCGATGTTGTTGCGAAATATCTCGTTATACTTGTGTTGTGATGCTGATTAAAACAGTATCAAATATAATAATCAATATAGTTCTAAGCAAATTTTCACCATTCAACTCAAGTGTCATCATGCTTCTTTGCATAGCAGAGACAGCAATGTTTAACGAGTTTTCGCCTGGCAAAATTGAACCCGTGTACCGATGTAGTTGCGAAATATCTCCTTAGACTTGTGTTGTGATGCTGATTAAAACAGTATCAAATATAATAATCAATATAGTTCTAAACAAATTTTCACCATTCAACTGAAGTGTCATCATGCCTCTTTGCATAGCAGAGACAGCAATGTTTAACGAGTTTTCACCTGGCAAAATTGAACCCGTGTACCGATGTAGTTGCGAAATATCTCCTTAGACTTGTGTTGTGATGCTGATTAAAACAGTATCAAATATAATAATCAATATAGTTCTAAACAAATTTTCACCATTCAACTGAAGTGTCATCATGCTTCTTTGCATAGCAGAGACAGCAATGTTTAACGAGTTTTCGCCTGGCAAAATTGAACCCGTGTACCGATGTAGTTGCGAAATATCTCCTTAGACTTGTGTTGTGATGCTGATTAAAACAGTATCAAATATAATAATCAATATAGTTCTAAGCAAATTTTCACCATTCAACTCAAGTGTCATCATGCTTCTTTGCATAGCAGAGACAGCAATGTTTAACGAGTTTTCGCCTGGCAAAATTGAACCCGTGTACCGATGTAGTTGCGAAATATCTCCTTAGACTTGTGTTGTGATGCTGATTAAAACAATACCAAATATAATAATCAATATAGTTCTAAACAAATTTTCACCATGCAACTGAAGTGTCATCATGCTTCTTTGCATAGCAGAGACAGCAATGTTTAACGAGTTTTCACCTGGCAAAATTGAACCCGTGTACCGATGTAGTTGCGAAATATCTCCTTAGACTTGTGTTGTGATGCTGATTAAAACAGTATCAAATATAATAATCAATATAGTTCTAAACAAATTTTCACCATTCAACTGAAGTGTCATCATGCTTCTTTGCATAGCAGAGACAGCAATGTTTAACGAGTTTTCGCCTGGCAAAATTGAACCCGTGTACCGATGTAGTTGCGAAATATCTCCTTAGACTTGTGTTGTGATGCTGATTAAAACAGTATCAAATATAATAATCAATATAGTTCTAAGCAAATTTTCACCATTCAACTCAAGTGTCATCATGCTTCTTTGCATAGCAGAGACAGCAATGTTTAACGAGTTTTCGCCTGGCAAAATTGAACCCGTGTACCGATGTAGTTGCGAAATATCTCCTTAGACTTGTGTTGTGATGCTGATTATAACAGTATCAAATATAATAATCAATATAGTTCTAAACAAATTTTCACCATTCAACTGAAGTGTTGACAGAGACAGCAATGTTTAACGAGTTTTCGCCTGGCAAAATTGAACCCGTGTACCGATGTAGTTGCGAAATATCTCCATAGACTTGTGTTGTGATGCTGATTAAAACAGTATTAAATATAATAATCAATATAGTTCTAAACAAATTTTCACCATTCAACTGAAGTGTCATCATGCTTCTTTGCATAGCAGAGACAGCAATGTTTAACGAGTTTTCGCCTGGCAAAATTGAACCCGTGTACCGATGTTGTTGCGAAATATCTCCTTATACTTGTGTTGTGATGCTGATTAAAACAATACCAAATATAATAATCAATATAGTTCTAAACAAATTTTCACCATTCAACTGAAGTGTTGACAGAGACAGCAATGTTTAACGAGTTTTCGCCTGGCAAAATTGAACCCGTGTACCGATGTAGTTGCGAAATATCTCCTTAGACTTGTGTTGTGATGCTGATTAAAACAGTATCAAATATAATAATCAATATAGTTCTAAACAAATTTTCACCATTCAACTGAAGTGTCATCATGCTTCTTTGCATAGCAGAGACAGCAATGTTTAACGAGTTTTCACCTGGCAAAATTGAACCCGTGTACCGATGTAGTTGCGAAATATCTCCTTAGACTTGTGTTGTGATGCTGATTAAAACAGTATCAAATATAATAATCAATATAGTTCTAAGCAAATTTTCACCATTCAACTCAAGTGTCATCATGCTTCTTTGCATATCAGAGACAGCAATGTTTAACGAGTTTTCGCCTGGCAAAATTGAACCCGTGTACCGATGTAGTTGCGAAATATCTCCTTAGACTTGTGTTGTGATGCTGATTAAAACAGTATCAAATATAATAATCAATATAGTTCTAAACAAATTTTCACCATTCAACTGAAGTGTCATCATGCTTCTTTGCATAGCAGAGACAGCAATGTTTAACGAGTTTTCGCCTGGCAAAATTGAACCCGTGTACCGATGTAGTTGCGAAATATCTCCTTAGACTTGTGTTGTGATGCTGATTAAAACAGTATCAAATATAATAATCAATATAGTTCTAAGCAAATTTTCACCATTCAACTCAAGTGTCATCATGCTTCTTTGCATAGCAGAGACAGCAATGTTTAACGAGTTTTCGCCTGGCAAAATTGAACCCGTGTACCGATGTAGTTGCGAAATATCTCCATAGACTTGTGTTGTGATGCTGATTAAAACAGTATTAAATATAATAATCAATATAGTTCTAAACAAATTTTCACCATTCAACTGAAGTGTCATCATGCTTCTTTGCATAGCAGAGACAGCAATGTTTAACGAGTTTTCGCCTGGCAAAATTGAACCCGTGTACCGATGTTGTTGCGAAATATCTCCTTATACTTGTGTTGTGATGCTGATTAAAACAATACCAAATATAATAATCAATATAGTTCTAAACAAATTTTCACCATTCAACTGAAGTGTTGACAGAGACAGCAATGTTTAACGAGTTTTCGCCTGGCAAAATTGAACCCGTGTACCGATGTAGTTGCGAAATATCTCCTTAGACTTGTGTTGTGATGCTGATTAAAACAGTATCAAATATAATAATCAATATAGTTCTAAACAAATTTTCACCATTCAACTGAAGTGTCATCATGCTTCTTTGCATAGCAGAGACAGCAATGTTTAACGAGTTTTCACCTGGCAAAATTGAACCCGTGTACCGATGTAGTTGCGAAATATCTCCTTAGACTTGTGTTGTGATGCTGATTAAAACAGTATCAAATATAATAATCAATATAGTTCTAAGCAAATTTTCACCATTCAACTCAAGTGTCATCATGCTTCTTTGCATATCAGAGACAGCAATGTTTAACGAGTTTTCGCCTGGCAAAATTGAACCCGTGTACCGATGTAGTTGCGAAATATCTCCTTAGACTTGTGTTGTGATGCTGATTAAAACAATACCAAATATAATAATCAATATAGTTCTAAACAAATTTTTACCATTCAACTGAAGTGTTGACAGAGACAGCAATGTTTAACGAGTTTTCGCCTGGCAAAATTGAACCCGTGTACCGATGTAGTTGCGAAATATCTCCTTAGACTTGTGTTGTGATGCTGATTAAAACAGTATCAAATATAATAATCAATATAGTTCTAAACAAATTTTCACCATTCAACTGAAGTGTCATCATGCTTCTTTGCATAGCAGAGACAGCAATGTTTAACGAGTTTTCGCCTGGCAAAATTGAACCCGTGTACCGATGTAGTTGCGAAATATCTCCTTAGACTTGTGTTGTGATGCTGATTAAAACAGTATCAAATATAATAATCAATATAGTTCTAAGCAAATTTTCACCATTCAACTCAAGTGTCATCATGCTTCTTTGCATAGCAGAGACAGCAATGTTTAACGAGTTTTCGCCTGGCAAAATTGAACCCGTGTACCGATGTAGTTGCGAAATATCTCCTTAGACTTGTGTTGTGATGCTGATTATAACAGTATCAAATATAATAATCAATATAGTTCTAAACAAATTTTCACCATTCAACTGAAGTGTTGACAGAGACAGCAATGCTTAACGAGTTTTCGCCTGGCAAAATTGAACCCGTGTACCGATGTAGTTGCGAAATATCTCCATAGACTTGTGTTGTGATGCTGATTAAAACAGTATTAAATATAATAATCAATATAGTTCTAAACAAATTTTCACCATTCAACTGAAGTGTCATCATGCTTCTTTGCATAGCAGAGACAGCAATGTTTAACGAGTTTTCGCCTGGCAAAATTGAACCCGTGTACCGATGTTGTTGCGAAATATCTCCTTATACTTGTGTTGTGATGCTGATTAAAACAATACCAAATATAATAATCAATATAGTTCTAAACAAATTTTCACCATTCAACTGAAGTGTTGACAGAGACAGCAATGTTTAACGAGTTTTCGCCTGGCAAAATTGAACCCGTGTACCGATGTAGTTGCGAAACATCTCCTTAGACTTGTGTTGTGATGCTGATTAAAACAGTATCAAATATAATAATCAATATAGTTCTAAACAAATTTTCACCATTCAACTGAAGTGTCATCATGCTTCTTTGCATAGCAGAGACAGCAATGTTTAACGAGTTTTCACCTGGCAAAATTGAACCCGTGTACCGATGTAGTTGCGAAATATCTCCTTAGACTTGTGTTGTGATGCTGATTAAAACAGTATCAAATATAATAATCAATATAGTTCTAAGCAAATTTTCACCATTCAACTCAAGTGTCATCATGCTTCTTTGCATATCAGAGACAGCAATGTTTAACGAGTTTTCGCCTGGCAAAATTGAACCCGTGTACCGATGTAGTTGCGAAATATCTCCTTAGACTTGTGTTGTGATGCTGATTAAAACAATACCAAATATAATAATCAATATAGTTCTAAACAAATTTTTACCATTCAACTGAAGTGTTGACAGAGACAGCAATGTTTAACGAGTTTTCGCCTGGCAAAATTGAACCCGTGTACCGATGTAGTTGCGAAATATCTCCTTAGACTTGTGTTGTGATGCTGATTAAAACAGTATCAAATATAATAATCAATATAGTTCTAAACAAATTTTCACCATTCAACTGAAGTGTCATCATGCTTCTTTGCATAGCAGAGACAGCAATGTTTAACGAGTTTTCACCTGGCAAAATTGAACCCGTGTACCGATGTAGTTGCGAAATATCTCCTTAGACTTGTGTTGTGATGCTGATTAAAACAGTATCAAATATAATAATCAATATAGTTCTAAACAAATTTTCACCATTCAACTGAAGTGTTGACAGAGACAGCAATGTTTAACGAGTTTTCGCCTGGCAAAATTGAACCCGTGTACCGATGTTGTTGCGAAATATCTCCTTAGACTTGTGTTGTGACGCTGATTAAAACAGTATCAAATATAATAATCAATATAGTTCTAAACAAATTTTCACCATTCAACTGAAGTGTCATCATGCTTCTTTGCATAGCAGAGACAGCAATGTTTAACGAGTTTTCGCCTGGCAAAATTGAACCCGTGTACCGATGTAGTTGCGAAATATCTCCTTAGACTTGTGTTGTGATGCTGATTAAAACAGTATCAAATATAATAATCAATATAGTTCTAAACAAATTTTCACCATTCAACTGAAGTGTCATCATACTTCTTTGCATAGCAGAGACAGCAATGTTTCACGAGTTTTCACCTGGCAAAATTGAACCCGTGTACCGATGTAGTTGCGAAATATCTCCTTAGACTTGTGTTGTGATGCTGATTAAAACAGTATCAAATATAATAATCAATATAGTTCTAAACAAATTTTCACCATTCAACTGAAGTGTCATCATGCTTCTTTGCATAGCAGAGACAGCAATGTTTAACGAGTTTTCGCCTGGCAAAATTGAACCCGTGTACCGATGTTGTTGCGAAATATCTCCTTATACTTGTGTTGTGATGCTGATTAAAACAGTATCAAATATAATAATCAATATAGTTCTAAACAAATTTTCACCATTCAACTGAAGTGTCATAATGCTTCTTTGCATAGCAGAGACAGCAATGTTTAACGAGTTTTCGCCTGGCAAAATTGAACTCGTGTACCGATGTTGTTGCGAAATATCTCCTTAGACTTGTGTTGTGATGCTGATTAAAACAATACCAAATATAATAATCAATATAGTTCTAAACAAATTTTCACCGTTCAACTCAAGTGTCATCATGCTTCTTTGCATAGAGGAAACAGCAATGTTTAACGAGTTTTCGCCTGGCAAAATTGAACCCGTGTACCGATGTTGTTGCGAAATATCTCCTTATACTTGTGTTGTGATGCTGATTAAAACAGTATCAAATATAATAATCAATATAGTTCTAAACAAATTTTCACCATTCAACTGAAGTGTCATCATGCTTCTTTGCATAGCAGAGACAGCAATGTTTAACGAGTTTTCGCCTGGCAAAATTGAACCCGTGTACCGATGTTGTTGCGAAATATCTCCTTAGACTTGTGTTGTGATGCTGATTAAAACAGTATCAAATATAATAATCAATATAGTTCTAAACAAATTTTCACCATTCAACTGAAGTGTCATCATACTTCTTTGCATAGCAGAGACAGCAATGTTTAACGAGTTTTCGCCTGGCAAAATTGAACCCGTGTACCGATGTTGTTGCGAAATATCTCCTTATACTTGTGTTGTGATGCTGATTAAAACAGTATCAAATATAATAATCAATATAGTTCTAAGCAAATTTTCACCATTCAACTCAAGTGTTATCATGCTTCTTTGCATAGCAGAGACAGCAATGTTTAACGAGTTTTCGCCTGGCAAAATTGAACCTGTGTACCGATGTTGTTGCGAAATATCTCCTTAGACTTGTGTTGTGATGCTGATTAAAACAGTATCAAATATAATAATCAATATAGTTCTAAACAAATTTTCACCATTCAACTGAAGTGTTATCATGCTTCTTTGCATAGCAGAGACAGCAATGTTTAACGAGTTTTCGCCTGGCAAAATTGAACCCGTGTACCGATGTTGTTGCGAAATATCTCCTTAGACTTGTGTTGTGATGCTGATTAAAACAGTACCAAATATAATAATCAATATAGTTCTAAACAAATTTTCACCATTCAACTGAAGTGTTGACAGAGACAGCAATGTTTAACGAGTTTTCGCCTGGCAAAATTGAACCCGTGTACCGATGTAGTTGCGAAATATCTCCTTAGACTTGTGTTGTGATGCTGATTAAAACAGTATCAAATATAATAATCAATATAGTTCTAAACAATATTTCACCATTCAACTGAAGTGTCATCATGCTTCTTTGCATAGCAGAGACAGCAATGTTTAACGAGTTTTCGCCTGGCAAAATTGAACCCGTGTACCGATGTTGTTGCGAAATATCTCCTTAGACTTGTGTTGTGATGCTGATTAAAACAGTATCAAATATAATAATCAATATAGTTCTAAACAAATTTTCACCATTCAACTGAAGTGTCATCATGCATCTTTGCATAGCAGAGACAGCAATGTTTAACGAGTTTTCGCCTGGCAAAATTGAACCCGTATACCGATGTAGTTGCGAAATATCTCCTTAGACTTGTGTTGTGATGCTGATTAAAACAGTATCAAATATAATAATCAATATAGTTCTAAACAAATTTTCACCATTCAACTGAAGTGTTGACAGAGACAGCAATGTTTAACGAGTTTTCACCTGGCAAAATTGAACCCGTGTACCGATGTAGTTGCGAAATATCTCCTTAGACTTGTGTTGTGATGCTGATTAAAACAGTATCAAATATAATAATCAATATAGTTCTAAACAAATTTTCACCATTCAACTGAAGTGTCATCATGCTTCTTTGCATAGCAGAGACAGCAATGTTTAACGAGTTTTCGCCTGGCAAAATTGAACCCGTGTACCGATGTAGTTGCGAAATATCTCCTTAGACTTGTGTTGTGATGCTGATTAAAACAGTATCAAATATAATAATCAATATAGTTCTAAACAAATTTTCACCATTCAACTCAAGTGTCATCATGCTTCTTTGCATAGAGGAAACAGCAATGTTTAACGAGTTTTCGCCTGGCAAAATTGAACCCGTGTACCGATGTTGTTGCGAAATATCTCCTTAGACTTGTGTTGTGATGCTGATTAAAACAGTATCAAATATAATAATCAATATAGTTCTAAACAAATTTTCACCATTCAACTGAAGTGTTGACAGAGACAGCAATGTTTAACGAGTTTTCGCCTGGCAAAATTGAACCCGTGTACCGATGTTGTTGCGAAATATCTCCTTAGACTTGTGTTGTGATGCTGATTAAAACAATACCAAATATAATAATCAATATAGTTCTAAACAAATTTTCACCATTCAACTGAAGTGTTGACAGAGACAGCAATGTTTAACGGGTTTTCACCTGGCAAAATTGAACCCGTGTACCGATGTAGTTGCGAAATATCTCCTTAGACTTGTGTTGTGATGCTGATTAAAACAGTATCAAATATAATAATCAATATAGTTCTAAACAAATTTTCACCATTCAACTGAAGTGTCATCATGCTTCTTTGCATAGCAGAGACAGCAATGTTTAACGAGTTTTCGCCTGGCAAAATTGAACCCGTGTACCGATGTTGTTGCGAAATATCTCCTTAGACTTGTGTTGTGATGCTGATTAAAACAATACCAAATATAATAATCAATATAGTTCTAAACAAATTTTCACCATTCAACTGAAGTGTCATCATGCTTCTTTGCATAGCAGAGACAGCAATGTTTAACGAGTTTTCGCCTGGCAAAATTGAACCCGTGTACCGATGTTGTTGCGAAATATCTCGTTATACTTGTGTTGTGATGCTGATTAAAACAGTATCAAATATAATAATCAATATAGTTCTAAGCAAATTTTCACCATTCAACTCAAGTGTCATCATGCTTCTTTGCATAGCAGAGACAGCAATGTTTAACGAGTTTTCGCCTGGCAAAATTGAACCCGTGTACCGATGTAGTTGCGAAATATCTCCTTAGACTTGTGTTGTGATGCTGATTAAAACAGTATCAAATATAATAATCAATATAGTTCTAAACAAATTTTCACCATTCAACTGAAGTGTCATCATGCCTCTTTGCATAGCAGAGACAGCAATGTTTAACGAGTTTTCACCTGGCAAAATTGAACCCGTGTACCGATGTAGTTGCGAAATATCTCCTTAGACTTGTGTTGTGATGCTGATTAAAACAGTATCAAATATAATAATCAATATAGTTCTAAACAAATTTTCACCATTCAACTGAAGTGTCATCATGCTTCTTTGCATAGCAGAGACAGCAATGTTTAACGAGTTTTCGCCTGGCAAAATTGAACCCGTGTACCGATGTAGTTGCGAAATATCTCCTTAGACTTGTGTTGTGATGCTGATTAAAACAGTATCAAATATAATAATCAATATAGTTCTAAGCAAATTTTCACCATTCAACTCAAGTGTCATCATGCTTCTTTGCATAGCAGAGACAGCAATGTTTAACGAGTTTTCGCCTGGCAAAATTGAACCCGTGTACCGATGTAGTTGCGAAATATCTCCTTAGACTTGTGTTGTGATGCTGATTAAAACAATACCAAATATAATAATCAATATAGTTCTAAACAAATTTTCACCATGCAACTGAAGTGTCATCATGCTTCTTTGCATAGCAGAGACAGCAATGTTTAACGAGTTTTCACCTGGCAAAATTGAACCCGTGTACCGATGTAGTTGCGAAATATCTCCTTAGACTTGTGTTGTGATGCTGATTAAAACAGTATCAAATATAATAATCAATATAGTTCTAAACAAATTTTCACCATTCAACTGAAGTGTCATCATGCTTCTTTGCATAGCAGAGACAGCAATGTTTAACGAGTTTTCGCCTGGCAAAATTGAACCCGTGTACCGATGTAGTTGCGAAATATCTCCTTAGACTTGTGTTGTGATGCTGATTAAAACAGTATCAAATATAATAATCAATATAGTTCTAAGCAAATTTTCACCATTCAACTCAAGTGTCATCATGCTTCTTTGCATAGCAGAGACAGCAATGTTTAACGAGTTTTCGCCTGGCAAAATTGAACCCGTGTACCGATGTAGTTGCGAAATATCTCCTTAGACTTGTGTTGTGATGCTGATTATAACAGTATCAAATATAATAATCAATATAGTTCTAAACAAATTTTCACCATTCAACTGAAGTGTTGACAGAGACAGCAATGTTTAACGAGTTTTCGCCTGGCAAAATTGAACCCGTGTACCGATGTAGTTGCGAAATATCTCCATAGACTTGTGTTGTGATGCTGATTAAAACAGTATTAAATATAATAATCAATATAGTTCTAAACAAATTTTCACCATTCAACTGAAGTGTCATCATGCTTCTTTGCATAGCAGAGACAGCAATGTTTAACGAGTTTTCGCCTGGCAAAATTGAACCCGTGTACCGATGTTGTTGCGAAATATCTCCTTATACTTGTGTTGTGATGCTGATTAAAACAATACCAAATATAATAATCAATATAGTTCTAAACAAATTTTCACCATTCAACTGAAGTGTTGACAGAGACAGCAATGTTTAACGAGTTTTCGCCTGGCAAAATTGAACCCGTGTACCGATGTAGTTGCGAAATATCTCCTTAGACTTGTGTTGTGATGCTGATTAAAACAGTATCAAATATAATAATCAATATAGTTCTAAACAAATTTTCACCATTCAACTGAAGTGTCATCATGCTTCTTTGCATAGCAGAGACAGCAATGTTTAACGAGTTTTCACCTGGCAAAATTGAACCCGTGTACCGATGTAGTTGCGAAATATCTCCTTAGACTTGTGTTGTGATGCTGATTAAAACAGTATCAAATATAATAATCAATATAGTTCTAAGCAAATTTTCACCATTCAACTCAAGTGTCATCATGCTTCTTTGCATATCAGAGACAGCAATGTTTAACGAGTTTTCGCCTGGCAAAATTGAACCCGTGTACCGATGTAGTTGCGAAATATCTCCTTAGACTTGTGTTGTGATGCTGATTAAAACAGTATCAAATATAATAATCAATATAGTTCTAAACAAATTTTCACCATTCAACTGAAGTGTCATCATGCTTCTTTGCATAGCAGAGACAGCAATGTTTAACGAGTTTTCGCCTGGCAAAATTGAACCCGTGTACCGATGTAGTTGCGAAATATCTCCTTAGACTTGTGTTGTGATGCTGATTAAAACAGTATCAAATATAATAATCAATATAGTTCTAAGCAAATTTTCACCATTCAACTCAAGTGTCATCATGCTTCTTTGCATAGCAGAGACAGCAATGTTTAACGAGTTTTCGCCTGGCAAAATTGAACCCGTGTACCGATGTAGTTGCGAAATATCTCCTTAGACTTGTGTTGTGATGCTGATTATAACAGTATCAAATATAATAATCAATATAGTTCTAAACAAATTTTCACCATTCAACTGAAGTGTTGACAGAGACAGCAATGTTTAACGAGTTTTCGCCTGGCAAAATTGAACCCGTGTACCGATGTAGTTGCGAAATATCTCCATAGACTTGTGTTGTGATGCTGATTAAAACAGTATTAAATATAATAATCAATATAGTTCTAAACAAATTTTCACCATTCAACTGAAGTGTCATCATGCTTCTTTGCATAGCAGAGACAGCAATGTTTAACGAGTTTTCGCCTGGCAAAATTGAACCCGTGTACCGATGTTGTTGCGAAATATCTCCTTATACTTGTGTTGTGATGCTGATTAAAACAATACCAAATATAATAATCAATATAGTTCTAAACAAATTTTCACCATTCAACTGAAGTGTTGACAGAGACAGCAATGTTTAACGAGTTTTCGCCTGGCAAAATTGAACCCGTGTACCGATGTAGTTGCGAAATATCTCCTTAGACTTGTGTTGTGATGCTGATTAAAACAGTATCAAATATAATAATCAATATAGTTCTAAACAAATTTTCACCATTCAACTGAAGTGTCATCATGCTTCTTTGCATAGCAGAGACAGCAATGTTTAACGAGTTTTCACCTGGCAAAATTGAACCCGTGTACCGATGTAGTTGCGAAATATCTCCTTAGACTTGTGTTGTGATGCTGATTAAAACAGTATCAAATATAATAATCAATATAGTTCTAAGCAAATTTTCACCATTCAACTCAAGTGTCATCATGCTTCTTTGCATATCAGAGACAGCAATGTTTAACGAGTTTTCGCCTGGCAAAATTGAACCCGTGTACCGATGTAGTTGCGAAATATCTCCTTAGACTTGTGTTGTGATGCTGATTAAAACAATACCAAATATAATAATCAATATAGTTCTAAACAAATTTTTACCATTCAACTGAAGTGTTGACAGAGACAGCAATGTTTAACGAGTTTTCGCCTGGCAAAATTGAACCCGTGTACCGATGTAGTTGCGAAATATCTCCTTAGACTTGTGTTGTGATGCTGATTAAAACAGTATCAAATATAATAATCAATATAGTTCTAAACAAATTTTCACCATTCAACTGAAGTGTCATCATGCTTCTTTGCATAGCAGAGACAGCAATGTTTAACGAGTTTTCGCCTGGCAAAATTGAACCCGTGTACCGATGTAGTTGCGAAATATCTCCTTAGACTTGTGTTGTGATGCTGATTAAAACAGTATCAAATATAATAATCAATATAGTTCTAAGCAAATTTTCACCATTCAACTCAAGTGTCATCATGCTTCTTTGCATAGCAGAGACAGCAATGTTTAACGAGTTTTCGCCTGGCAAAATTGAACCCGTGTACCGATGTAGTTGCGAAATATCTCCTTAGACTTGTGTTGTGATGCTGATTATAACAGTATCAAATATAATAATCAATATAGTTCTAAGCAAATTTTCACCATTCAACTCAAGTGTCATCATGCTTCTTTGCATATCAGAGACAGCAATGTTTAACGAGTTTTCGCCTGGCAAAATTGAACCCGTGTACCGATGTAGTTGCGAAATATCTCCTTAGACTTGTGTTGTGATGCTGATTAAAACAATACCAAATATAATAATCAATATAGTTCTAAACAAATTTTTACCATTCAACTGAAGTGTTGACAGAGACAGCAATGTTTAACGAGT
Organism: Ptychoptera contaminata; assembly: GCA_963942525.1. NCBI lineage: Eukaryota > Metazoa > Arthropoda > Insecta > Diptera > Ptychopteridae > Ptychoptera > Ptychoptera contaminata. The sequence continues at coordinate 118,342 of CAWWDJ010000089.1, read as the reverse complement.
TTTCGCCTGGCAAAATTGAACCCGTGTACCGATGTAGTTGCGAAATATCTCCTTAGACTTGTGTTGTGATGCTGATTAAAACAGTATCAAATATAATAATCAATATAGTTCTAAACAAATTTTCACCATTCAACTGAAGTGTCATCATGCTTCTTTGCATAGCAGAGACAGCAATGTTTAACGAGTTTTCACCTGGCAAAATTGAACCCGTGTACCGATGTAGTTGCGAAATATCTCCTTAGACTTGTGTTGTGATGCTGATTAAAACAATACCAAATATAATAATCAATATAGTTCTAAACAAATTTTTACCATTCAACTGAAGTGTTGACAGAGACAGCAATGTTTAACGAGTTTTCGCCTGGCAAAATTGAACCCGTGTACCGATGTAGTTGCGAAATATCTCCTTAGACTTGTGTTGTGATGCTGATTAAAACAGTATCAAATATAATAATCAATATAGTTCTAAACAAATTTTCACCATTCAACTGAAGTGTCATCATGCTTCTTTGCATAGCAGAGACAGCAATGTTTAACGAGTTTTCACCTGGCAAAATTGAACCCGTGTACCGATGTAGTTGCGAAATATCTCCTTAGACTTGTGTTGTGATGCTGATTAAAACAGTATCAAATATAATAATCAATATAGTTCTAAACAAATTTTCACCATTCAACTGAAGTGTTGACAGAGACAGCAATGTTTAACGAGTTTTCGCCTGGCAAAATTGAACCCGTGTACCGATGTTGTTGCGAAATATCTCCTTAGACTTGTGTTGTGACGCTGATTAAAACAGTATCAAATATAATAATCAATATAGTTCTAAACAAATTTTCACCATTCAACTGAAGTGTCATCATGCTTCTTTGCATAGCAGAGACAGCAATGTTTAACGAGTTTTCGCCTGGCAAAATTGAACCCGTGTACCGATGTAGTTGCGAAATATCTCCTTAGACTTGTGTTGTGATGCTGATTAAAACAGTATCAAATATAATAATCAATATAGTTCTAAACAAATTTTCACCATTCAACTGAAGTGTCATCATACTTCTTTGCATAGCAGAGACAGCAATGTTTCACGAGTTTTCACCTGGCAAAATTGAACCCGTGTACCGATGTAGTTGCGAAATATCTCCTTAGACTTGTGTTGTGATGCTGATTAAAACAGTATCAAATATAATAATCAATATAGTTCTAAACAAATTTTCACCATTCAACTGAAGTGTTGACAGAGACAGCAATGTTTAACGAGTTTTCACCTGGCAAAATTGAACCCGTGTACCGATGTAGTTGCGAAATATCTCCTTAGACTTGTGTTGTGATGCTGATTAAAACAGTATCAAATATAATAATCAATTTAGTTCTAAACAAATTTTCACCATTCAACTGAAGTGTCATCATGCTTCTTTGCATAGCAGAGACAGCAATGTTTAACGAGTTTTCGCCTGGCAAAATTGAACCCGTGTACCGATGTTGTTGCGAAATATCTCCTTAGACTTGTGTTGTGATGCTGATTAAAACAATACCAAATATAATAATCAATATAGTTCTAAACAAATTTTCACCATTCAACTGAAGTGTCATCATGCTTCTTTGCATAGCAGAGACAGCAATGTTTAACGAGTTTTCGCCTGGCAAAATTGAACCCGTGTACCGATGTTGTTGCGAAATATCTCCTTATACTTGTGTTGTGATGCTGATTAAAACAGTATCAAATATAATAATCAATATAGTTCTAAGCAAATTTTCACCATTCAACTGAAGTGTCATCATGCTTCTTTGCATAGCAGAGACAGCAATGTTTAACGAGTTTTCGCCTGGCAAAATTGAACCCGTGTACCGATGTAGTTGCGAAATATCTCCTTAGACTTGTGTTGTGATGCTGATTAAAACAGTATCAAATATAATAATCAATATAGTTCTAAACAAATTTTCACCATTCAACTGAAGTGTTGACAGAGACAGCAATGTTTAACGAGTTTTCACCTGGCAAAATTGAACCCGTGTACCGATGTAGTTGCGAAATATCTCCTTAGACTTGTGTTGTGATGCTGATTAAAACACTATCAAATATAATAATCAATATAGTTCTAAACAAATTTTCACCATTCAACTCAAGTGTCATCATGCTTCTTTGCATAGCAGAGACAGCAATGTTTAACGAGTTTTCGCCTGGCAAAATTGAACCCGTGTACCGATGTTGTTGCGAAATATCTCCTTAGACTTGTGTTGTGATGCTGATTAAAACAATACCAAATATAATAATCAATATAGTTCTAAACAAATTTTCACCATTCAACTGAAGTGTCATCATGCTTCTTTGCATAGCAGAGACAGCAATGTTTAACGAGTTTTCGCCTGGCAAAATTGAACCCGTGTACCGATGTTGTTGCGAAATATCTCCTTATACTTGTGTTGTGATGCTGATTAAAACAATATCAAATATAATAATCAATATAGTTCTAAGCAAATTTTCACCATTCAACTCAAGTGGCATCATGCTTCTTTGCATAGCAGAGACAGCAATGTTTAACGAGTTTTCGCCTGGCAAAATTGAACCCGTGTACCGATGTAGTTGCGAAATATCTCCTTAGACTTGTGTTGTGATGCTGATTAAAACAGTATCAAATATAATAATCAATATAGTTATAAACAAATTTTCACCATTCAACTGAAGTGTCATCATGCTTCTTTGCATAGCAGAGACAGCAATGTTTAACGAGTTTTCACCTGGCAAAATTGAACCCGTGTACCGATGTAGTTGCGAAATATCTCCTTAGACTTGTGTTGTGATGCTGATTAAAACAGTATCAAATATAATAATCAATATAGTTCTAAACAAATTTTCACCATTCAACTGAAGTGTCATCATGCTTCTTTGCATAGCAGAGACAGCAATGTTTAACGAGTTTTCGCCTGGCAAAATTGAACCCGTGTACCGATGTAGTTGCGAAATATCTCCTTAGACTTGTGTTGTGATGCTGATTAAAACAGTATCAAATATAATAATCAATATAGTTCTAAACAAATTTTCACCATTCAACTGAAGTGTTGACAGAGACAGCAATGTTTAACGAGTTTTCACCTGGCAAAATTGAACCCGTGTACCGATGTAGTTGCGAAATATCTCCTTAGACTTGTGTTGTGATGCTGATTAAAACAGTATCAAATATAATAATCAATATAGTTCTAAACAAATTTTCACCATTCAACTGAAGTGTCATCATGCTTCTTTGCATAGCACAGACAGCAATGTTTAACGAGTTTTCGCCTGGCAAAATTGAACCCGTGTACCGATGTTGTTGCGAAATATCTCCTTAGACTTGTGTTGTGATGCTGATTAAAACAATACCAAATATAATAATCAATATAGTTCTAAACAAATTTTCACCATTCAACTGAAGTGTCATCATGCTTCTTTGCATAGCAGAGACAGCAATGTTTAACGAGTTTTCGCCTGGCAAAATTGAACCCGTGTACCGATGTTGTTGCGAAATATCTCCTTATACTTGTGTTGTGATGCTGATTAAAACAGTATCAAATATAATAATCAATATAGTTCTAAGCAAATTTTCACCATTCAACTGAAGTGTCATCATGCTTCTTTGCATAGCAGAGACAGCAATGTTTAACGAGTTTTCGCCTGGCAAAATTGAACCCGTGTACCGATGTTGTTGCGAAATATCTCCTTATACTTGTGTTGTGATGCTGATTAAAACAGTATCAAATATAATAATCAATATAGTTCTAAGCAAATTTTCACCATTCAACTGAAGTGTCATCATGCTTCTTTGCATAGCAGAGACAGCAATGTTTAACGAGTTTTCGCCTGGCAAAATTGAACCCGTGTACCGATGTTGTTGCGAAGTATCTCCTTATACTTGTGTTGTGATGCTGATTAAAACAGTATCAAATATAATAATCAATATAGTTCTAAGCAAATTTTCACCATTCAACTGAAGTGTCATCATGCTTCTTTGCATAGCAGAGACAGCAATGTTTAACGAGTTTTCGCCTGGCAAAATTGAACCCGTGTACCGATGTTGTTGCGAAATATCTCCTTAGACTTGTGTTGTGACGCTGATTAAAACAGTATCAAATATAATAATCAATATAGTTCTAAACAAATTTTCACCATTCAACGGAAGTGTCATCATGCTTCTTTGCATAGCAGAGACAGCAATGTTTAACGAGTTTTCGCCTGGCAAAATTGAACCCGTGTACCGATGTAGTTGCGAAATATCTCCTTAGACTTGTGTTGTGATGCTGATTAAAACAGTATCAAATATAATAATCAATATAGTTCTAAACAAATTTTCACCATTCAACTGAAGTGTCATCATACTTCTTTGCATAGCAGAGACAGCAATGTTTCACGAGTTTTCACCTGGCAAAATTGAACCCGTGTACCGATGTAGTTGCGAAATATCTCCTTAGACTTGTGTTGTGATGCTGATTAAAACAGTATCAAATATAATAATCAATATAGTTCTAAACAAATTTTCACCATTCAACTGAAGTGTTGACAGAGACAGCAATGTTTAACGAGTTTTCACCTGGCAAAATTGAACCCGTGTACCGATGTAGTTGCGAAATATCTCCTTAGACTTGTGTTGTGATGCTGATTAAAACAGTATCAAATATAATAATCAATTTAGTTCTAAACAAATTTTCACCATTCAACTGAAGTGTCATCATGCTTCTTTGCATAGCAGAGACAGCAATGTTTAACGAGTTTTCGCCTGGCAAAATTGAACCCGTGTACCGATGTTGTTGCGAAATATCTCCTTAGACTTGTGTTGTGATGCTGATTAAAACAATACCAAATATAATAATCAATATAGTTCTAAACAAATTTTCACCATTCAACTGAAGTGTCATCATGCTTCTTTGCATAGCAGAGACAGCAATGTTTAACGAGTTTTCGCCTGGCAAAATTGAACCCGTGTACCGATGTTGTTGCGAAATATCTCCTTATACTTGTGTTGTGATGCTGATTAAAACAGTATCAAATATAATAATCAATATAGTTCTAAGCAAATTTTCACCATTCAACTGAAGTGTCATCATGCTTCTTTGCATAGCAGAGACAGCAATGTTTAACGAGTTTTCGCCTGGCAAAATTGAACCCGTGTACCGATGTAGTTGCGAAATATCTCCTTAGACTTGTGTTGTGATGCTGATTAAAACAGTATCAAATATAATAATCAATATAGTTCTAAACAAATTTTCACCATTCAACTGAAGTGTTGACAGAGACAGCAATGTTTAACGAGTTTTCACCTGGCAAAATTGAACCCGTGTACCGATGTAGTTGCGAAATATCTCCTTAGACTTGTGTTGTGATGCTGATTAAAACACTATCAAATATAATAATCAATATAGTTCTAAACAAATTTTCACCATTCAACTCAAGTGTCATCATGCTTCTTTGCATAGCAGAGACAGCAATGTTTAACGAGTTTTCGCCTGGCAAAATTGAACCCGTGTACCGATGTTGTTGCGAAATATCTCCTTAGACTTGTGTTGTGATGCTGATTAAAACAATACCAAATATAATAATCAATATAGTTCTAAACAAATTTTCACCATTCAACTCAAGTGTCATCATGCTTCTTTGCATAGCAGAGACAGCAATGTTTAACGAGTTTTCGCCTGGCAAAATTGAACCCGTGTACCGATGTTATTGCGAAATATCTCCTTATACTTGTGTTGTGATGCTGATTAAAACAATATCAAATATAATAATCAATATAGTTCTAAGCAAATTTTCACCATTCAACTCAAGTGTCATCATGCTTCTTTGCATAGCAGAGACAGCAATGTTTAACGAGTTTTCGCCTGGCAAAATTGAACCCGTGTACCGATGTAGTTGCGAAATATCTCCTTAGACTTGTGTTGTGATGCTGATTAAAACAGTATCAAATATAATAATCAATATAGTTCTAAACAAATTTTCACCATTCAACTGAAGTGTCATCATGCTTCTTTGCATAGCAGAGACAGCAATGTTTAACGAGTTTTCACCTGGCAAAATTGAACCCGTGTACCGATGTAGTTGCGAAATATCTCCTTAGACTTGTGTTGTGATGCTGATTAAAACAGTATCAAATATAATAATCAATATAGTTCTAAACAAATTTTCACCATTCAACTGAAGTGTCATCTTGCTTCTTTGCATAGCAGAGACAGCAATGTTTAACGAGTTTTCGCCTGGCAAAATTGAACCCGTGTACCGATGTAGTTGCGAAATATCTCCTTAGACTTGTGTTGTGATGCTGATTAAAACAGTATCAAATATAATAATCAATATAGTTCTAAACAAATTTTCACCATTCAACTGAAGTGTTGACAGAGACAGCAATGTTTAACGAGTTTTCACCTGGCAAAATTGAACCCGTGTATCGATATAGTTGCGAAATATCTCCTTAGACTTGTGTTGTGATGCTGATTAAAACAGTATCAAATATAATAATCAATATAGTTCTAAACAAATTTTCACCATTCAACTGAAGTGTCATCATGCTTCTTTGCATAGCACAGACAGCAATGTTTAACGAGTTTTCGCCTGGCAAAATTGAACCCGTGTACCGATGTTGTTGCGAAATATCTCCTTAGACTTGTGTTGTGATGCTGATTAAAACAATATCAAATATAATAATCAATATAGTTCTAAGCAAATTTTCACCATTCAACTCAAGTGTCATCATGCTTCTTTGCATAGCAGAGACAGCAATGTTTAACGAGTTTTCGCCTGGCAAAATTGAACCCGTGTACCGATGTAGTTGCGAAATATCTCCTTAGACTTGTGTTGTGATGCTGATTAAAACAGTATCAAATATAATAATCAATATAGTTCTAAACAAATTTTCACCATTCAACTGAAGTGTCATCATGCTTCTTTGCATAGCAGAGACAGCAATGTTTAACGAGTTTTCACCTGGCAAAATTGAACCCGTGTACCGATGTAGTTGCGAAATATCTCCTTAGACTTGTGTTGTGATGCTGATTAAAACAGTATCAAATATAATAATCAATATAGTTCTAAACAAATTTTCACCATTCAACTGAAGTGTCATCTTGCTTCTTTGCATAGCAGAGACAGCAATGTTTAACGAGTTTTCGCCTGGCAAAATTGAACCCGTGTACCGATGTAGTTGCGAAATATCTCCTTAGACTTGTGTTGTGATGCTGATTAAAACAGTATCAAATATAATAATCAATATAGTTCTAAACAAATTTTCACCATTCAACTGAAGTGTTGACAGAGACAGCAATGTTTAACGAGTTTTCACCTGGCAAAATTGAACCCGTGTATCGATATAGTTGCGAAATATCTCCTTAGACTTGTGTTGTGATGCTGATTAAAACAGTATCAAATATAATAATCAATATAGTTCTAAACAAATTTTCACCATTCAACTGAAGTGTCATCATGCTTCTTTGCATAGCACAGACAGCAATGTTTAACGAGTTTTCGCCTGGCAAAATTGAACCCGTGTACCGATGTTGTTGCGAAATATCTCCTTAGACTTGTGTTGTGATGCTGATTAAAACAATACCAAATATAATAATCAATATAGTTCTAAACAAATTTTCACCATTCAACTGAAGTGTCATCATGCTTCTTTGCATAGCAGAGACAGCAATGTTTAACGAGTTTTCGCCTGGCAAAATTGAACCCGTGTACCGATGTTGTTGCGAAATATCTCCTTATACTTGTGTTGTGATGCTGATTAAAACAGTATCAAATATAATAATCAATATAGTTCTAAGCAAATTTTCACCATTCAACTGAAGTGTCATCATGCTTCTTTGCATAGCAGAGACAGCAATGTTTAACGAGTTTTCGCCTGGCAAAATTGAACCCGTGTACCGATGTTGTTGCGAAATATCTCCTTATACTTGTGTTGTGATGCTGATTAAAACAGTATCAAATATAATAATCAATATAGTTCTAAGCAAATTTTCACCATTCAACTGAAGTGTCATCATGCTTCTTTGCATAGCAGAGACAGCAATGTTTAACGAGTTTTCGCCTGGCAAAATTGAACCCGTGTACCGATGTTGTTGCGAAATATCTCCTTAGACTTGTGTTGTGATGCTGATTAAAACAGTATCAAATATAATAATCAATATAGTTCTAAACAAATTTTCACCATTCAACTGAAGTGTCATCATGCTTCTTTGCATAGCAGAGACAGCAATGTTTAACGAGTTTTCGCCTGGCAAAATTGAACCCGTGTACCGATGTTGTTGCGAAATATCTCCTTATACTTGTGTTGTGATGCTGATTAAAACAGTATCAAATATAATAATCAATATAGTTCTAAACAAATTTTCACCATTCAACTGAAGTGTCATCATGCTTCTTTGCATAGCAGAGACAGCAATGTTTAACGAGTTTTCGCCTGGCAAAATTGAACCCGTGTACCGATGTTGTTGCGAAATATCTCCTTATACTTGTGTTGTGATGCTGATTAAAACAGTATCAAATATAATAATCAATATAGTTCTAAGCAAATTTTCACCATTCAACTGAAGTGTCATCATGCTTCTTTGCATAGCAGAGACAGCAATGTTTAACGAGTTTTCGCCTGGCAAAATTGAACCCGTGTACCGATGTAGTTGCGAAATGTCTCCTTAGACTTGTGTTGTGATGCTGATTAAAACAGTATCAAATATAATAATCAATATAGTTCTAAACAAATTTTCACCATTCAACTGAAGTGTTGACAGAGACAGCAATTTTTAACGAGTTTTCACCTGGCAAAATTGAACCCGTGTACCGATGTAGTTGCGAAATATCTCCTTAGACTTGTGTTGTGATGCTGATTAAAACACTATCAAATATAATAATCAATATAGTTCTAAACAAATTTTCACCATTCAACTCAAGTGTCATCATGCTTCTTTGCATAGCAGAGACAGCAATGTTTAACGAGTTTTCGCCTGGCAAAATTGAACCCGTGTACCGATGTTGTTGCGAAATATCTCCTTAGACTTGTGTTGTGATGCTGATTAAAACAATACCAAATATAATAATCAATATAGTTCTAAACAAATTTTCACCATTCAACTGAAGTGTCATCATGCTTCTTTGCATAGCAGAGACAGCAATGTTTAACGAGTTTTCGCCTGGCAAAATTGAACCCGTGTACCGATGTAGTTGCGAAATATCTCCTTAGACTTGTGTTGTGATGCTGATTAAAACAGTATCAAATATAATAATCAATATAGTTCTAAACAAATTTTCACCATTCAACTGAAGTGTTGACAGAGACAGCAATGTTTAACGAGTTTTCACCTGGCAAAATTGAACCCGTGTACCGATGTAGTTGCGAAATATCTCCTTAGACTTGTGTTGTGATGCTGATTAAAACAGTATCAAATATAATAATCAATATAGTTCTAAACAAATTTTCACCATTCAACTGAAGTGTCATCATGCTTCTTTGCATAGCACAGACAGCAATGTTTAACGAGTTTTCGCCTGGCAAAATTGAACCCGTGTACCGATGTTGTTGCGAAATATCTCCTTAGACTTGTGTTGTGATGCTGATTAAAACAATACCAAATATAATAATCAATATAGTTCTAAACAAATTTTCACCATTCAACTGAAGTGTCATCATGCTTCTTTGCATAGCAGAGACAGCAATGTTTAACGAGTTTTCGCCTGGCAAAATTGAACCCGTGTACCGATGTTGTTGCGAAATATCTCCTTATACTTGTGTTGTGATGCTGATTAAAACAGTATCAAATATAATAATCAATATAGTTCTAAGCAAATTTTCACCATTCAACTGAAGTGTCATCATGCTTCTTTGCATAGCAGAGACAGCAATGTTTAACGAGTTTTCGCCTGGCAAAATTGAACCCGTGTACCGATGTTGTTGCGAAATATCTCCTTATACTTGTGTTGTGATGCTGATTAAAACAGTATCAAATATAATAATCAATATAGTTCTAAGCAAATTTTCACCATTCAACTGAAGTGTCATCATGCTTCTTTGCATAGCAGAGACAGCAATGTTTAACGAGTTTTCGCCTGGCAAAATTGAACCCGTGTACCGATGTTGTTGCGAAATATCTCCTTATACTTGTGTTGTGATGCTGATTAAAACAGTATCAAATATAATAATCAATATAGTTCTAAACAAATTTTCACCATTCAACTGAAGTGTCATCATGCTTCTTTGCATAGCAGAGACAGCAATATTTAACGAGTTTTCGCCTGGCAAAATTGAACCCGTGTACCGATGTTGTTGCGAAATATCTCCTTATACTTGTGTTGTGATGCTGATTAAAACAGTATCAAATATAATAATCAATATAGTTCTAAACAAATTTTCACCATTCAACTGAAGTGTCATCATGCTTCTTTGCATAGCAGAGACAGCAATGTTTAACGAGTTTTCGCCTGGCAAAATTGAACCCGTGTACCGATGTAGTTGCGAAATATCTCCTTAGACTTGTGTTGTGATGCTGATTAAAACAGTATCAAATATAATAATCAATATAGTTCTAAACAAATTTTCACCATTCAACTGAAGTGTTGACAGAGACAGCAATGTTTAACGAGTTTTCACCTGGCAAAATTGAACCCGTGTACCGATGTAGTTGCGAAATATCTCCTTAGACTTGTGTTGTGATGCTGATTAAAACAGTATCAAATATAATAATCAATATAGTTCTAAACAAATTTTCACCATTCAACTGAAGTGTCATCATGCTTCTTTGCATAGCAGAGACAGCAATGTTTAACGAGTTTTCGCCTGGCAAAATTGAACCCGTGTACCGATGTTGTTGCGAAATATCTCCTTAGACTTGTGTTGTGATGCTGATTAAAACAATACCAAATATAATAATCAATATAGTTCTAAACAAATTTTCACCATTCAACTGAAGTGTCATCATGCTTCTTTGCATAACAGAGACAGCAATGTTTAACGAGTTTTCGCCTGGCAAAATTGAACCCGTGTACCGATGTTGTTGCGAAATATCTCCTTATACTTGTGTTGTGATGCTGATTAAAACAGTATCAAATATAATAATCAATATAGTTCTAAGCAAATTTTCACCATTCAACTGAAGTGTCATCATGCTTCTTTGCATAGCAGAGACAGCAATGTTTAACGAGTTTTCGCCTGGCAAAATTGAACCCGTGTACCGATGTTGTTGCGAAATATCTCCTTATACTTGTGTTGTGATGCTGATTAAAACAGTATCAAATATAATAATCAATATAGTTCTAAGCAAATTTTCACCATTCAACTGAAGTGTCATCATGCTTCTTTGCATAGCAGAGACAGCAATGTTTAACGAGTTTTCGCCTGGCAAAATTGAACCCGTGTACCGATGTTGTTGCGAAATATCTCCATATACTTGTGTTGTGATGCTGATTAAAACAGTATCAAATATAATAATCAATATAGTTCTAAACAAATTTTCACCATTCAACTGAAGTGTCATCATGCTTCTTTGCATAGCAGAGACAGCAATATTTAACGAGTTTTCGCCTGGCAAAATTGAACCCGTGTACCGATGTTGTTGCGAAATATCTCCTTATACTTGTGTTGTGATGCTGATTAAAACAGTATCAAATATAATAATCAATATAGTTCTAAACAAATTTTCACCATTCAACTGAAGTGTCATCATGCTTCTTTGCATAGCAGAGACAGCAATGTTTAACGAGTTTTCGCCTGGCAAAATTGAACCCGTGTACCGATGTAGTTGCGAAATATCTCCTTAGACTTGTGTTGTGATGCTTATTAAAACAGTATCAAATATAATAATCAATATAGTTCTAAACAAATTTTCACCATTCAACTGAAGTGTTGACAGAGACAGCAATGTTTAACGAGTTTTCACCTGCCAAAATTGAACCCGTGTACCGATGTAGTTGCGAAATATCTCCTTAGACTTGTGTTGTGATGCTGATTAAAACAGTATCAAATATAATAATCAATATAGTTCTAAACAAATTTTCACCATTCAACTGAAGTGTCATCATGCTTCTTTGCATAGCAGAGACAGCAATATTTAACGAGTTTTCGCCTGGCAAAATTGAACCCGTGTACCGATGTTGTTGCGAAATATCTCCTTATACTTGTGTTGTGATGCTGATTAAAACAGTATCAAATATAATAATCAATATAGTTCTAAGCAAATTTTCACCATTCAACTGAAGTGTCATCATGCTTCTTTGCATAGCAGAGACAGCAATGTTTAACGAGTTTTCGCCTGGCAAAATTGAACCCGTGTACCGATGTTGTTGCGAAATATCTCCTTATACTTGTGTTGTGATGCTGATTAAAACAGTATCAAATATAATAATCAATATAGTTCTAAACAAATTTTCACCATTCAACTGAAGTGTCATCATGCTTCTTTGCATAGCAGAGACAGCAATATTTAACGAGTTTTCGCCTGGCAAAATTGAACCCGTGTACCGATGTTGTTGCGAAATATCTCCTTATACTTGTGTTGTGATGCTGATTAAAACAGTATCAAATATAATAATCAATATAGTTCTAAACAAATTTTCACCATTCAACTGAAGTGTCATCATGCTTCTTTGCATAGCAGAGACAGCAATGTTTAACGAGTTTTCGCCTGGCAAAATTGAACCCGTGTACCGATGTAGTTGCGAAATATCTCCTTAGACTTGTGTTGTGATGCTGATTAAAACAGTATCAAATATAATAATCAATATAGTTCTAAACAAATTTTCACCATTCAACTGAAGTGTTGACAGAGACAGCAATGTTTAACGAGTTTTCACCTGCCAAAATTGAACCCGTGTACCGATGTAGTTGCGAAATATCTCCTTAGACTTGTGTTGTGATGCTGATTAAAACAGTATCAAATATAATAATCAATATAGTTCTAAACAAATTTTCACCATTCAACTGAAGTGTCATCATGCTTCTTTGCATAGCAGAGACAGCAATGTTTAACGAGTTTTCGCCTGGCAAAATTGAACCCGTGTACCGATGTTGTTGCGAAATATCTCCTTAGACTTGTGTTGTGATGCTGATTAAAACAATACCAAATATAATAATCAATATAGTTCTAAACAAATTTTCACCATTCAACTGAAGTGTTGACAGAGACAGCAATGTTTAACGAGTTTTCGCCTGGCAAAATTGAACCCGTGTACCGATGTTGTTGCGAAATATCTCCTTATACTTGTGTTGTGATGCTGATTAAAACAGTATCAAATATAATAATCAATATAGTTCTAAGCAAATTTTCACCATTCAACTCAAGTGTCATCATGCTTCTTTGCATAGCAGAGACAGCAATGTTTAACGAGTTTTCGCCTGGCAAAATTGAACCCGTGTACCGATGTAGTTGCGAAATATCTCCTTATACTTGTGTTGTGATGCTGATTAAAACAGTATCAAATATAATAATCAATATAGTTCTAAGCAAATTTTCACCATTCAACTCAAGTGTCATCATGCTTCTTTGCATAGCAGAGACAGCAATGTTTAACGAGTTTTCGCCTGGCAAAATTGAACCCGTGTACCGATGTTGTTGCGAAATATCTCCTTATACTTGTGTTGTGATGCTGATTAAAACAGTATCAAATATAATAATCAATATAGTTCTAAACAAATTTTCACCATTCAACTGAAGTGTCATCATGCTTCTTTGCATAGCAGAGACAGCAATGTTTAACGAGTTTTCGCCTGGCAAAATTGAACCCGTGTACCGATGTTGTTGCGAAATATCTCCTTAGACTTGTGTTGTGATGCTGATTAAAACAATACCAAATATAATAATCAATATAGTTCTAAACAAATTTTCACCATTCAACTGAAGTGTCATCATGCTTCTTTGCATAGCAGAGACAGCAATGTTTAACGAGTTTTCGCCTGGCAAAATTGAACCCGTGTACCGATGTTGTTGCGAAATATCTCCTTATACTTGTGTTGTGATGCTGATTAAAACAGTATCAAATATAATAATCAATATAGTTCTAAGCAAATTTTCACCATTCAACTGAAGTGTCATCATGCTTCTTTGCATAGCAGAGACAGCAATGTTTAACGAGTTTTCGCCTGGCAAAATTGAACCCGTGTACCGATGTTGTTGCGAAATATCTCCTTATACTTGTGTTGTGATGCTGATTAAAACAGTATCAAATATAATAATCAATATAGTTCTAAACAAATTTTCACCATTCAACTGAAGTGTCATCATGCTTCTTTGCATAGCAGAGACAGCAATGTTTAACGAGTTTTCGCCTGGCAAAATTGAACCCGTGTACCGATGTAGTTGCGAAATATCTCCTTAGACTTGTGTTGTGATGCTGATTAAAACAATACCAAATATAATAATCAATATAGTTCTAAACAAATTTTCACCATTCAACTGAAGTGTCATCATGTTTCTTTGCATAGCAGAGACAGCAATGTTTAACGAGTTTTCGCCTGGCAAAATTGAACCCGTGTACCGATGTTGTTGCGAAATATCTCCTTAGACTTGTGTTGTGATGCTGATTAAAACAATACCAAATATAATAATCAATATAGTTCTAAACAAATTTTCACCATTCAACTGAAGTGTTGACAGAGACAGCAATGTTTAACGAGTTTTCGCCTGGCAAAATTGAACCCGTGTACCGATGTTGTTGCGAAATATCTCCTTATACTTGTGTTGTGATGCTGATTAAAACAATACCAAATATAATAATCAATATAGTTCTAAACAAATTTTCACCATTCAACTGAAGTGTCATCATGCTTCTTTGCATAGCAGAGACAGCAATGTTTAACGAGTTTTCGCCTGGGAAAATTGAACCCGTGTACCGATGTAGTTGCGAAATATCTCCTTAGACTTGTGTTGTGATGCTGATTAAAACAGTATCAAATATAATAATCAATATAGTTCTAAACAAATTTTCACCATTCAACTGAAGTGTTGACAGAGACAGCAATGTTTAACGAGTTTTCACCTGCCAAAATTGAACCCGTGTACCGATGTAGTTGCGAAATATCTCCTTAGACTTGTGTTGTGATGCTGATTAAAACAGTATCAAATATAATAATCAATATAGTTCTAAACAAATTTTCACCATTCAACTGAAGTGTCATCATGCTTCTTTGCATAGCAGAGACAGCAATGTTTAACGAGTTTTCGCCTGGCAAAATTGAACCCGTGTACCGATGTTGTTGCGAAATATCTCCTTAGACTTGTGTTGTGATGCTGATTAAAACAATACCAAATATAATAATCAATATAGTTCTAAACAAATTTTCACCATTCAACTGAAGTGTTGACAGAGACAGCAATGTTTAACGAGTTTTCGCCTGGCAAAATTGAACCCGTGTACCGATGTTGTTGCGAAATATCTCCTTATACTTGTGTTGTGATGCTGATTAAAACAGTATCAAATATAATAATCAATATAGTTCTAAGCAAATTTTCACCATTCAACTCAAGTGTCATCATGCTTCTTTGCATAGCAGAGACAGCAATGTTTAACGAGTTTTCGCCTGGCAAAATTGAACCCGTGTACCGATGTAGTTGCGAAATATCTCCTTATACTTGTGTTGTGATGCTGATTAAAACAGTATCAAATATAATAATCAATATAGTTCTAAGCAAATTTTCACCATTCAACTCAAGTGTCATCATGCTTCTTTGCATAGCAGAGACAGCAATGTTTAACGAGTTTTCGCCTGGCAAAATTGAACCCGTGTACCGATGTTGTTGCGAAATATCTCCTTATACTTGTGTTGTGATGCTGATTAAAACAGTATCAAATATAATAATCAATATAGTTCTAAACAAATTTTCACCATTCAACTGAAGTGTCATCATGCTTCTTTGCATAGCAGAGACAGCAATGTTTAACGAGTTTTCGCCTGGCAAAATTGAACCCGTGTACCGATGTTGTTGCGAAACATCTCCTTATACTTGTGTTGTGATGCTGATTAAAACAATACCAAATATAATAATCAATATAGTTCTAAACAAATTTTCACCATTCAACTGAAGTGTTGACAGAGACAGCAATGTTTAACGAGTTTTCGCCTGGCAAAATTGAACCCGTGTACCGATGTTGTTGCGAAATATCTCCTTATACTTGTGTTGTGATGCTGATTAAAACAGTATCAAATATAATAATCAATATAGTTCTAAACAAATTTTCACCATTCAACTGAAGTGTCATCATGCTTCTTTGCATAGCAGAGACAGCAATGTTTAACGAGTTTTCGCCTGGCAAAATTGAACCCGTGTACCGATGTTGTTGCGAAATATCTCCTTATACTTGTGTTGTGATGCTGATTAAAACAGTATCAAATATAATAATCAATATAGTTCTAAGCAAATTTTCACCATTCAACTCAAGTGTCATCATGCTTCTTTGCATAGCAGAGACAGCAATGTTTAACGAGTTTTTGCCTGGCAAAATTGAACCCGTGTACCGATGTAGTTGCGAAATATTTCCTTAGACTTGTGTTGTGATGCTGATTAAAACAATACCAAATATAATAATCAATATAGTTCTAAACAAATTTTCACCATTCAACTGAAGTGTTGACAGAGACAGCAATGTTTAACGAGTTTTCGCCTGGCAAAATTGAACCCGTGTACCGATGTAGTTGCGAAATATCTCCTTAGACTTGTGTTGTGATGCTGATTAAAACAGTATCAAATATAATAATCAATATAGTTCTAAACAAATTTTCACCATTCAACTGAAGTGTCATCATGCTTCTTTGCATAGCAGAGACAGCAATGTTTAACGAGTTTTCACCTGGCAAAATTGAACCCGTGTACCGATGTAGTTGCGAAATATCTCCTTAGACTTGTGTTGTGATGCTGATTAAAACAGTATCAAATATAATAATCAATATAGTTCTAAACAAATTTTCACCATTCAACTGAAGTGTCATCATGCTTCTTTGCATAGCAGAGACAGCAATGTTTAACGAGTTTTCGCCTGGCAAAATTGAACCCGTGTACCGATGTTGTTGCGAAATATCTCCTTAGACTTGTGTTGTGATGCTGATTAAAACAGTATCAAATATAATAATCAATATAGTTCTAAACAAATTTTCACCATTCAACTGAAGTGTCATCATGCTTCTTTGCATAGCAGAGACAGCAATGTTTAACGAGTTTTCGCCTGGCAAAATTGAACCCGTGTACCGATGTTGTTGCGAAATATCTCCTTATACTTGTGTTGTGATGCTGATTAAAACAGTATCAAATATAATAATCAATATAGTTCTAAACAAATTTTCACCATTCAACTGAAGTGTCATCATGCTTCTTTGCATAGCAGAGACAGCAATGTTTAACGAGTTTTCGCCTGGCAAAATTGAACCCGTGTACCGATGTTGTTGCGAAATATCTCCTTATACTTGTGTTGTGATGCTGATTAAAACAATACCAAATATAATAATCAATATAGTTCTAAACAAATTTTCACCATTCAACTGAAGTGTCATCATGCTTCTTTGCATAGCAGAGACAGCAATGTTTAACGAGTTTTCGCCTGGCAAAATTGAACCCGTGTACCGATGTTGTTGCGAAATATCTCCTTATACTTGTGTTGTGATGCTGATTAAAACAGTATCAAATATAATAATCAATATAGTTCTAAGCAAATTTTCACCATTCAACTCAAGTGTCATCATGCTTCTTTGCATAGCAGAGACAGCAATGTTTAACGAGTTTTCGCCTGGCAAAATTGAACCCGTGTACCGATGTAGTTGCGAAATATCTCCTTATACTTGTGTTGTGATGCTGATTAAAACAGTATCAAATATAATAATCAATATAGTTCTAAGCAAATTTTCACCATTCAACTCAAGTGTCATCATGCTTCTTTGCATAGCAGAGACAGCAATGTTTAACGAGTTTTCGCCTGGCAAAATTGAACCCGTGTACCGATGTTGTTGCGAAATATCTCCTTATACTTGTGTTGTGATGCTGATTAAAACAGTATCAAATATAATAATCAATATAGTTCTAAACAAATTTTCACCATTCAACTGAAGTGTCATCATGCTTCTTTGCATAGCAGAGACAGCAATGTTTAACGAGTTTTCGCCTGGCAAAATTGAACCCGTGTACCGATGTTGTTGCGAAATATCTCCTTATACTTGTGTTGTGATGCTGATTAAAACAATACCAAATATAATAATCAATATAGTTCTAAGCAAATTTTCACCATTCAACTGAAGTGTCATCATGCTTCTTTGCATAGCAGAGACAGCAATGTTTAACGAGTTTTCGCCTGGCAAAATTGAACCCGTGTACCGATGTTGTTGCGAAATATCTCCTTATACTTGTGTTGTGATGCTGATTAAAACAGTATCAAATATAATAATCAATATAGTTCTAAACAAATTTTCACCATTCAACTCAAGTGTCATCATGCTTCTTTGCATAGCAGAGACAGCAATGTTTAACGAGTTTTCGCCTGGCAAAATTGAACCCGTGTACCGATGTTGTTGCGAAATATCTCCTTATACTTGTGTTGTGATGCTGATTAAAACAGTATCAAATATAATAATCAATAGAGTTCTAAACAAATTTTCACCATTCAACTCAAGTGTCATCATGCTTCTTTGCATAGAGGAAACAGCAATGTTTAACGACTTTTCACCTGGCAAAATTGAACCCGTGTACCGATGTTGTTGCGAAACATCTCCTTATACTTGTGTTGTGATGCTGATTAAAACAATACCAAATATAATAATCAATATAGTTCTAAACAAATTTTCACCATTCAACTGAAGTGTCATCATGCTTCTTTGCATAGCAGAGACAGCAATGTTTAACGAGTTTTCGCCTGGCAAAATTGAACCCGTGTACCGATGTGGTTGCGAAATATCTCCTTAGACTTGTGTTATGATGCTGATTTAAACAGTATCAAATATAATAATCAATATAGTTCTAAACAAATTTTCACCATTCAACTGAAGTGTCATCATGCTTCTTTGAATAGCAGAGACAGCAATGTTTAACGAGTTTTCACCTGGCAAAATTGAACCCGTGTACCGATGTAGTTGCGAAATATCTCCTTAGACTTTTGTTGTGATGCTGATTAAAACAGTATCAAATATAATAATCAATATAGTTCTAAACAAATTTTCACCATTCAACTGAAGTGTCATCATGCTTCTTTGCATAGCAGAGACAGCAATGTTTAACGAGTTTTCGCCTGGCAAAATTGAACCCGTGTACCGATGTTGTTGCGAAATATCTCCTTAGACTTGTGTTGTGATGCTGATTAAAACAGTATCAAATATAATTATCAATATAGTTCTAAACAAATTTTCACCATTCAACTGAAGTGTCATCATGCTTCTTTGCATAGCAGAGACAGCAATGTTTAACGAGTTTTCGCCTGGCAAAATTGAACCCGTGTACCGATGTTGTTGCGAAATATCTCCTTATACTTGTGTTGTGATGCTGATTAAAACAGTATCAAATATAATAATCAATATAGTTCTAAGCAAATTTTCACCATTCAACTGAAGTGTCATCATGCTGCTTTGCATAGCAGAAACAGCAATGTTTAACGAGTTTTCGCCTGGCAAAATTGAACCCGTGTACCGATGTTATTGCGAAATATCTCCTTATACTTGTGTTGTGATGCTGATTAAAACAGTATCAAATATAATAATCAATATAGTCCTAAACAAATTTTCACCATTCAACTGAAGTGTCATCATGCTTCTTTGCATAGCAGAGACAGCAATGTTTAACGAGTTTTCGCCTGGCAAAATTGAACCCGTGTACCGATGTTGTTGCGAAATATCTCCTTATACTTGTGTTGTGATACTGATTTAAACAGTATCAAATATAATAATCAATATAGTTCTAAACAAATTTTCACCATTCAACTGAAGTGTCATCATGCTTCTTTGCATAGCAGAGACAGCAATGTTTAACGAGTTTTCGCCTGGCAAAATTGAACCCGTGTACCGATGTAGTTGCGAAATATCTCCTTAGACTTGTGTTGTGATGCTGATTAAAACAGTATCAAATATAATAATCAATATAGTTCTAAACAAATTTTCACCATTCAACTGAAGTGTCATCATGCTTCTTTGCATAGCAGAGACAGCAATGTTTAACGAGTTTTCGCCTGGCAAAATTGAACCCGTGTACCGATGTTGTTGCGAAATATCTCCTTAGACTTGTGTTGTGATGCTGATTAAAACAGTATCAAATATAATAATCAATATAGTTCTAAACAAATTTTCACCATTCAACTGAAGTGTCATCATGCTTCTTTGCATAGCAGAGACAGCAATGTTTAACGAGTTTTCACCTGGCAAAATTGAACCCGTGTACCGATGTAGTTGCGAAATATCTCCTTAGACTTGTGTTGTGATGCTGATTAAAACAGTATCAAATATAATAATCAATATAGTTCTAAACAAATTTTCACCATTCAACTGAAGTGTCATCATGCTTCTTTGCATAGCAGAGACAGCAATGTTAAACGAGTTTTCGCCTGGCAAAATTGAACCCGTGTACCGATGTAGTTGCGAAAAATCTCCTTAGACTTGTGTTGTGATGCTGATTAAAACAGTATCAAATATAATAATCAATATAGTTCTAAACAAATTTTCACCATTCAACTGAAGTGTCATCATGCTTCTTTGCATAGCAGAGACAGCAATGTTTAACGAGTTTTCACCTGGCAAAATTGAACCCGTGTACCGATGTAGTTGCGAAATATCTCCTTAGACTTGTGTTGTGATGCTGATTAAAACAGTATCAAATATAATAATCAATATAGTTCTAAACAAATTTTCACCATTCAACTGAAGTGTCATCATGCTTCTTTGCATAGCAGAGACAGCAATGTTTAACGAGTTTTCGCCTAGCAAAATTGAACCCGTGTACCGATGTTGTTGCGAAATATCTCCTTAGACTTGTGTTGTGATGCTGATTAAAACAGTATCAAATATAATAATCAATATAGTTCTAAACAAATTTTCACCATTCAACT
Source organism: Ptychoptera contaminata (assembly GCA_963942525.1). Lineage (NCBI taxonomy): Eukaryota > Metazoa > Arthropoda > Insecta > Diptera > Ptychopteridae > Ptychoptera > Ptychoptera contaminata. The sequence continues at coordinate 97,343 of CAWWDJ010000089.1, read as the reverse complement.
GAAGTGTCATCATGCTTCTTTGCATAGCAGAGACAGCAATGTTTAACGAGTTTTCACCTGGCAAAATTGAACCCGTGTACCGATGTAGTTGCGAAATATCTCCTTAGACTTGTGTTGTGATGCTGATTAAAACAGTATCAAATATAATAATCAATATAGTTCTAAACAAATTTTCACCATTCAACTGAAGTGTCATCATGCTTCTTTGCATAGCAGAGACAGCAATGTTAAACGAGTTTTCGCCTGGCAAAATTGAACCCGTGTACCGATGTAGTTGCGAAATATCTCCTTAGACTTGTGTTGTGATGCTGATTAAAACAGTATCAAATATAATAATCAATATAGTTTTAAACAAATTTTCACCATTCAACTGAAGTGTTGACAGAGACAGCAATGTTTAACGAGTTTTCACCTGGCAAAATTGAACCCGTGTACCGATGTAGTTGCGAAATATCTCCTTAGACTTGTGTTGTGATGCTGATTAAAACAGTATCAAATATAATAATCAATATAGTTCTAAACAAATTTTCACCATTCAACTGAAGTGTCATCATGCTTCTTTGCATAGCAGAGACAGCAATGTTTAACGAGTTTTCGCCTGGCAAAATTGAACCCGTGTACCGATGTAGTTGCGAAATATCTCCTTAGACTTGTGTTGTGATGCTGATTAAAACAGTATCAAATATAATAATCAATATAGTTCTAAACAAATTTTCACCATTCAACTGAAGTGTCATCATGCTTCTTTGCATAGCAGAGACAGCAATGTTTAACGAGTTTTCGCCTGGCAAAATTGAACCCGTGTACCGATGTAGTTGCGAAATATCTCCTTAGACTTGTGTTGTGATGCTGATTAAAACAATACCAAATATAATAATCAATATAGTTCTAAACAAATTTTCACCATTCAACTGAAGTGTCATCATGCTTCTTTGCATAGCAGAGACAGCAATGTTTAACGAGTTTTCGCCTGGCAAAATTGAACCCGTGTACCGATGTTGTTGCGAAATATCTCCTTAGACTTGTGTTGTGATGCTGATTAAAACAGTATCAAATATAATAATCAATATAGTTCTAAACAAATTTTCACCATTCAACTGAAGTGTCATCATGCTTCTTTGCATAGCAGAGACAGCAATGTTTAACGAGTTTTCGCCTGGCAAAATTGAACCCGTATACCGATGTTGTTGCGAAATATCTCCTTAGACTTGTGTTGTGATGCTGATTAAAACAATACCAAATATAATAATCAATATAGTTCTAAACAAATTTTCACCATTCAACTGAAGTGTCATCATGCTTCTTTGCATAGCAGAGACAGCAATGTTTAACGAGTTTTCGCCTGGCAAAATTGAACCCGTGTACCGATGTTGTTGCGAAATATCTCCTTAGACTTGTGTTGTGATGCTGATTAAAACAATACCAAATATAATAATCAATATAGTTCTAAACAAATTTTCACCATTCAACTGAAGTGTCATCATGCTTCTTTGCATAGCAGAGACAGCAATGTTTAACGAGTTTTCGCCTGGCAAAATTGAACCCGTGTACCGATGTTGTTGCGAAATATCTCCTTAGACTTGTGTTGTGATGCTGATTAAAACAATACCAAATATAATAATCAATATAGTTCTAAACAAATTTTCACCATTCAACTGAAGTGTCATCATGCTTCTTTGCATAGCAGAGACAGCAATGTTTAACGAGTTTTCGCCTGGCAAAATTGAACCCGTGTACCGATGTTGTTGCGAAATATCTCCTTATACTTGTGTTGTGATGCTGATTAAAACAGTATCAAATATAATAATCAATATAGTTCTAAGCAAATTTTCACCATTCAACTCAAGTGTCATCATGCTTCTTTGCATAGCAGAGACAGCAATGTGTAACGAGTTTTCACCTGGCAAAATTGAACCCGTGTACCGATGTAGTTGCGAAATATCTCCTAAGACTTGTGTTGTGATGCTGATTAAAACAGTATCAAATATAATAATCAATATAGTTCTAAACAAATTTTCACCATTCAACTGAAGTGTCATCATGCTTCTTTGCATAGCAGAGACAGCAATGTTTAACGAGTTTTCACCTGGCAAAATTGAACCCGTGTACCGATGTAGTTGCGAAATATCTCCTTAGACTTGTGTTGTGATGCTGATTAAAACAGTATCAAATATAATAATCAATATAGTTCTAAACAAATTTTCACCATTCAACTGAAGTGTCATCATGCTTCTTTGCATAGCAGAGACAGCAATGTTTAACGAGTTTTCGCCTGGCAAAATTGAACCCGTGTACCGATGTAGTTGCGAAATATCTCCTTAGACTTGTGTTGTGATGCTGATTAAAACAGTATCAAATATAATAATCAATATAGTTCTAAACAAATTTTCACCATTCAACTGAAGTGTTGACAGAGACAGCAATGTTTAACGAGTTTTCGCCTGGCAAAATTGAACCCGTGTACCGATGTAGTTGCGAAATATCTCCTTAGACTTGTGTTGTGATGCTGATTAAAACAGTATCAAATATAATAATCAATATAGTTCTAAACAAATTTTCACCATTCAACTGAAGTGTCATCATGCTTCTTTGCATAGCAGAGACAGCAATGTTTAACGAGTTTTCGCCTGGCAAAATTGAACCCGTGTACCGATGTTGTTGCGAAATATCTCCTTAGACTTGTGTTGTGATGCTGATTAAAACAGTATCAAATATAATAATCAATATAGTTCTAAACAAATTTTCACCATTCAACTGAAGTGTCATCATGCTTCTTTGCATAGCAGAGACAGCAATGTTTAACGAGTTTTCGCCTGGCAAAATTGAACCCGTGTACCGATGTAGTTGCGAAATATCTCCTTAGACTTGTGTTGTGATGCTGATTAAAACAGTATCAAATATAATAATCAATATAGTTCTAAACAAATTTTCACCATTCAACTGAAGTGTCATCATGCTTCTTTGCATAGCAGAGACAGCAATGTTTAACGAGTTTTCGCCTGGCAAAATTGAACCCGTGTACCGATGTTGTTGCGAAATATCTCCTTAGACTTGTGTTGTGATGCTGATTAAAACAGTATCAAATATAATAATCAATATAGTTCTAAACAAATTTTCACCATTCAACTGAAGTGTCATCATGCTTCTTTGCATAGCAGAGACAGCAATGTTTAACGAGTTTTCGCCTGGCAAAATTGAGCCCGTGTACCGATGTAGTTGCGAAATATCTCCTTAGACTTGTGTTGTGATGCTGATTAAAACAGTATCAAATATAATAATCAATATAGTTCTAAACAAATTTTCACCATTCAACTGAAGTGTCATCATGCTTCTTTGCATAGCAGAGACAGCAATGTTTAACGAGTTTTCGCCTGGCAAAATTGAACCCGTGTACCGATGTAGTTGCGAAATATCTCCTTAGACTTGTGTTGTGATGCTGATTAAAACAGTATCAAATATAATAATCAATATAGTTCTAAACAAATTTTCACCATTCAACTGAAGTGTTGACAGAGACAGCAATGTTTAACGAGTTTTCACCTGGCAAAATTGAACCCGTGTACCGATGTAGTTGCGAAATATCTCCTTAGACTTGTGTTGTGATGCTGATTAAAACAGTATCAAATATAATAATCAATATAGTTCTAAACAAATTTTCACCATTCAACTGAAGTGTCATCATGCTTCTTTGCATAGCAGAGACAGCAATGTTTAACGAGTTTTCGCCTGGCAAAATTGAACCCGTGTACCGATGTTGTTGCGAAATATCTCCTTAGACTTGTGTTGTGATGCTGATTAAAACAGTATCAAATATAATAATCAATATAGTTCTAAACAAATTTTCACCATTCAACTGAAGTGTCATCATGCTTCTTTGCATAGCAGAGACAGCAATGTTTAACGAGTTTTTGCCTGGCAAAATTGAACCCGTGTACCGATGTTGTTGCGAAATATCTCCTTAGACTTGTGTTGTGATGCTGATTAAAACAGTATCAAATATAATAATCAATATAGTTCTAAACAAATTTTCACCATTCAACTGAAGTGTCATCATGCTTCTTTGCATAGCAGAGACAGCAATGTTTAACGAGTTTTCGCCTGGCAAAATTGAACCCGTGTACCGATGTTGTTGCGAAATATCTCCTTAGACTTGTGTTGTGATGCTGATTAAAACAGTATCAAATATAATAATCAATATAGTTCTAAACAAATTTTCACCATTCAACTGAAGTGTCATCATGCTTCTTTGCATAGCAGAGACAGCAATGTTTAACGAGTTTTCGCCTGGCAAAATTGAACCCGTGTACCGATGTTGTTGCGAAATATCTCCTTAGACTTGTGTTGTGATGCTGATTAAAACAGTATCAAATATAATAATGAATATAGTTCTAAACAAATTTTCACCATTCAACTGAAGTGTCATCATGCTTCTTTGCATAGCAGAGACAGCAATGTTTAACGAGTTTTCGCCTGGCAAAATTGAACCCGTGTACCGATGTTGTTGCGAAATATCTCCTTAGACTTGTGTTGTGATGCTGATTAAAACAGTATCAAATATAATAATCAATATAGTTCTAAACAAATTTTCACCATTCAACTGAAGTGTCATCATGCTTCTTTGCATAGCAGAGACAGCAATGTTTAACGAGTTTTCGCCTGGCAAAATTGAACCCGTGTACCGATGTTGTTGCGAAATATCTCCTTAGACTTGTGTTGTGATGCTGATTAAAACAGTATCAAATATAATAATCAATATAGTTCTAAACAAATTTTCACCATTCAACTGAAGTGTCATCATGCTTCTTTGCATAGCAGAGACAGCAATGTTTAACGAGTTTTCGCCTGGCAAAATTGAACCCGTGTACCGATGTTGTTGCGAAATATCTCCTTAGACTTGTGTTGTGATGCTGATTAAAACAGTATCAAATATAATAATCAATATAGTTCTAAACAAATTTTCACCATTCAACTGAAGTGTCATCATGCTTCTTTGCATAGCAGAGACAGCAATGTTTAACGAGTTTTCGCCTGGCAAAATTGAGCCCGTGTACCGATGTAGTTGCGAAATATCTCCTTAGACTTGTGTTGTGATGCTGATTAAAACAGTATCAAATATAATAATCAATATAGTTCTAAACAAATTTTCACCATTCAACTGAAGTGTCATCATGCTTCTTTGCATAGCAGAGACAGCAATGTTTAACGAGTTTTCGCCTGGCAAAATTGAACCCGTGTACCGATGTAGTTGCGAAATATCTCCTTAGACTTGTGTTGTGATGCTGATTAAAACAGTATCAAATATAATAATCAATATAGTTCTAAACAAATTTTCACCATTCAACTGAAGTGTTGACAGAGACAGCAATGTTTAACGAGTTTTCACCTGGCAAAATTGAACCCGTGTACCGATGTAGTTGCGAAATATCTCCTTAGACTTGTGTTGTGATGCTGATTAAAACAGTATCAAATATAATAATCAATATAGTTCTAAACAAATTTTCACCATTCAACTGAAGTGTCATCATGCTTCTTTGCATAGCAGAGACAGCAATGTTTAACGAGTTTTCGCCTGGCAAAATTGAACCCGTGTACCGATGTTGTTGCGAAATATCTCCTTAGACTTGTGTTGTGATGCTGATTAAAACAGTATCAAATATAATAATCAATATAGTTCTAAACAAATTTTCACCATTCAACTGAAGTGTCATCATGCTTCTTTGCATAGCAGAGACAGCAATGTTTAACGAGTTTTCGCCTGGCAAAATTGAGCCCGTGTACCGATGTAGTTGCGAAATATCTCCTTAGACTTGTGTTGTGATGCTGATTAAAACAGTATCAAATATAATAATCAATATAGTTCTAAACAAATTTTCACCATTCAACTGAAGTGTCATCATGCTTCTTTGCATAGCAGAGACAGCAATGTTTAACGAGTTTTCGCCTGGCAAAATTGAACCCGTGTACCGATGTAGTTGCGAAATATCTCCTTAGACTTGTGTTGTGATGCTGATTAAAACAGTATCAAATATAATAATCAATATAGTTCTAAACAAATTTTCACCATTCAACTGAAGTGTTGACAGAGACAGCAATGTTTAACGAGTTTTCACCTGGCAAAATTGAACCCGTGTACCGATGTAGTTGCGAAATATCTCCTTAGACTTGTGTTGTGATGCTGATTAAAACAGTATCAAATATAATAATCAATATAGTTCTAAACAAATTTTCACCATTCAACTGAAGTGTCATCATGCTTCTTTGCATAGCAGAGACAGCAATGTTTAACGAGTTTTCGCCTGGCAAAATTGAACCCGTGTACCGATGTAGTTGCGAAATATCTCCTTAGACTTGTGTTGTGATGCTGATTAAAACAGTATCAAATATAATAATCAATATAGTTCTAAACAAATTTTCACCATTCAACTGAAGTGTTGACAGAGACAGCAATGTTTAACGAGTTTTCACCTGGCAAAATTGAACCCGTGTACCGATGTAGTTGCGAAATATCTCCTTAGACTTGTGTTGTGATGCTGATTAAAACAGTATCAAATATAATAATCAATATAGTTCTAAACAAATTTTCACCATTCAACTGAAGTGTCATCATGCTTCTTTGCATAGCAGAGACAGCAATGTTTAACGAGTTTTCGCCTGGCAAAATTGAACCCGTGTACCGATGTTGTTGCGAAATATCTCCTTAGACTTGTGTTGTGATGCTGATTAAAACAGTATCAAATATAATAATCAATATAGTTCTAAACAAATTTTCACCATTCAACTGAAGTGTCATCATGCTTCTTTGCATAGCAGAGACAGCAATGTTTAACGAGTTTTTGCCTGGCAAAATTGAACCCGTGTACCGATGTTGTTGCGAAATATCTCCTTAGACTTGTGTTGTGATGCTGATTAAAACAGTATCAAATATAATAATCAATATAGTTCTAAACAAATTTTCACCATTCAACTGAAGTGTCATCATGCTTCTTTGCATAGCAGAGACAGCAATGTTTAACGAGTTTTCGCCTGGCAAAATTGAACCCGTGTACCGATGTTGTTGCGAAATATCTCCTTAGACTTGTGTTGTGATGCTGATTAAAACAGTATCAAATATAATAATCAATATAGTTCTAAACAAATTTTCACCATTCAACTGAAGTGTCATCATGCTTCTTTGCATAGCAGAGACAGCAATGTTTAACGAGTTTTCGCCTGGCAAAATTGAACCCGTGTACCGATGTTGTTGCGAAATATCTCCTTAGACTTGTGTTGTGATGCTGATTAAAACAGTATCAAATATAATAATCAATATAGTTCTAAACAAATTTTCACCATTCAACTGAAGTGTCATCATGCTTCTTTGCATAGCAGAGACAGCAATGTTTAACGAGTTTTCACCTGGCAAAATTGAACCCGTGTACCGATGTAGTTGCGAAATATCTCCTTAGACTTGTGTTGTGATGCTGATTAAAACAGTATCAAATATAATAATCAATATAGTTCTAAACAAATTTTCACCATTCAACTGAAGTGTCATCATGCTTCTTTGCATAGCAGAGACAGCAATGTTAAACGAGTTTTCGCCTGGCAAAATTGAACCCGTGTACCGATGTAGTTGCGAAATATCTCCTTAGACTTGTGTTGTGATGCTGATTAAAACAGTATCAAATATAATAATCAATATAGTTCTAAACAAATTTTCACCATTCAACTGAATTGTTGACAGAGACAGCAATGTTTAACGAGTTTTCACCTGGCAAAATTGAACCCGTGTACCGATGTAGTTGCGAAATATCTCCTTAGACTTGTGTTGTGATGCTGATTAAAACAGTATCAAATATAATAATCAATATAGTTCTAAACAAATTTTCACCATTCAACTGAAGTGTCATCATGCTTCTTTGCATAGCAGAGACAGCAATGTTTAACGAGTTTTCGCCTGGCAAAATTGAACCCGTGTACCGATGTTGTTGCGAAATATCTCCTTAGACTTGTGTTGTGATGCTGATTAAAACAGTATCAAATATAATAATCAATATAGTTCTAAACAAATTTTCACCATTCAACTGAAGTGTCATCATGCTTCTTTGCATAGCAGAGACAGCAATGTTTAACGAGTTTTCGCCTGACAAAATTGAACCCGTGTACCGATGTAGTTGCGAAATATCTCCTTAGACTTGTGTTGTGATGCTGATTAAAACAGTATCAAATATAATAATCAATATAGTTCTAAACAAATTTTCACCATTCAACTGAAGTGTTGACAGAGACAGCAATGTTTAACGAGTTTTCACCTGGCAAAATTGAACCCGTGTACCGATGTAGTTGCGAAATATCTCCTTAGACTTGTGTTGTGATGCTGATTAAAACAGTATCAAATATAATAATCAATATAGTTCTAAACAAATTTTCACCATTCAACTGAAGTGTCATCATGCTTCTTTGCATAGCAGAGACAGCAATGTTTAACGAGTTTTCGCCTGGCAAAATTGAACCCGTGTACCGATGTTGTTGCGAAATATCTCCTTAGACTTGTGTTGTGATGCTGATTAAAACAATACCAAATATAATAATCAATATAGTTCTAAACAAATTTTCACCATTCAACTGAAGTGTCATCATGCTTCTTTGCATAGCAGAGACAGCAATGTTTAACGAGTTTTCGCCTGGCAAAATTGAACCCGTGTACCGATGTTGTTGCGAAATATCTCCTTAGACTTGTGTTGTGATGCTGATTAAAACAATACCAAATATAATAATCAATATAGTTCTAAACAAATTTTCACCATTCAACTGAAGTGTCATCATGCTTCTTTGCATAGCAGAGACAGCAATGTTTAACGAGTTTTCGCCTGGCAAAATTGAACCCGTGTACCGATGTTGTTGCGAAATATCTCCTTAGACTTGTGTTGTGATGCTGATTAAAACAATACCAAATATAATAATCAATATAGTTCTAAACAAATTTTCACCATTCAACTGAAGTGTCATCATGCTTCTTTGCATAGCAGAGACAGCAATGTTTAACGAGTTTTCGCCTGGCAAAATTGAACCCGTGTACCGATGTTGTTGCGCAATATCTCCTTATACTTGTGTTGTGATGCTGATTAAAACAGTATCAAATATAATAATCAATATAGTTCTAAGCAAATTTTCACCATTCAACTCAAGTGTCATCATGCTTCTTTGCATAGCAGAGACAGCAATGTGTAACGAGTTTTCACCTGGCAAAATTGAACTCGTGTACCGATGTTGTTGCGAAATATCTCCTTAGACTTGTGTTGTGATGCTGATTAAAACAATACCAAATATAATAATCAATATAGTTCTAAACAAATTTTCACCATTCAACTGAAGTGTCATCATGCTTCTTTGCATAGCAGAGACAGCAATGTTTAACGAGTTTTCGCCTGGCAAAATTGAACCCGTGTACCGATGTTGTTGCGAAATATCTCCTTAGACTTGTGTTGTGATGCTGATTAAAACAATACCAAATATAATAATCAATATAGTTCTAAACAAATTTTCACCATTCAACTGAAGTGTCATCATGCTTCTTTGCATAGCAGAGACAGCAATGTTTAACGAGTTTTCGCCTGGCAAAATTGAACCCGTGTACCGATGTTGTTGCGCAATATCTCCTTATACTTGTGTTGTGATGCTGATTAAAACAGTATCAAATATAATAATCAATATAGTTCTAAGCAAATTTTCACCATTCAACTCAAGTGTCATCATGCTTCTTTGCATAGCAGAGACAGCAATGTGTAACGAGTTTTCACCTGGCAAAATTGAACTCGTGTACCGATGTAGTTGCGAAATATCTCCTTAGACTTGTGTTGTGATGCTGATTAAAACAGTATCAAATATAATAATCAATATAGTTCTAAACAAATTTTCACCATTCAACTGAAGTGTCATCATGCTTCTTTGCATAGCAGAGACAGCAATGTTTAACGAGTTTTCGCCTGGCAAAATTGAACCCGTGTACCGATGTAGTTGCGAAATATCTCCTTAGACTTGTGTTGTGATGCTGATTAAAACAGTATCAAATATAATAATCAATATAGTTCTAAACAAATTTTCACCATTCAACTGAAGTGTCATCATGCTTCTTTGCATAGCAGAGACAGCAATGTTTAACGAGTTTTCGCCTGGCAAAATTGAACCCGTGTACCGATGTAGTTGCGAAATATCTCCTTAGACTTGTGTTGTGATGCTGATTAAAACAGTATCAAATATAATAATCAATATAGTTCTAAACAAATTTTCACCATTCAACTGAAGTGTCATCATGCTTCTTTGCATAGCAGAGACAGCAATGTTTAACGAGTTTTCGCCTGGCAAAATTGAACCCGTGTACCGATGTTGTTGCGAAATATCTCCTTAGACTTGTGTTGTGATGCTGATTAAAACAGTATCAAATATAATAATCAATATAGTTCTAAACAAATTTTCACCATTCAACTGAAGTGTCATCATGCTTCTTTGCATAGCAGAGACAGCAATGTTTAACGAGTTTTCGCCTGGCAAAATTGAACCCGTGTACCGATGTAGTTGCGAAATATCTCCTTAGACTTGTGTTGTGATGATGATTAAAACAGTATCAAATATAATAATCAATATAGTTCTAAACAAATTTTCACCATTCAACTGAAGTGTTGACAGAGACAGCAATGTTTAACGAGTTTTCACCTGGCAAAATTGAACCCGTGTACCGATGTAGTTGCGAAATATCTCCTTAGACTTGTGTTGTGATGCTGATTAAAACAGTATCAAATATAATAATCAATATAGTTCTAAACAAATTTTCACCATTCAACTGAAGTGTTGACAGAGACAGCAATGTTTAACGAGTTTTCGCCTGGCAAAATTGAACCCGTGTACCGATGTTGTTGCGAAATATCTCCTTAGACTTGTGTTGTGATGCTGATTAAAACAATACCAAATATAATAATCAATATAGTTCTAAACAAATTTTCACCATTCAACTGAAGTGTCATCATGCTTCTTTGCATAGCAGAGACAGCAATGTTTAACGAGTTTTCGCCTGGCAAAATTGAACCCGTGTACCGATGTTGTTGCGAAATATCTCCTTATACTTGTGTTGTGATGCTGATTAAAACAGTATCAAATATAATAATCAATATAGTTCTAAGCAAATTTTCGCCATTCAACTGAAGTGTCATCATGCTTCTTTGCATAGCAGAGACAGCAATGTTTAACGAGTTTTCGCCTGGCAAAATTGAACCCGTGTACCGATGTTGTTGCGAAATATCTCCTTATACTTGTGTTGTGATGCTGATTAAAACAGTATCAAATATAATAATCAATATAGTTCTAAACAAATTTTCACCATTCAACTCAAGTGTCATCATGCTTCTTTGCATAGCAGAGACAGCAATGTTTAACGAGTTTTCGCCTGACAAAATTGAACCCGTGTACCGATGTTGTTGCGAAATATCTCCTTATACTTGTGTTGTGATGCTGATTAAAACAGTATCAAATATAATAATCAATATAGTTCTAAACAAATTTTCACCATTCAACTGAAGTGTCGTCATGCTTCTTTGCATAGCAGAGACAGCAATGTTTAACGAGTTTTCGCCTGGCAAAATTGAACCCGTGTACCGATGTTGTTGCGAAATATCTCCTTAGACTTGTGTTGTGATGCTGATTAAAACAGTATCAAATATAATAATCAATATAGTTCTAAACAAATTTTCACCATTCAACTGAAGTGTCATCATGCTTCTTTGCATAGCAGAGACAGCAATGTTTAACGAGTTTTCGCCTGGCAAAATTGAACCCGTGTACCGATGTAGTTGCGAAATATCTCCTTAGACTTGTTTTGTGATGCTGATTAAAACAGTATCAAATATAATAATCAATATAGTTCTAAACAAATTTTCACCATTCAACTGAAGTGTTGACAGAGACAGCAATGTTTAACGAGTTTTCACCTGGCAAAATTGAACCCGTGTACCGATGTAGTTGCGAAATATCTCCTTAGACTTGTGTTGTGATGCTGATTAAAACAGTATCAAATATAATAATCAATATAGTTCTAAACAAATTTTCACCATTCAACTGAAGTGTTGACAGAGACAGCAATGTTTAACGAGTTTTCGCCTGGCAAAATTGAACCCGTGTACCGATGTTGTTGCGAAATATCTCCTTAGACTTGTGTTGTGATGCTGATTAAAACAATACCAAATATAATAATCAATATAGTTCTAAACAAATTTTCACCATTCAACTGAAGTGTCATCATGCTTCTTTGCATAGCAGAGACAGCAATGTTTAACGAGTTTTCGCCTGGCAAAATTGAACCCGTGTACCGATGTTGTTGCGAAATATCTCCTTATACTTGTGTTGTGATGCTGATTAAAACAGTATCAAATATAATAATCAATATAGTTCTAAGCAAATTTTCGCCATTCAACTGAAGTGTCATCATGCTTCTTTGCATAGCAGAGACAGCAATGTTTAACGAGTTTTCGCCTGGCAAAATTGAACCCGTGTACCGATGTTGTTGCGAAATATCTCCTTATACTTGTGTTGTGATGCTGATTAAAACAGTATCAAATATAATAATCAATATAGTTCTAAACAAATTTTCACCATTCAACTCAAGTGTCATCATGCTTCTTTGCATAGCAGAGACAGCAATGTTTAACGAGTTTTCGCCTGACAAAATTGAACCCGTGTACCGATGTTGTTGCGAAATATCTCCTTATACTTGTGTTGTGATGCTGATTAAAACAGTATCAAATATAATAATCAATATAGTTCTAAACAAATTTTCACCATTCAACTGAAGTGTCGTCATGCTTCTTTGCATAGCAGAGACAGCAATGTTTAACGAGTTTTCGCCTGGCAAAATTGAACCCGTGTACCGATGTTGTTGCGAAATATCTCCTTAGACTTGTGTTGTGATGCTGATTAAAACAGTATCAAATATAATAATCAATATAGTTCTAAACAAATTTTCACCATTCAACTGAAGTGTCATCATGCTTATTTGCATAGCAGAGACAGCAATGTTTAACGAGTTTTCACCTGGCAAAATTGAACCCGCGTACCGATGTTGTTGCGAAATATCTCCTTATACTTGTGTTGTGATGCTGATTAAAACAGTATCAAATATAATAATCAATATAGTTCTAAACAAATTTTCACCATTCAACTGAAGTGTCATCCTGCTTCTTTGCATAGCAGAGACAGCAATGTTTAACGAGTTTTCGCCTGGCAAAATTGAACCCGTGTACCGATGTTGTTGCGAAATATCTCCTTATACTTGTGTTGTGATGCTGATTAAAACGGTATCAAATATAATAATCAATATAGTTCTAAGCAAATTTTCGCCATTCAACTGAAGTGTCATCATGCTTCTTTGCATAGCAGAGACAGCAATGTTTAACGAGTTTTCGCCTGGCAAAATTGAACTCGTGTACCGATGTTGTTGCGAAATATCTCCTTAGACTTGTGTTGTGATGCTGATTAAAACAGTATCAAATATAATAATCAATATAGTTCTAAACAAATTTTCACCATTCAACTGAAGTGTCATCATGCTTCTTTGCATAGGAGAGACAGCAATGTTTAACGAGTTTTCGCCTGACAAAATTGAACCCGTGTACCGATGTTGTTGCGAAATATCTCCTTATACTTGTGTTGTGATGCTGATTAAAACAGTATCAAATATAATAATCAATATAGTTCTAAACAAATTATCACCATTCAACTGAAGTGTCGTCATGCTTCTTTGCATAGCAGAGACAGCAATGTTTAACGAGTTTTCGCCTGGCAAAATTGAACCCGTGTACCGATGTTGTTGCGAAATATCTCCTTAGACTTGTGTTGTGATGCTGATTAAAACAGTATCAAATATAATAATCAATATAGTTCTAAACAAATTTTCACCATTCAACTGAAGTGTCATCATGCTTATTTGCATAGCAGAGACAGCAATGTTTAACGAGTTTTCACCTGGCAAAATTGAACCCGTGTACCGATGTTGTTGCGAAATATCTCCTTAGACTTGTGTTGTGATGCTGATTAAAACAGTATCAAATATAATAATCAATATAGTTCTAAACAAATTTTCACAATTCAACTGAAGTGTCATCATGCTTCTTTGCATAGCAGAGACAGCAATGTTTAACGAGTTTTCGCCTGGCAAAATTGAACCCGTGTACCGATGTAGTTGGGAAATATCTCCTTAGACTTGTGTTGTGATGCTGATTAAAACAGTATCAAATATAATAATCAATATAGTTCTAAACAAATTTTCACCATTCAACTGAAGTGTTGACAGAGACAGCAATGTTTAACGAGTTTTCACCTGGCAAAATTGAACCCGTGTACCGATGTAGTTGCGAAATATCTCCTTAGACTTGTGTTGTGATGCTGATTAAAACAGTATCAAATATAATAATCAATATAGTTCTAAACAAATTTTCACCATTCAACTGAAGTGTCATCATGCTTCTTTGCATAGCAGAGACAGCAATGTTTAACGAGTTTTCGCCTGGCAAAATTGAACCCGTGTACCGATGTTGTTGCGAAATATCTCCTTAGACTTGTGTTGTGATGCTGATTAAAACAGTATCAAATATAATAATCAATATAGTTCTAAACAAATTTTCACCATTCAACTGAAGTGTCATCATGCTTCTTTGCATAGCAGAGACAGCAATGTTTAACGAGTTTTCGCCTGGCAAAATTGAACCCGTGTACCGATGTTGTTGCGAAATATCTCCTTAGACTTGTGTTGTGATGCTGATTAAAACAGTATCAAATATAATAATCAATATAGTTCTAAACAAATTTTCACCATTCAACTGAAGTGTCATCATGCTTCTTTGCATAGCAGAGACAGCAATGTTTAACGAGTTTTCGCCTGGCAAAATTGAACCCGTGTACCGATGTTGTTGCGAAATATCTCCTTAGACTTGTGTTGTGATGCTGATTAAAACAGTATCAAATATAATAATCAATATAGTTCTAAACAAATTTTCACCATTCAACTGAAGTGTCATCATGCTTCTTTGCATAGCAGAGACAGCAATGTTTAACGAGTTTTCGCCTGGCAAAATTGAACCCGTGTACCGATGTAGTTGCGAAATATCTCCTTAGACTTGTGTTGTGATGCTGATTAAAACAGTATCAAATATAATAATCAATATAGTTCTAAACAAATTTTCACCATTCAACTGAAGTGTTGACAGAGACAGCAATGTTTAACGAGTTTTCACCTGGCAAAATTGAACCCGTGTACCGATGTAGTTGCGAAATATCTCCTTAGACTTGTGTTGTGATGCTGATTAAAACAGTATCAAATATAATAATCAATATAGTTCTAAACAAATTTTCACCATTCAACTGAAGTGTCATCATGCTTCTTTGCATAGCAGAGACAGCAATGTTTAACGAGTTTTCGCCTGGCAAAATTGAACCCGTGTACCGATGTTGTTGCGAAATATCTCCTTAGACTTGTGTTGTGATGCTGATTAAAACAATACCAAATATAATAATCAATATAGTTCTAAACAAATTTTCACCATTCAACTGAAGTGTCATCATGCTTCTTTGCATAGCAGAGACAGCAATGTTTAACGAGTTTTCGCCTGGCAAAATTGAACCCGTGTACCGATGTTGTTGCGAAATATCTCCTTATACTTGTGTTGTGATGCTGATTAAAACGGTATCAAATATAATAATCAATATAGTTCTAAGCAAATTTTCGCCATTCAACTGAAGTGTCATCATGCTTCTTTGCATAGCAGAGACAGCAATGTTTAACGAGTTTTCGCCTGGCAAAATTGAACCCGTGTACCGATGTTGTTGCGAAATATCTCCTTATACTTGTGTTGTGATGCTGATTAAAACAGTATCAAATATAATAATCAATATAGTTCTAAACAAATTTTCACCATTCAACTGAAGTGTCATCATGCTTCTTTGCATAGCAGAGACAGCAATGTTTAACGAGTTTTCGCCTGGCAAAATTGAACCCGTGTACCGATGTTGTTGCGAAATATCTCCTTATACTTGTGTTGTGATGCTGATTAAAACAGTATCAAATATAATAATCATTATAGTTCTAAACAAATTTTCACCATTCAACTGAAGTGTCATCATGCTTCTTTGCATAGCAGAGACAGCAATGTTTAACGAGTTTTCGCCTGGCAAAATTGAACCCGTGTACCGATGTAGTTGCGAAATATCTCCTTAGACTTGTGTTGTGATGCTGATTAAAACAATATCAAATATAATAATCAATATAGTTCTAAACAAATTTTCACCATTCAACTGAACTGTCATCATGCTTCTTTGCATAGCAGAGACAGCAATGTTTAACGAGTTTTCGCCTGGCAAAATTGAACCCGTGTACCGATGTAGTTGCGAAATATCTCCTTAGACTTGTGTTGTGATGCTGATTAAAACAGTATCAAATATAATAATCAATATAGTTCTAAACAAATTTTCACCATTCAACTGAAGTGTTGACAGAGACAGCAATGTTTAACGAGTTTTCACCTGGCAAAATTGAACCCGTGTACCGATGTAGTTGCGAAATATCTCCTTAGACTTGTGTTGTGATGCTGATTAAAACAGTATCAAATATAATAATCAATATAGTTCTAAACAAATTTTCACCATTCAACTGAAGTGTCATCATGCTTCTTTGCATAGCAGAGACAGCAATGTTTAACGAGTTTTCGCCTGGCAAAATTGAACCCGTGTACCGATGTTGTTGCGAAATATCTCCTTAGACTTGTGTTGTGATGCTGATTAAAACAGTATCAAATATAATAATCAATATAGTTCTAAACAAATTTTCACCATTCAACTGAAGTGTCATCATGCTTCTTTGCATAGCAGAGACAGCAATGTTTAACGAGTTTTCGCCTGGCAAAATTGAACCCGTGTACCGATGTTGTTGCGAAATATCTCCTTAGACTTGTGTTGTGATGCTGATTAAAACAGTATCAAATATAATAATCAATATAGTTCTAAACAAATTTTCACCATTCATCTGAAGTGTCATCATGCTTCTTTGCATAGCAGAGACAGCAATGTTTAACGAGTTTTCGCCTGGCAAAATTGAACCCGTGTACCGATGTAGTTGCGAAATATCTCCTTAGACTTGTGTTGTGATGCTGATTAAAACAGTATCAAATATAATAATCAATATAGTTCTAAACAAATTTTCACCATTCAACTGAAGTGTTGACAGAGACAGCAATGTTTAACGAGTTTTCACCTGGCAAAATTGAACCCGTGTACCGATGTAGTTGCGAAATATCTCCTTAGACTTGTGTTGTGATGCTGATTAAAACAGTATCAAATATAATAATCAATATAGTTCTAAACAAATTTTCACCATTTAACTGAAGTGTCATCATGCTTCTTTGCATAGCAGAGACAGCAATGTTTAACGAGTTTTCGCCTGGCAAAATTGAACCCGTGTACCGATGTTGTTGCGAAATATCTCCTTAGACTTGTGTTGTGATGCTGATTAAAACAGTATCAAATATAATAATCAATATAGTTCTAAACAAATTTTCACCATTCAACTGAAGTGTCATCATGCTTCTTTGCATAGCAGAGACAGCAATGTTTAACGAGTTTTCGCCTGGCAAAATTGAACCCGTGTACCGATGTTGTTGCGAAATATCTCCTTATACTTGTGTTGTGATGCTGATTAAAACGGTATCAAATATAATAATCAATATAGTTCTAAGCAAATTTTCGCCATTCAACTGAAGTGTCATCATGCTTCTTTGCATAGCAGAGACAGCAATGTTTAACGAGTTTTCGCCTGGCAAAATTGAACCCGTGTACCGATGTTGTTGCGAAATATCTCCTTATACTTGTGTTGTGATGCTGATTAAAACAGTATCAAATATAATAATCAATATAGTTCTAAACAAATTTTCACCATTCAACTGAAGTGTCATCATGTTTCTTTGCATAGCAGAGACAGCAATGTTTAACGAGTTTTCGCCTGACAAAATTGAACCCGTGTACCGATGTTGTTGCGAAATATCTCCTTATACTTGTATTGTGATGCTGATTAAAACAGTATCAAATATAATAATCAATATAGTTCTAAACAAATTTTCACCATTCAACTGAAGTGTCGTCATGCTTCTTTGCATAGCAGAGACAGCAATGTTTAACGAGTTTTCGCCTGGCAAAATTGAACCCGTGTACCGATGTTGTTGCGAAATATCTCCTTAGACTTGTGTTGTGATGCTGATTAAAACAGTATCAAATATAATAATCAATATAGTTCTAAACAAATTTTCACCATTCAACTGAAGTGTCATCATGCTTCTTTGCATAGCAGAGACAGCAATGTTTAACGAGTTTTCGCCTGGCAAAATTGAACCCGTGTACCGATGTTGTTGCGAAATATCTCCTTATACTTGTGTTGTGATGCTGATTAAAACGGTATCAAATATAATAATCAATATAGTTCTAAGCAAATTTTCGCCATTCAACTGAAGTGTCATCATGCTTCTTTGCATAGCAGAGACAGCAATGTTTAACGAGTTTTCGCCTGGCAAAATTGAACCCGTGTACCGATGTTGTTGCGAAATATCTCCTTATACTTGTGTTGTGATGCTGATTAAAACAGTATCAAATATAATAATCAATATAGTTCTAAACAAATTTTCACCATTCAACTGAAGTGTCATCATGCTTCTTTGCATAGCAGAGACAGCAATGTTTAACGAGTTTTCGCCTGACAAAATTGAACCCGTGTACCGATGTTGTTGCGAAATATCTCCTTATACTTGTATTGTGATGCTGATTAAAACAGTATCAAATATAATAATCAATATAGTTCTAAACAAATTTTCACCATTCAACTGAAGTGTCGTCATGCTTCTTTGCATAGCAGAGACAGCAATGTTTAACGAGTTTTCGCCTGGCAAAATTGAACCCGTGTACCGATGTTGTTGCGAAATATCTCCTTAGACTTGTGTTGTGATGCTGATTAAAACAGTATCAAATATAATAATCAATATAGTTCTAAACAAATTTTCACCATTCAACTGAAGTGTCATCATGCTTCTTTGCATAGCAGAGACAGCAATGTTTAACGAGTTTTCGCCTGGCAAAATTGAACCCGTGTACCGATGTTGTTGCGAAATATCTCCTTATACTTGTGTTGTGATGCTGATTAAAACAATACCAAATATAATAATCAATATAGTTCTAAACAAATTTTCACCATTCAACTGAAGTGTCATCATGCTTCTTTGCATAGCAGAGACAGCAATGTTTAACGAGTTTTCGCCTGGCAAAATTGAACCCGTGTACCGATGTTGTTGCGAAATATCTCCTTATACTTGTGTAGTGATGCTGATTAAAACAGTATCAAATATAATAATCAATATAGTTCTAAACAAATTTTCACCATTCAACTGAAGTGTCATCATGCTTCTTTGCATAGCAGAGACAGCAATGTTTAACGAGTTTTCGCCTGACAAAATTGAACCCGTGTACCGATGTTGTTGCGAAATATCTCCTTATACTTGTGTTGTGATGCTGATTAAAACAGTATCAAATATAATAATCAATATAGTTCTAAACAAATTTTCACCATTCAACTGAAGTGTCGTCATGCTTCTTTGCATAGCAGAGACAGCAATGTTTAACGAGTTTTCGCCTGGCAAAATTGAACCCGTGTACCGATGTTGTTGCGAAATATCTCCTTAGACTTGTGTTGTGATGCTGATTAAAACAGTATCAAATATAATAATCAATATAGTTCTAAACAAATTTTCACCATTCAACTGAAGTGTCATCATGCTTCTTTGCATAGCAGAGACAGCAATGTTTAACGAGTTTTCGCCTGGCAAAATTGAACCCGTGTACCGATGTTGTTGCGAAATATCTCCTTAGACTTGTGTTGTGATGCTGATTAAAACAATACCAAATATAATAATCAATATAGTTCTAAACAAATTTTCACCATTCAACTGAAGTGTCATCATGCTTCTTTGCATAGCAGAGACAGCAATGTTTAACGAGTTTTCGCCTGGCAAAATTGAACCCGTGTACCGATGTTGTTGCGAAATATCTCCTTAGACTTGTGTTGTGATGCTGATTAAAACAGTATCAAATATAATAATCAATATAGTTCTAAACAAATTTTCACCATTCAACTGAAGTGTCATCATGCTTCTTTGCATAGCAGAGACAGCAATGTTTAACGAGTTTTCGCCTGGCAAAATTGAACCCGTTTACCGATGTAGTTGCGAAATATCTCCTTAGACTTGTGTTGTGATGCTGATTAAAACAGTATCAAATATAATAATCAATATAGTTCTAAACAAATTTTCACCATTCAACTGAAGTGTTGACAGAGACAGCAATGTTTAACGAGTTTTCACCTGGCAAAATTGAACCCGTGTACCGATGTAGTTGCGAAATATCTCCTTAGACTTGTGTTGTGATGCTGATTAAAACAGTATCAAATATAATAATCAATATAGTTCTAAACAAATTTTCACCATTCAACTGAAGTGTCATCATGCTTCTTTGCATAGCAGAGACAGCAATGTTTAACGAGTTTTCGCCTGGCAAAATTTAACCCGTGTACCGATGTTGTTGCGAAATATCTCCTTAGACTTGTGTTGTGATGCTGATTAAAACAGTATCAAATATAATAATCAATATAGTTCTAAACAAATTTTCACCATTCAACTGAAGTGTCATCATGCTTCTTTGCATAGCAGAGACAGCAATGTTTAACGAGTTTTCGCCTGGCAAAATTGAACCCGTGTACCGATGTAGTTGCGAAATATCTCCTTAGACTTGTGTTGTGATGCTGATTAAAACAGTATCAAATATAATACTCAATATAGTTCTAAACAAATTTTCACCATTCAACTGAAGTGTTGACAGAGACAGCAATTTTTAACGAGTTTTCACCTGGCAAAATTGAACCCGTGTACCGATGTAGTTGCGAAATATCTCCTTAGACTTGTGTTGTGATGCTGATTAAAACAGTATCAAATATAATAATCAATATAGTTCTAAACAAATTTTCACCATTCAACTGAAGTGTTGACAGAGACAGCAATGTTTAACGAGTTTTCACCTGGCAAAATTGAACCCGTGTACCGATGTAGTTGCGAAATATCTCCTTAGACTTGTGTTGTGATGCTGATTAAAACAGTATCAAATATAATAATCAATATAGTTCTAAACAAATTTTCACCATTCAACTGAAGTGTCATCATGCTTCTTTGCATAGCAGAGACACCAATGTTTAACGAGTTTTCGCCTGGCAAAATTGAACCCGTGTACCGATGTTGTTGCGAAATATCTCCTTATACTTGTGCTGTGATGCTGATTAAAACAGTATCAAATATAATAATCAATATAGTTCTAAGCAAATTTTCACCATTCAACTGAAGTGTCATCATGCTTCTTTGCATAGCAGAGACAGCAATGTTTAACGAGTTTTCGCCTGGCAAAATTGAACCCGTGTACCGATGTTGTTGCGAAATATCTCCTTATACTTGTGTTGTGATGCTGATTAAAACAGTATCAAATATAATAATCAATATAGTTCTAAACAAATTTTCACCATTCAACTGAAGTGTCATCATGCTTCTTTGCATAGCAGAGACAGCAATGTTTAACGAGTTTTCGCCTGGCAAAATTGAACCCGTGTACCGATGTTGTTGCGAAATATCTCCTTATACTTGTGTTGTGATGCTGATTAAAACAGTATCAAATATAATAATCAATATAGTTCTAAACAAATTTTCACCATTCAACTGAAGTGTCATCATGCTTCTTTGCATAGCAGAGACAGCAATGTTTAACGAGTTTTCGCCTGGCAAAATTGAACCCGTGTACCGATGTTGTTGCGAAATATCTCCTTATACTTGTGTTGTGATGCTGATTAAAACAGTATCAAATATAATAATCAATATAGTTCTAAACAAATTTTCACCATTCAACTGAAGTGTCATCATGCTTCTTTGCATAGCAGAGACAGCAATGTTTAACGAGTTTTCACCTGGCAAAATTGAACCCGTGTACCGATGTTGTTGCGAAATATCTCCTTATACTTGTGTTGTGATGCTGATTAAAACAATACCAAATATAATAATCAATATAGTTCTAAACAAATTTTCACCATTCAACTGAAGTGTCATCATGCTTCTTTGCATAGCAGAGACAGCAATGTTTAACGAGTTTTCGCCTGGCAAAATTGAACCCGTGGACCGATGTTGTTGCGAAATATCTCCTTAGACTTGTGTTGTGATGCTGATTAAAACAGTATCAAATATAATAATCAATATAGTTCTAAACAAATTTTCACCATTCAACTGAAGTGTCATCATGCTTCTTTGCATAGCAGAGACAGCAATGTTTAACGAGTTTTCGCCTGGCAAAATTGAACCCGTGTACCGATGTAGTTGCGAAATATCTCCTTAGACTTGTGTTGTGATGCTGATTAAAACAGTATCAAATATAATAATCAATATAGTTCTAAACAAATTTTCACCATTCAACTGAAGTGTTGACAGAGACAGCAATGTTTAACGAGTTTTCACCTGGCAAAATTGAACCCGTGTACCGATGTAGTTGCGAAATATCTCCTTAGACTTGTGTTGTGATGCTGATTAAAACAGTATCAAATATAATAATCAATATAGTTCTAAACAAATTTTCACCATTCAACTGAAGTGTCATCATGCTTCTTTGCATAGCAGAGACAGCAATGTTTAACGAGTTTTCGCCTGGCAAAATTGAACCCGTGTACCGATGTTGTTGCGAAATATCTCCTTAGACTTGTGTTGTGATGCTGATTAAAACAGTATCAAATATAATAATCAATATAGTTCTAAACAAATTTTCACCATTCAACTGAAGTGTCATCATGCTTCTTTGCATAGCAGAGACAGCAATGTTTAACGAGTTTTCGCCTGGCAAAATTGAACCCGTGTACCGATGTAGTTGCGAAATATCTCCTTAGACTTGTGTTGTGATGCTGATTAAAACAGTATCAAATATAATAATCAATATAGTTCTAAACAAATTTTCACCATTCAACTGAAGTGTTGACAGAGACAGCAATGTTTAACGAGTTTTCACCTGGCAAAATTGAACCCGTGTACCGATGTAGTTGCGAAATATCTCCTTAGACTTGTGTTGTGATGCTGATTAAAACAGTATCAAATATAATAATCAATATAGTTCTAAACAAATTTTCACCATTCAACTGAAGTGTTGACAGAGACAGCAATGTTTAACGAGTTTTCACCTGGCAAAATTGAACCCGTGTACCGATGTAGTTGCGAAATATCTCCTTAGACTTGTGTTGTGATGCTGATTAAAACAGTATCAAATATAATAATCAATATAGTTCTAAACAAATTTTCACCATTCAACTAAAGTGTCATCATGCTTCTTTGCATAGCAGAGACAGCAATGTTTAACGAGTTTTCGCCTGGCAAAATTGAACCCGTGTACCGATGTTGTTGCGAAATATCTTCTTAGACTTGTGTTGTGATGCTGATTAAAACAGTATCAAATATAATAATCAATATAGTTCTAAACAAATTTTCACCATTCAACTGAAGTGTCATCATGCTTCTTTGCATAGCAGAGACAGCAATGCTTAACGAGTTTTCGCCTGGCAAAATTGAACCCGTGTACCGATGTAGTTGCGAAATATCTCCTTAGACTTGTGTTGTGATGCTGATTAAAACAGTATCAAATATAATAATCAATATTGTTCTAAACAAATTTTCACCATTCAACTGAAGTGTTGACAGAGACAGCAATGTTTAACGAGTTTTCACCTGGCAAAATTGAACCCGTGTACCGATGTAGTTGCGAAATATCTCCTTAGACTTGTGTTGTGATGCTGATTAAAACAGTATCAAATATAATAATCAATATAGTTCTAAACAAATTTTCACCATTCACCTGAAGTGTCATCATGCTTCTTTGCATAGCAGAGACAGCAATGTTTAACGAGTTTTCGCCTGGCAAAATTGAACCCGTGTACCGATGTTGTTGCGAAATATCTCCTTAGACTTGTGTTGTGATGCTGATTAAAACAATGCCAAATATAATAATCAATATAGTTCTAAACAAATTTTCACCATTCAACTGAAGTGTCATCATGCTTCTTTGCATAGCAGAGACAGCAATGTTTAACGAGTTTTCGCCTGGCAAAATTGAACCCGTGTACCGATGCTGTTGCGAAATATCTCCTTATACTTGTGTTGTGATGCTGATTAAAACAGTATCAAATATAATAATCAATATAGTTCTAAGCAAATTTTCACCATTCAACTGAAGTGTCATCATGCTTCTTTGCATAGCAGAGACAGCAATGTTTAACGAGTTTTCGCCTGGCAAAATTGAACCCGTATACCGATGTTGTTGCGAAATATCTCCTTATACTTGTGTTGTGATGCTGATTAAAACAGTATCAAATATAATAATCAATATAGTTCTAAACAAATTTTCACCATTCAACTGAAGTGTCATCATGCTTCTTTGCATAGCAGAGACAGCAATGTTTAACGAGTTTTCGCCTGGCAAAATTGAACCCGTGTACCGATGTTGTTGCGAAATATCTCCTTATACTTGTGTTGTGATGCTGATTAAAACAGTATCAAATATAATAATCAATATAGTTCTAAACAAATTTTCACCATTCAACTGAAGTGTCATCATGCTTCTTTGCATAGCAGAGACAGCAATGTTTAACGAGTTTTCGCCTGGCAAAATTGAACCCGTGTACCGATGTTGTTGCGAAATATCTCCTTATACTTGTGTTGTGATGCTGATTAAAACAATACCAAATATAATAATCAATATAGTTCTAAACAAATTTTCACCATTCAACTGAAGTGTTGACAGAGACAGCAATGTTTAACGAGTTTTCGCCTGGCAAAATTGAACCCGTGTACCGATGTTGTTGCGAAATATTTCCTTAGACTTGTGTTGTGATGCTGATTAAAACAGTATCAAATATAATAATCAATATAGTTCTAAACAAATTTTCACCATTCAACTGAAGTGTCATCATGCTTCTTTGCATAGCAGAGACAGCAATGTTTAACGAGTTTTCGCCTGGCAAAATTGAACCCGTGTACCGATGTTGTTGCGAAATATCTCCTTATACTTGTTTTGTGATGCTGATTAAAACAGTATCAAATATAATAATCAATATAGTTCTAAACAAATTTTCACCATTCAACTGAAGTGTCATCATGCTTCTTTGCATAGCAGAGACAGCAATGTTTAACGAGTTTTCGCTTGGCAAAATTGAACCCGTGTACCGATGTTGTTGCGAAATATCTCCTTAGACTTGTGTTGTGATGCTGATTAAAAGAGTATCAAATATAATAATCAATATAGTTCTAAACAAATTTTCACCATTCAACTCTAGTCTCATCATGCTTCTTTGCATAGCAGAGACAGCAATGTTTAACGAGTTTTTGCCTGGCAAAATTGAACCCGTGTACCGATGTTGTTGCGAAATAACTCCTTATACTTGTGTTGTGATGCTGATTAAAACAATACCAAATATAATAATCAATATAGTTCTAAACAAATTTTCACCATTCAACTGAAGTGTCATCATGCTTCTTTGCATAGCAGAGACAGCAATGTTTAACGAGTTTTCGCCTGGCAAAATTGAACCCGTGTACCGATGTTGTTGCGAAATATCTCCTTAGACTTGTGTTGTGATGCTGATTAAAACAGTATCAAATATAATAATCAATATAGTTCTAAACAAATTTTCACCATTCAACTGAAGTGTCATCATGCTTCTTTGCATAGCAGAGACAGCAATGTTTAACGAGTTTTCGCCTGGCAAAATTGAACCCGTGTACCGATGTAGTTGCGAAATATCTCCTTAGACTTGTGTTGTGATGCTGATTAAAACAGTATCAAATATAATAATCAATATAGTTCTAAACAAATTTTCACCATTCAACTGAAGTGTTGACAGAGACAGCAATGTTTAACGAGTTTTCACCTGGCAAAATTGAACCCGTGTACCGATGTAGTTGCGAAATATCTCCTTAGACTTGTGTTGTGATGCTGATTAAAACAGTATCAAATATAATAATCAATATAGTTCTAAACAAATTTTCACCATTCAACTGAAGTGTTGACAGAGACAGCAATGTTTAACGAGTTTTCACCTGGCAAAATTGAACCCGTGTACCGATGTAGTTGCGAAATATCTCCTTAGACTTGTGTTGTGATGCTGATTAAAACAGTATCAAATATAATAATCAATATAGTTCTAAACAAATTTTCACCATTCAACTGAAGTGTCATCATGCTTCTTTGCATAGCAGAGACAGCAATGTTTAACGAGTTTTCGCCTGGCAAAATTGAACCCGTGTACCGATGTAGTTGCGAAATATCTCCTTAGACTAGTGTTGTGATGCTGATTAAAACAGTATCAAATATAATAATCAATATAGTTCTAAACAAATTTTCACCATTCAACTGAAGTGTTGACAGAGACAGCAATGTTTAACGAGTTTTCACCTGGCAAAATTGAACCCGTGTACCGATGTAGTTGCGAAATATCTCCTTAGACTTGTGTTGTGATGCTGATTAAAACAGTATCAAATATAATAATCAATATAGTTCTAAACAAATTTTCACCATTCAACTGAAGTGTCATCATGCTTCTTTGCATAGCAGAGACAGCAATGTTTAACGAGTTTTCGCCTGGCAAAATTGAACCCGTGTACCGATGTTGTTGCGAAATATCTCCTTATACTTGTGTTGTGATGCTGATTAAAACAGTATCAAATATAATAATCAATATAGTTCTAAACAAATTTTCACCATTCAACTGAAGTGTCATCATGCTTCTTTGCATAGCAGAGACAGCAATGTTTAACGAGTTTTCGCCTGGCAAAATTGAACCCGTGTACCGATGTTGTTGCAAAATATCTCCTTATACTTGTTTTGTGATGCTGATTAAAACAGTATCAAATATAGTAATCAATATAGTTCTAAACAAATTTTCACCATTCAACTGAAGTGTCATCATGCTTCTTTGCATAGCAGAGACAGCAATGTTTAACGAGTTTTCGCTTGGCAAAATTGAACCCGTGTACCGATGTTGTTGCGAAATATCTCCTTATACTTGTGTTGTGATGCTGATTAAAACAGTATCAAATATAATAATCAATATAGTTCTAAACAAATTTTCACCATTCAACTGAAGTGTCATCATGCTTCTTTGCATAGCAGAGACAGCAATGTTTAACGAGTTTTCGCCTGGCAAAATTGAACCCGTGTACCGATGTTGTTGCGAAATATCTCCTTATACTTGTGTTGTGATGCTGATTAAAACAGTATCAAATATAATAATCAATATAGTTCTAAACAAATTTTCACCATTCAACTGAAGTGTCATCATGCTTCTTTGCATAGCAGAGACAGCAATGTTTAACGAGTTTTCGCTTGGCAAAATTGAACCCGTGTAGCGATGTTGTTGCGAAATATCTCCTTAGACTTGTGTTGTGATGCTGATTAAAACAGTATCAAATATAATAATCAATATAGTTCTAAACAAATTTTCACCATTCAACTGAAGTGTCATCATGCTTCTTTGCATAGCAGAGACAGCAATGTTTAACGAGTTTTCGCCTGGCAAAATTGAACCCGTGTACCGATGTTGTTGCGAAATATCTCCTTATACTTGTGTTGTGATGCTGATTAAAACAATACCAAATATAATAATCAATATAGTTCTAAACAAATTTTCACCATTCAACTGAAGTGTCATCATGCTTCTTTGCATAGCAGAGACAGCAATGTTTAACGAGTTTTCGCCTGGCAAAATTGAACCCGTGTACCGATGTTGTTGCGAAATATCTCCTTAGACTTGTGTTGTGATGCTGATTAAAACAGTATCAAATATAATAATCAATATAGTTCTAAACAAATTTTCACCATTCAACTGAAGTGTCATCATGCTTCTTTGCATAGCAGAGACAGCAATGTTTAACGAGTTTTCGCCTGGCAAAATTGAACCCGTGTACCGATGTTGTTGCGAAATATCTCCTTATACTTGTTTTGTGATGCTGATTAAAACAGTATCAAAAATAATAATCAATATAGTTCTAAACAAATTTTCACCATTCAACTGAAGTGTCATCATGCTTCTTTGCATAGCAGAGACAGCAATGTTTAACGAGTTTTCGCTTGGCAAAATTGAACCCGTGTACCGATGTTGTTGCGAAATATCTCCTTATACTTGTATTGTGATGCTGATTAAAACAGTATCAAATATAATAATCAATATAGTTCTAAACAAATTTTCACCATTCAACTGAAGTGTCATCATGCTTCTTTGCATAGCAGAGACAGCAATGTTTAACGAGTTTTCGCCTGGCAAAATTGAACCCGTGTACCGATGTTGTTGCGAAATATCTCCTTATACTTGTGTTGTGATGCTGATTAAAACAATACCAAATATAATAATCAATATAGTTCTAAACAAATTTTCACCATTCAACTGAAGTGTCATCATGCTTCTTTGCATAGCAGA
This sequence comes from Ptychoptera contaminata, assembly GCA_963942525.1. NCBI lineage: Eukaryota > Metazoa > Arthropoda > Insecta > Diptera > Ptychopteridae > Ptychoptera > Ptychoptera contaminata. The sequence goes on along the minus strand of CAWWDJ010000089.1, from coordinate 68,755 downwards.
GACAGCAATGTTTAACGAGTTTTCGCCTGGCAAAATTGAACCCGTGTACCGATGTTGTTGCGAAATATCTCCTAAGACTTGTGTTGTGATGCTGATTAAAACAGTATCAAATATAATAATCAATATAGTTCTAAACAAATTTTCACCATTCAACTGAAGTGTCATCATGCTTCTTTGCATAGCAGAGACAGCAATGTTTAACGAGTTTTCGCTTGGCAAAATTGAACCCGTGTACCGATGTAGTTGCGAAATATCTCCTTAGACTTGTGTTCTGATGCTGATTAAAACAGTATCAAATATAATAATCAATATAGTTCTAAACAAATTTTCACCATTCAACTGAAGTGTTGACAGAGACAGCAATGTTTAACGAGTTTTCACCTGGCAAAATTGAACCCGTGTACCGATGTAGTTGCGAAATATCTCCTTAGACTTGTGTTGTGATGCTGATTAAAACAGTATCAAATATAATAATCAATATAGTTCTAAACAAATTTTCACCATTCAACTGAAGTGTCATCATGCTTCTTTGCATAGCAGAGACAGCAATGTTTAACGAGTTTTCGCCTGGCAAAATTGAACCCGTGTACCGATGTTGTTGCGAAATATCTCCTTAGACTTGTGTTGTGATGCTGATTAAAACAGTATCAAATATAATAATCAATATAGTTCTAAACAAATTTTCACCATTCAACTGAAGTGTCATCATGCTTCTTTGCATAGCAGAGACAGCAATGTTTAACGAGTTTTCGCCTGGCAAAATTGAACCCGTGTACCGATGTAGTTGCGAAATATCTCCTTAGACTTGTGTTGTGATGCTGATTAAAACAGTATCAAATATAATAATCAATATAGTTCTAAACAAATTTTCACCATTCAACTGAAGTGTTGACAGAGACAGCAATGTTTAACGAGTTTTCACCTGGCAAAATTGAACCCGTGTACCGATGTAGTTGCGATATATCTCCTTAGACTTGTGTTGTGATGCTGATTAAAACAGTATCAAATATAATAATCAATATAGTTCTAAACAAATTTTCACCATTCAACTGAAGTGTTGACAGAGACAGCAATGTTTAACGAGTTTTCACCTGGCAAAATTGAACCCGTGTACCGATGTAGTTGCGAAATATCTCCTTAGACTTGTGTTGTGATGCTGATTAAAACAGTATCAAATATAATAATCAATATAGTTCTAAACAAATTTTCACCATTCAACTGAAGTGTCATCATGCTTCTTTGCATAGCAGAGACAGCAATGTTTAACGAGTTTTCGCCTGGCAAAATTGAACCCGTGTACCGATGTAGTTGCGAAATATCTCCTTAGACTAGTGTTGTGATGCTGATTAAAACAGTATCAAATATAATAATCAATATAGTTCTAAACAAATTTTCACCATTCAACTGAAGTGTTGACAGAGACAGCAATGTTTAACAAGTTTTCACCTGGCAAAATTGAACCCGCGTACCGATGTAGTTGCGAAATATCTCCTTAGACTTGTGTTGTGATGCTGATTAAAACAGTATCAAATATAATAATCAATATAGTTCTAAACAAATTTTCACCATTCAACTGAAGTGTCATCATGCTTCTTTGCATAGCAGAGACAGCAATGTTTAACGAGTTTTCGCCTGGCAAAATTGAACCCGTGTACCGATGTTGTTGCGAAATATCTCCTTAGACTTGTGTTGTGATGCTGATTAAAACAGTATCAAATATAATAATCAATATAGTTCTAAACAAATTTTCACCATTCAACTGAAGTGTCATCATGCTTCTTTGCATAGCAGAGACAGCAATGTTTAAAGAGTTTTCGCCTGGCAAAATTGAACCCGTGTACCGATGTTGTTGCGAAATATCTCCTTATACTTGTGTTGTGATGCTGATTAAAACAGTATCAAATATAATAATCAATATAGTTCTAAACAAATTTTCACCATTCAACTGAAGTGTCATCATGCTTCTTTGCATAGCAGAGACAGCAATGTTTAACGAGTTTTCGCTTGGCAAAATTGAACCCGTGTAGCGATGTTGTTGCGAAATATCTCCTTAGACTTGTGTTGTGATGCTGATTAAAACAGTATCAAATATAATAATCAATATAGTTCTAAACAAATTTTCACCATTCAACTGAAGTGTCATCATGCTTCTTTGCATAGCAGAGACAGCAATGTTTAACGAGTTTTCGCCTGGCAAAATTGAACCCGTGTACCGATGTTGTTGCGAAATATCTCCTTATACTTGTGTTGTGATGCTGATTAAAACAATACCAAATATAATAATCAATATAGTTCTAAACAAATTTTCACCATTCAACTGAAGTGTCATCATGCTTCTTTGCATAGCAGAGACAGCAATGTTTAACGAGTTTTCGCCTGGCAAAATTGAACCCGTGTACCGATGTTGTTGCGAAATATCTCCTTAGACTTGTGTTGTGATGCTGATTAAAACAGTATCAAATATAATAATCAATATAGTTCTAAACAAATTTTCACCATTCAACTGAAGTGTCATCATGCTTCTTTGCATAGCAGAGACAGCAATGTTTAACGAGTTTTCGCCTGGCAAAATTGAACCCGTGTACCGATGTTGTTGCGAAATATCTCCTTATACTTGTTTTGTGATGCTGATTAAAACAGTATCAAAAATAATAATCAATATAGTTCTAAACAAATTTTCACCATTCAACTGAAGTGTCATCATGCTTCTTTGCATAGCAGAGACAGCAATGTTTAACGAGTTTTCGCTTGGCAAAATTGAACCCGTGTACCGATGTTGTTGCGAAATATCTCCTTATACTTGTGTTGTGATGCTGATTAAAACAGTATCAAATATAATAATCAATATAGTTCTAAACAAATTTTCACCATTCAACTGAAGTGTCATCATGCTTCTTTGCATAGCAGAGACAGCAATGTTTAACGAGTTTTCGCCTGGCAAAATTGAACCCGTGTACCGATGTTGTTGCGAAATATCTCCTTATACTTGTGTTGTGATGCTGATTAAAACAGTATCAAATATAATAATCAATATAGTTCTAAACAAATTTTCACCATTCAACTGAAGTGTCATCATGCTTCTTTGCATAGCAGAGACAGCAATGTTTAACGAGTTTTCGCCTGGCAAAATTGAACCCGTGTACCGATGTTGTTGCGAAATATCTCCTTAGACTTGTGTTGTGATGCTGATTAAAACAGTATCAAATATAATAATCAATATAGTTCTAAACAAATTTTCACCATTCAACTGAAGTGTCATCATGCTTCTTTGCATAGCAGAGACAGCAATGTTTAACGAGTTTTCGCCTGGCAAAATTGAACCCGTGTACCGATGTAGTTGCGAAATATCTCCTTAGACTTGTGTTGTGATGCTGATTAAAACAGTATCAAATATAATAATCAATATAGTTCTAAACAAATTTTCACCATTCAACTGAAGTGTTGACAGAGACAGCAATGTTTAACGAGTTTTCACCTGGCAAAATTGAACCCGTGTACCGATGTAGTTGCGAAATATCTCCTTAGACTTGTGTTGTGATGCTGATTAAAACAGTATCAAATATAATAATCAATATAGTTCTAAACAAATTTTCACCATTCAACTGAAGTGTCATCAAGCTTCTTTGCATAGCAGAGACAGCAATGTTTAACGAGTTTTCGCCTGGCAAAATTGAACCCGTGTACCGATGTTGTTGCGAAATATCTCCTAAGACTTGTGTTGTGATGCTGATTAAAACAATACCAAATATAATAATCAATATAGTTCTAAACAAATTTTCACCATTCAACTGAAGTGTCATCATGCTTCTTTGCATAGCAGAGACAGCAATGTTTAACGAGTTTTCGCCTGGCAAAATTGAACCCGTGTACCGATGTTGTTGCGAAATATCTCCTTATACTTGTGTTGTGATGCTGATTAAAACAGTATCAAATATAATAATCAATATAGTTCTAAGCAAATTTTCACCATTCAACTGAAGTGTCATCATGCTTCTTTGCATAGCAGAGACAGCAATGTTTAACGAGTTTTCGCCTGGCAAAATTGAACCCGTGTACCGATGTTGTTGCGAAATATCTCCTTATACTTGTGTTGTGATGCTGATTAAAACAGAATCAAATATAATAATCAATATAGTTCTAAACAAATTTTCACCATTCAACTGAAGTGTCATCATGCTTCTTTGCATAGCAGAGACAGCAATGTTTAACGAGTTTCCGCCTGGCAAAATTGAACCCGTGTACCGATGTTGTTGCGAAATATCTCCTTAGACTTGTGTTGTGATGCTGATTAAAACAGTATCAAATATAATAATCAATATAGTTCTAAACAAATTTTCACCATTCAACTGAAGTGTCATCATGCTTCTTTGCATAGCAGAGACAGCAATGTTTAACGAGTTTTCGCCTGGCAAAATTGAACCCGTGTACCGATGTAGTTGCGAAATATCTCCTTAGACTTGTGTTGTGATGCTGATTAAAACAGTATCAAATATAATAATCAATATAGTTCTAAACAAATTTTCACCATTCAACTGAAGTGTTGACAGAGACAGCAATGTTTAACGAGTTTTCACCTGGCAAAATTGAACCCGTGTACCGATGTAGTTGCGAAATATCTCCTTAGACTTGTGTTGTGATGCTGATTAAAACAGTATCAAATATAATAATCAATATAGTTCTAAACAAATTTTCACCATTCAACTGAAGTGTTGACAGAGACAGCAATGTTTAACGAGTTTTCGCCTGGCAAAATTGAACCCGTGTACCGATGTTGTTGCGAAATATCTCCTTAGACTTGTGTTGTGATGCTGATTAAAACAGTATCAAATATAATAATCAATATAGTTCTAAACAAATTTTCACCATTCAACTGAAGTGTCATCATGCTTCTTTGCATAGCAGAGACAGCAATGTTTAACGAGTTTTCGCCTGGCAAAATTGAACCCGTGTACCGATGTAGTTGCGAAATATCTCCTTAGACTTGTGTTGTGATGCTGATTAAAACAGTATCAAATATAATAATCAATATAGTTCTAAACAAATTTTCACCATTCAACTGAAGTGTTGACAGAGACAGCAATGTTTAACGAGTTTTCACCTGGCAAAATTGAACCCGTGTACCGATGTAGTTGCGAAATATCTCCTTAGACTTGTGTTGTGATGCTGATTAAAACAGTATCAAATATAATAATCAATATAGTTCTAAACAAATTTTCACCATTCAACTGAAGTGTTGACAGAGACAGCAATGTTTAACGAGTTTTCACCTGGCAAAATTGAACCCGTGTACCGATGTAGTTGCGAAATATCTCCTTAGACTTGTGTTGTGATGCTGATTAAAACAGTATCAAATATAATAATCAATATAGTTCTAAACAAATTTTCACCATTCAACTGAAGTGTCATCATGCTTCTTTGCATAGCAGAGACAGCAATGTTTAACGAGTTTTCGCCTGGCAAAATTGAACCCGTGTACCGATGTAGTTGCGAAATATCTCCTTAGACTTGTGTTGTGATGCTGATTAAAACAGTATTAAATATAATAATCAATATAGTTCTAAACAAATTTTCACCATTCAACTGAAGTGTTGACAGAGACAGCAATGTTTAACGAGTTTTCACCTGGCAAAATTGAACCCGTGTACCGATGTAGTTGCGAAATATCTCCTTAGACTTGTGTTGTGATGCTGATTAAAACAGTATCAAATATAATAATCAATATAGTTCTAAACAAATTTTCACCATTCAACTGAAGTGTCATCATGCTTCTTTGCATAGCAGAGACAGCAATGTTTAACGAGTTTTCGCCTGGCAAAATTGAACCCGTGTACCGATGTTGTTGCGAAATATCTCCTTATACTTGTGTTGTGATGCTGATTAAAACAATACCAAATATAATAATCAATATAGTTCTAAACAAATTTTCACCATTCAACTGAAGTGTCATCATGCTTCTTTGCATAGCAGAGACAGCAATGTTTAACGAGTTTTCACCTGGCAAAATTGTACCCGTGTACCGATGTAGTTGCGAAATATCTCCTTAGACTTGTGTTGTGATGCTGATTAAAACAGTATCAAATATAATAATCAATATAGTTCTAAACAAATTTTCACCATTCAACTGAAGTGTCATCATGCTTCTTTGCATAGCAGAGACAGCAATGTTTAACGAGTTTTCGCGTGGCAAAATTGAACCCGTGTACCGATGTTGTTGCAAAATATCTCCTTAGACTTGTGTTGTGATGCTGATTAAAACAGTATCAAATATAATAATCAATATAGTTCTAAACAAATTTTCACCATTCAACTGAAGTGTCATCATGCTTCTTTGCATAGCAGAGACAGCAATGTTTAACGAGTTTTCGCCTGGCAAAATTGAACCCGTATACCGATGTAGTTGCAAAATATCTCCTTAGACTTGTGTTGTGATGCTGATTAAAACAGTAACAAATATAATAATCAATATAGTTCTAAACAAATTTTCACCATTCAACTGAAGTGTCATCGTGCTTCTTTGCATAGCAGAGACAGCAATGTTTAACGAGTTTTCGCCTGGCAAAATTGAACCCCTGTACCGATGTTGTTGCGAAATATCTCCTTAGACTTGTGTTGTGATGCTGATTAAAACAATACCAAATATAATAATCAATATAGTTCTAAACAAATTTTCACCATTCAACTGAAGTGTCATCATGCTTCTTTGCATAGCAGAGACAGCAATGTTTAACGAGTTTTCGCCTGGCAAAATTGAACCCGTGTACCGATGTAGTTGCGAAATATCTCCTTATACTTGTGTTGTGATGCTGATTAAAACAGTATCAAATATAATAATCAATATAGTTCTAAACAAATTTTCACCATTCAACTGAAGTGTCATCATGCTTCTTTGCATAGCAGAGACAGCAATGTTTAACGAGTTTTCGCCTGGCAAAATTGAACCCGTGTACCGATGTAGTTGCGAAATATCTCCTTAGACTTGTGTTGTGATGCTGATTAAAACAATATCAAATATAATAATCAATATAGTTCTAAACAAATTTTCACCATTCAACTGAAGTGTCATCATGCTTCTTTGCATAGCAGAGACAGCAATGTTTAACGAGTTTTCGCCTGGCAAAATTGAACCCGTGTACCGATGTTGTTGCGAAATATCTCCTTATACTTGTGTTGTGATGCTGATTAAAACAGTATCAAATACAATAATCAATATAGTTCTAAGCAAATTTTCACCATTCAACTCAAGTGTCATCATGCTTCTTTGCATAGCAGAGACAGCAATGTTTAACGAGTTTTCGCCTGGCAAAATTGAACCCGTGTACCGATGTAGTTGCGAAATATCTCCTTAGACTTGTGTTGTGATGCTTATTAAAACAATACCAAATATAATAATCAATATAGTTCTAAACAAATTTTCACCATTCAACTGAAGTGTCATCATGCTTCTTTGCATAGCAGAGACAGCAATGTTTAACGAGTTTTCGCCTGGCAAAATTGAACCCGTGTACCGATGTTGTTGCGAAATATCTCCTTATACTTGTGTTGTGATGCTGATTAAAACAGTATCAAATATAATAATCAATATAGTTCTAAACAAATTTTCACCATTCAACTGAAGTGTCATCATGCTTCTTTGCATAGTAGAGACAGCAATGTTTAACGAGTTTTCGCCTGGCAAAATTGAACCCGTGTACCGATGTTGTTGCGAAATATCTCCTTATACTTGTGTTGTGATGCTGATTAAAACAGTATCAAATATAATCTAATATATAAAGTAAAGTCCGATTTTTTCGTGTGTTTCTGTAACATTTTGTAGAGGTGGTAAAAATTGACACTATTTAGGCAGAGGGGGAAGAAACTAAACTATTTTATAATAATTCCAACTCACTCTCCTCTCCCTTTTCTATTTTGAAAATGTACTAATAAAATACCTTTATACCGTTTATCGTTATATTTATATCGTTTTTATTTTATTTATATCGTTTACGCCATTTTGTTATACCAGATCCTAAAATTAAAAATTTATTACATTTTTTAACAAAAATATAATAACACATATGCATACATACCTATCACTAGAAATTCTCTTTGTTTGAATGATTCATATGAATGAATATTATTTAATAATTACACTTATAAAATTAGTTACTATTTCTATATAATAAAACAATTTTAATAAAAAAATAATAAAACTAATGTTCTAATTATTTTAACATTAAACTTTTTTTAAATTGATTCATAAATTCACTTTATTTACTAATTAATTCACAAGCACTAATGAACGACACTTTTACTTTTATTTTAAAATAAATTAGGTAAAACCAATTTTAAAAACAAATAGAAAAACTCAAAGTGAAATAATTCTCAATTTTTCTCTCACACTTATATTCTGCAGTTCAGCACGTAATTAAAAAAAATATTTCCCCTTAAATGGGTAAACAAAAAAATTTTATCTTTTATAACAAACGGTCATAAAAATTTATATATGTAAAAAATCGGTAGGTAACAATTTTTTCGGTTAAAAGAAAATATACGTAAAATATGCCAAATCCGATTGCGATCGGCGTATGTGTTAGTGAAAAATATTGAAAACCATTTTAATAGTGAGAACAAAAGAATAGATATGTAAAGTGAAATAGAATCGAAGTTAAAAAGAATCCAACCAATACCTTAAAATTAGTTTTTATTTCAATACTAATCATATAAAAGAGAGATTCCCAACAAAAAATGCATACAAGCAATATTCAACGGGAATTCCCACACAAAATATCATATTAAAAAGTCGTATAGAAAAATCGGCATAACTTCAAAATCGCATATAAACGAAAAAGAATTATTATTTTCTTCTATTAAGTGTTATAAATGCTTTGATTTTTTAAAAATAGGCTTTTAGAAAGTGAACATATACGTAAAACAAAATATAGGCTCTCTGATAAAAACTTTATTTTCATCCCTGAAATAGAATTTTGAATTGCATTAACAATACGTCAAAAGGTTATGGAATTTATTACTTATGTTTATTTTTAATGGGAAAAGGCAAATCGGAGGTTTTAATTAAATATAAAAACTAAATATTGTCGGGACTTTAAAAATTAGCATAAACGGGGTTTCATTATATTCAAAACTTTATTTTATTGCCGTGCGAAGCCGGGTAACACCAGCTAGTAATCAATATAGTTCTAAACAAATTTTCACCATTCAACTGAAGTGTCATCATGCTTCTTTGCATAGCAGAGACAGCAATGTTTAACGAGTTTTCGCCTGGCAAAATTGAACCCGTGTACCGATGTAGTTGCGAAATATCTCGTTAGACTTGTGTTGTGATGCTGATTAAAACAGTATCAAATATAATAATCAATATAGTTCTAAACAAATTTTCACCATTCAACTGAAGTGTCATCATGCTTCTTTGCATAGCAGAGACAGCAATGTTTAACGAGTTTTCGCCTGGCAAAATTGAACCCGTGTACCGATGTAGTTGCGAAATATCTCCTTAGACTTGTGTTGTGATGCTGATTAAAACAGTATCAAATATAATAATCAATATAGTTCTAAACAAATTTTCACCATTCAACTGAAGTGTTGACAGAGACAGCAATGTTTAACGAGTTTTCACCTGGCAAAATTGAACCCGTGTACCGATGTTGTTGCGAAATATCTCCTTAGACTTGTGTTGTGATGCTGATTAAAACAGTATCAAATATAATAATCAATATAGTTCTAAACAAATTTTCACCATTCAACTGAAGTGTCATCATGCTTCTTTGCATAGCAGAGACAGCAATGTTTAACGAGTTTTCGCCTGGCAAAATTGAACCCGTGTACCGATGTTGTTGCGAAATATCTCCTTAGACTTGTGTTGTGATGCTGATTAAAACAGTATCAAATATAATAATCAATATAGTTCTAAACAAATTTTCACCATTCAACTGAAGTGTCATCATGCTTCTTTGCATAGCAGAGACAGCAATGTTTAACGAGTTTTCGCCTGGCAAAATTGAACCCGTGTACCGATGTTGTTGCGAAATATCTCCTTAGACTTGTGTTGTGATGCTGATTAAAACAATACCAAATATAATAATCAATATAGTTCTAAACAAATTTTCACCATTCAACTGAAGTGTTGACAGAGACAGCAATGTTTAACGAGTTTTCACCTGGCAAAATTGAACCCGTGTACCGATGTAGTTGCGAAATATCTCCTTAGACTTGTGTTGTGATGCTGATTAAAACAGTATCAAATATAATAATCAATATAGTTCTAAACAAATTTTCACCATTCAACTGAAGTGTCATCATGCTTCTTTGCATAGCAGAGACAGCAATGTTTAACGAGTTTTCGCCTGGCAAAATTGAACCCGTGTACCGATGTTGTTGCGAAATATCTCCTTATACTTGTGTTGTGATGCTGATTAAAACAGTATCAAATATAATAATCAATATAGTTCTAAACAAATTTTCACCATTCAACTGAAGTGTCATCATGCTTCTTTCCATAGCAGAGACAGCAATGTTTAACGAGTTTTCGCCTGGCAAAATTGAACCCGTGTACCGATGTAGTTGCGAAATATCTCCTTAGACTTGTGTTGTGATGCTGATTAAAACAGTATCAAATATAATAATCAATATAGTTCTAAACAAATTTTCACCATTCAACTGAAGTGTCATCATGCTTCTTTGCATAGCAGAGACAGCAATGTTTAACGAGTTTTCGCCTGGCAAAATTGAACCCGTGTACCGATGTAGTTGCGAAATATCTCCTTAGACTTGTGTTGTGATGCTGATTAAAACAGTATCAAATATAATAATCAATATAGTTCTAAACAAATTTTCACCATTCAACTGAAGTGTTGACAGAGACAGCAATGTTTAACGAGTTTTCACCTGGCAAAATTGAACCCGTGTACCGATGTAGTTGCGAAATATCTCCTTAGACTTGTGTTGTGATGCTGATTAAAACAGTGTCAAATATAATAATCAATATAGTTCTAAACAAATTTTCACCATTCAACTGAAGTGTCATCATGCTTCTTTGCATAGCAGAGACAGCAATGTTTAACGAGTTTTCGCCTGGCAAAATTGAACCCGTGTACCGATGTTGTTGCGAAATATCTCCTTAGACTTGTGTTGTGATGCTGATTAAAACAGTATCAAATATAATAATCAATATAGTTCTAAACAAATTTTCACCATTCAACTGAAGTGTCATCATGCTTCTTTGCATAGCAGAGACAGCAATGTTTAACGAGTTTTCGCCTGGCAAAATTGAACCCGTGTACCGATGTAGTTGCGAAATATCTCCTTAGACTTGTGTTGTGATGCTGATTAAAACAGTATCAAATATAATAATCAATATAGTTCTAAACAAATTTTCACCATTCAACTGAAGTGTCATCATGCTTCTTTGCATAGTAGAGACAGCAATGTTTAACGAGTTTTCGCCTGGCAAAATTGAACCCGTGTACCGATGTTGTTGCGAAATATCTCCTTATACTTGTGTTGTGATGCTGATTAAAACAGTATCACATATAATCTAATATATAAAGTAAAGTCCGATTTTTTCGTGTGTTTCTGTAACATTTTGTAGAGGTGGTAAAAATTGACACTATTTAGGCAGAGGGGGAAGAAACTAAACTATTTTATAATAATTCCAACTCACTCTCCTCTCCCTTTTCTATTTTGAAAATGTACTAATAAAATACCTTTATACCGTTTATCGTTATATTTATATCGTTTTTATTTTATTTATATCGTTTACGCCATTTTGTTATACCAGATCCTAAAATTAAAAATTTATTACATTTTTTAACAAAAATATAATAACACATATGCATACATACCTATCACTAGAAATTCTCTTTGTTTGAATGATTCATATGAATGAATATTATTTAATAATTACACTTATAAAATTAGTTACTATTTCTATATAATAAAACAATTTTAATAAAAAAATAATAAAACTAATGTTCTAATTATTTTAACATTAAACTTTTTTTAAATTGATTCATAAATTCACTTTATTTACTAATTAATTCACAAGCACTAATGAACGACACTTTTACTTTTATTTTAAAATAAATTAGGTAAAACCAATTTTAAAAACAAATAGAAAAACTCAAAGTGAAATAATTCTCAATTTTTCTCTCACACTTATATTCTGCAGTTCAGCACGTAATTAAAAAAAATATTTCCCCTTAAATGGGTAAACAAAAAAATTTTATCTTTTATAACAAACGGTCATAAAAATTTATATATGTAAAAAATCGGTAGGTAACAATTTTTTCGGTTAAAAGAAAATATACGTAAAATATGCCAAATCCGATTGCGATCGGCGTATGTGTTAGTGAAAAATATTGAAAACCATTTTAATAGTGAGAACAAAAGAATAGATATGTAAAGTGAAATAGAATCGAAGTTAAAAAGAATCCAACCAATACCTTAAAATTAGTTTTTATTTCAATACTAATCATATAAAAGAGAGATTCCCAACAAAAAATGCATACAAGCAATATTCAACGGGAATTCCCACACAAAATATCATATTAAAAAGTCGTATAGAAAAATCGGCATAACTTCAAAATCGCATATAAACGAAAAAGAATTATTATTTTCTTCTATTAAGTGTTATAAATGCTTTGATTTTTTAAAAATAGGCTTTTAGAAAGTGAACATATACGTAAAACAAAATATAGGCTCTCTGATAAAAACTTTATTTTCATCCCTGAAATAGAATTTTGAATTGCATTAACAATACGTCAAAAGGTTATGGAATTTATTACTTATGTTTATTTTTAATGGGAAAAGGCAAATCGGAGGTTTTAATTAAATATAAAAACTAAATATTGTCGGGACTTTAAAAATTAGCATAAACGGGGTTTCATTATATTCAAAACTTTATTTTATTGCCGTGCGAAGCCGGGTAACACCAGCTAGTAATCAATATAGTTCTAAACAAATTTTCACCATTCAACTGAAGTGTCATCATGCTTCTTTGCATAGCAGAGACAGCAATGTTTAACGAGTTTTCGCCTGGCAAAATTGAACCCGTGTACCGATGTAGTTGCGAAATATCTCGTTAGACTTGTGTTGTGATGCTGATTAAAACAGTATCAAATATAATAATCAATATAGTTCTAAACAAATTTTCACCATTCAACTGAAGTGTCATCATGCTTCTTTGCATAGCAGAGACAGCAATGTTTAACGAGTTTTCGCCTGGCAAAATTGAACCCGTGTACCGATGTAGTTGCGAAATATCTCCTTAGACTTGTGTTGTGATGCTGATTAAAACAGTATCAAATATAATAATCAATATAGTTCTAAACAAATTTTCACCATTCAACTGAAGTGTTGACAGAGACAGCAATGTTTAACGAGTTTTCACCTGGCAAAATTGAACCCGTGTACCGATGTTGTTGCGAAATATCTCCTTAGACTTGTGTTGTGATGCTGATTAAAACAGTATCAAATATAATAATCAATATAGTTCTAAACAAATTTTCACCATTCAACTGAAGTGTCATCATGCTTCTTTGCATAGCAGAGACAGCAATGTTTAACGAGTTTTCGCCTGGCAAAATTGAACCCGTGTACCGATGTTGTTGCGAAATATCTCCTTAGACTTGTGTTGTGATGCTGATTAAAACAGTATCAAATATAATAATCAATATAGTTCTAAACAAATTTTCACCATTCAACTGAAGTGTCATCATGCTTCTTTGCATAGCAGAGACAGCAATGTTTAACGAGTTTTCGCCTGGCAAAATTGAACCCGTGTACCGATGTTGTTGCGAAATATCTCCTTAGACTTGTGTTGTGATGCTGATTAAAACAATACCAAATATAATAATCAATATAGTTCTAAACAAATTTTCACCATTCAACTGAAGTGTTGACAGAGACAGCAATGTTTAACGAGTTTTCACCTGGCAAAATTGAACCCGTGTACCGATGTAGTTGCGAAATATCTCCTTAGACTTGTGTTGTGATGCTGATTAAAACAGTATCAAATATAATAATCAATATAGTTCTAAACAAATTTTCACCATTCAACTGAAGTGTCATCATGCTTCTTTGCATAGCAGAGACAGCAATGTTTAACGAGTTTTCGCCTGGCAAAATTGAACCCGTGTACCGATGTTGTTGCGAAATATCTCCTTATACTTGTGTTGTGATGCTGATTAAAACAGTATCAAATATAATAATCAATATAGTTCTAAACAAATTTTCACCATTCAACTGAAGTGTCATCATGCTTCTTTCCATAGCAGAGACAGCAATGTTTAACGAGTTTTCGCCTGGCAAAATTGAACCCGTGTACCGATGTAGTTGCGAAATATCTCCTTAGACTTGTGTTGTGATGCTGATTAAAACAGTATCAAATATAATAATCAATATAGTTCTAAACAAATTTTCACCATTCAACTGAAGTGTCATCATGCTTCTTTGCATAGCAGAGACAGCAATGTTTAACGAGTTTTCGCCTGGCAAAATTGAACCCGTGTACCGATGTAGTTGCGAAATATCTCCTTAGACTTGTGTTGTGATGCTGATTAAAACAGTATCAAATATAATAATCAATATAGTTCTAAACAAATTTTCACCATTCAACTGAAGTGTTGACAGAGACAGCAATGTTTAACGAGTTTTCACCTGGCAAAATTGAACCCGTGTACCGATGTAGTTGCGAAATATCTCCTTAGACTTGTGTTGTGATGCTGATTAAAACAGTGTCAAATATAATAATCAATATAGTTCTAAACAAATTTTCACCATTCAACTGAAGTGTCATCATGCTTCTTTGCATAGCAGAGACAGCAATGTTTAACGAGTTTTCGCCTGGCAAAATTGAACCCGTGTACCGATGTTGTTGCGAAATATCTCCTTAGACTTGTGTTGTGATGCTGATTAAAACAGTATCAAATATTATAATCAATATAGTTCTAAACAAATTTTCACCATTCAACTGAAGTGTCATCATGCTTCTTTGCATAGCAGAGACAGCAATGTTTAACGAGTTTTCGCCTGGCAAAATTGAACCCGTGTACCGATGTAGTTGCGAAATATCTCCTTAGACTTGTGTTGTGATGCTGATTAAAACAGTATCAAATATAATAATCAATATAGTTCTAAACAAATTTTCACCATTCAACTGAAGTGTCATCATGCTTCTTTGCATAGTAGAGACAGCAATGTTTAACGAGTTTTCGCCTGGCAAAATTGAACCCGTGTACCGATGTTGTTGCGAAATATCTCCTTAGACTTGTGTTGTGATGCTGATTAAAACAGTATCAAATATAATAATCAATATAGTTCTAAACAAATTTTCACCATTCAACTGAAGTGTCATCATGCTTCTTTGCATAGCAGAGACAGCAATGTTTAACGAGTTTTCGCCTGGCAAAATTGAACCCGTGTACCGATGTTGTTGCGAAATATCTCCTTAGACTTGTGTTGTGATGCTGATTAAAACAATACCAAATATAATAATCAATATAGTTCTAAACAAATTTTCACCATTCAACTGAAGTGTTGACAGAGACAGCAATGTTTAACGAGTTTTCACCTGGCAAAATTGAACCCGTGTACCGATGTAGTTGCGAAATATCTCCTTAGACTTGTGTTGTGATGCTGATTAAAACAGTATCAAATATAATAATCAATATAGTTCTAAACAAATTTTCACCATTCAACTGAAGTGTCATCATGCTTCTTTGCATAGCAGAGACAGCAATGTTTAACGAGTTTTCGCCTGGCAAAATTGAACCCGTGTACCGATGTTGTTGCGAAATATCTCCTTATACTTGTGTTGTGATGCTGATTAAAACAGTATCAAATATAATAATCAATATAGTTCTAAACAAATTTTCACCATTCAACTGAAGTGTCATCATGCTTCTTTGCATAGCAGAGACAGCAATGTTTAACGAGTTTTCGCCTGGCAAAATTGAACCCGTGTACCGATGTAGTTGCGAAATATCTCCTTAGACTTGTGTTGTGATGCTGATTAAAACAGTATCAAATATAATAATCAATATAGTTCTAAACAAATTTTCACCATTCAACTGAAGTGTCATCATGCTTCTTTGCATAGCAGAGACAGCAATGTTTAACGAGTTTTCGCCTGGCAAAATTGAACCCGTGTACCGATGTAGTTGCGAAATATCTCCTTAGACTTGTGTTGTGATGCTGATTAAAACAGTATCAAATATAATAATCAATATAGTTCTAAACAAATTTTCACCATTCAACTGAAGTGTTGACAGAGACAGCAATGTTTAACGAGTTTTCACCTGGCAAAATTGAACCCGTGTACCGATGTAGTTGCGAAATATCTCCTTAGACTTGTGTTGTGATGCTGATTAAAACAGTATCAAATATAATAATCAATATAGTTCTAAACAAATTTTCACCATTCAACTGAAGTGTTGACAGAGACAGCAATGTTTAACGAGTTTTCACCTGGCAAAATTGAACCCGTGTACCGATGTTGTTGCGAAATATCTCCTTAGACTTGTGTTGTGATGCTGATTAAAACAGTATCAAATATAATAATCAATATAGTTCTAAACAAATTTTCACCATTCAACTGAAGTGTCATCATGCTTCTTTGCATAGCAGAGACAGCAATGTTTAACGAGTTTTCGCCTGGCAAAATTGAACCCGTGTACCGATGTAGTTGCGAAATATCTCCTTAGACTTGTGTTGTGATGCTGATTAAAACAATACCAAATATAATAATCAATATAGTTCTAAACAAATTTTCACCATTCAACTGAAGTGTCATCATGCTTCTTTGCATAGCAGAGACAGCAATGTTTAACGAGTTTTCGCCTGGCAAAATTGAACCCGTGTACCGATGTTGTTTCGAAATATCTCCTTATACTTGTGTTGTGATGCTGATTAAAACAGTATCAAATATAATAATCAATATAGTTCTAAACAAATTTTCACCATTCAACTGAAGTGTCATCATGCTTCTTTGCATAGCAGAGACAGCAATGTTTAACGAGTTTTCGCCTGGCAAAATTGAACCCGTGTACCGATGTTGTTGCGAAATATCTCCTTATACTTGTGTTGTGATGCTGATTAAAACAATACCAAATATAATAATCAATATAGTCCTAAACAAATTTTCACCATTCAACTGAAGTGTCATCATGCTTCTTTGCATAGCAGAGACAGCAATGTTTAACGAGTTTTCGCCTGGCAAAATTGAACCCGTGTACCGATGTAGTTGCGAAATATCTCCTTAGACTTGTGTTGTGATGCTGATTAAAACAGTATCAAATATAATAATCAATATAGTTCTAAACAAATTTTCACCATTCAACTGAAGTGTCATCATGCTTCTTTGCATAGCAGAGACAGCAATGTTTAACGAGTTTTCGCCTGGCAAAATTGAACCCGTGTACCGATGTAGTTGCGAAATATCTCCTTAGACTTGTGTTGTGATGCTGATTAAAACAGCATCAAATATAATAATCAATATAGTTCTAAACAAATTTTCACCATTCAACTGAAGTGTCATCATGCTTCTTTGCATAGCAGAGACAGGAATGTTTAACGAGTTTTCACCTGGCAAAATTGAACCCGTGTACCGATGTAGTTGCGAAATATCTCCTTAGACTTGTGTTGTGATGCCGATTAAAACAGTATCAAATATAATAATCAATATAGTTCTAAACAAATTTTCACCATTCAACTGAAGTGTCATCATGCTTCTTTGCATAGCAGAGACAGCAATGTTTAACGAGTTTTCGCCTGGCAAAATTGAACCCGTGTACCGATGTTGTTGCGAAATATCTCCTTAGACTTGTGTTGTGATGCTGATTAAAACAGTATCAAATATAATAATCAATATAGTTCTAAACAAATTTTCACCATTCAACTGAAGTGTCATCATGCTTCTTTGCATAGCAGAGACAGCAATGTTTAACGAGTTTTCGCCTGGCAAAATTGAACCCGTGTACCGATGTAGTTGCGAAATATCTCCTTAGACTTGTGTTGTGATGCTGATTAAAACAGTATCAAATATAATAATCAATATAGTTCTAAACAAATTTTCACCATTCAACTGAAGTGTTGACAGAGACAGCAATGTTTAACGAGTTTTCACCTGGCAAAATTGAACCCGTGTACCGATGTAGTTGCGAAATATCTCCTTAGACTTGTGTTGTGATGCTGATTAAAACAGTATCAAATATAATAATCAATATAGTTCTAAACAAATTTTCACCATTCAACTGAAGTGTCATCATGCTTCTTTGCATAGCAGGGACAGCAATGTTTAACGAGTTTTCGCCTGGCAAAATTGAACCCGTGTACCGATGTTGTTGCGAAATATCTCCTTAGACTTGTGTTGTGATGCTGATTAAAACAATACCATATATAATAATCAATATAGTTCTAAAAAAATTTTCACCATTCAACTGAAGTGTCATCATGCTTCTTTGCATAGCAGAGACAGCAATGTTTAACGAGTTTTCGCCTGGCAAAATTGAACCCGTGTACCGATGTTGTTGCGAAATATCTCCTTATACTTGTGTTGTGATGCTGATTAAAACAGTATCAAATATAATAATCAATATAGTTCTAAACAAATTTTCACCATTCAACTGAAGTGTCATCATGCTTCTTTGCATAGCAGAGACAGCAATGTTTAACGAGTTTTCGCCTGGCAAAATTGAACCCGTGTACCGATGTTGTTGCGAAATATCTCCTTATACTTGTGTTATGATGCTGATTAAAACAGTATCAAATATAATAATCAATATAGTTCTAAACAAATTTTCACCATTCAACTGAAGTGTCATCATGCTTCTTTGCATAGCAGAGACAGCAATGTTTAACGAGTTTTCGCCTGACAAAATTGAACCCGTGTACCGATGTAGTTGCGAAATATCTCCTTAGACTTGTGTTGTGATGCTGATTAAAACAGTATCAAATATAATAATCAATATAGTTCTAAACAAATTTTCACCATTCAACTGAAGTGTCATCATGCTTCTTTGCATAGCAGAGACAGCAATGTTTAACGAGTTTTCGCCTGGCAAAATTGAACCCGTGTACCGATGTAGTTGCGAAATATCTCCTTAGACTTGTGTTGTGATGCTGATTAAAACAGTATCAAATATAATAATCAATATAGTTCTAAACAAATTTTCACCATTCAACTGAAGTGTTGACAGAGACAGCAATGTTTAACGAGTTTTCACCTGGCAAAATTGAACCCGTGTACCGATGTAGTTGCGAAATATCTCCTTAGACTTGTGTTGTGATGCTGATTAAAACAGTATCAAATATAATAATCAATATAGTTCTAAACAAATTTTCACCATTCAACTGAAGTGTCATCATGCTTCTTTGCATAGCAGAGACAGCAATGTTTAACGAGTTTTCGCCTGGCAAAATTGAACCCGTGTACCGATGTAGTTGCGAAATATCTCCTTAGACTTGTGTTGTGATGCTGATTAAAACAGCATCAAATATAATAATCAATATAGTTCTAAACAAATTTTCACCATTCAACTGAAGTGTCATCATGCTTCTTTGCATAGCAGAGACAGGAATGTTTAACGAGTTTTCACCTGGCAAAATTGAACCCGTGTACCGATGTAGTTGCGAAATATCTCCTTAGACTTGTGTTGTGATGCCGATTAAAACAGTATCAAATATAATAATCAATATAGTTCTAAACAAATTTTCACCATTCAACTGAAGTGTCATCATGCTTCTTTGCATAGCAGAGACAGCAATGTTTAACGAGTTTTCGCCTGGCAAAATTGAACCCGTGTACCGATGTTGTTGCGAAATATCTCCTTAGACTTGTGTTGTGATGCTGATTAAAACAGTATCAAATATAATAATCAATATAGTTCTAAACAAATTTTCACCATTCAACTGAAGTGTCATCATGCTTCTTTGCATAGCAGAGACAGCAATGTTTAACGAGTTTTCGCCTGGCAAAATTGAACCCGTGTACCGATGTAGTTGCGAAATATCTCCTTAGACTTGTGTTGTGATGCTGATTAAAACAGTATCAAATATAATAATCAATATAGTTCTAAACAAATTTTCACCATTCAACTGAAGTGTTGACAGAGACAGCAATGTTTAACGAGTTTTCACCTGGCAAAATTGAACCCGTGTACCGATGTAGTTGCGAAATATCTCCTTAGACTTGTGTTGTGATGCTGATTAAAACAGTATCAAATATAATAATCAATATAGTTCTAAACAAATTTTCACCATTCAACTGAAGTGTCATCATGCTTCTTTGCATAGCAGGGACAGCAATGTTTAACGAGTTTTCGCCTGGCAAAATTGAACCCGTGTACCGATGTTGTTGCGAAATATCTCCTTAGACTTGTGTTGTGATGCTGATTAAAACAATACCATATATAATAATCAATATAGTTCTAAAAAAATTTTCACCATTCAACTGAAGTGTCATCATGCTTCTTTGCATAGCAGAGACAGCAATGTTTAACGAGTTTTCGCCTGGCAAAATTGAACCCGTGTACCGATGTTGTTGCGAAATATCTCCTTATACTTGTGTTGTGATGCTGATTAAAACAGTATCAAATATAATAATCAATATAGTTCTAAACAAATTTTCACCATTCAACTGAAGTGTCATCATGCTTCTTTGCATAGCAGAGACAGCAATGTTTAACGAGTTTTCGCCTGGCAAAATTGAACCCGTGTACCGATGTTGTTGCGAAATATCTCCTTATACTTGTGTTGTGATGCTGATTAAAACAGTATCAAATATAATAATCAATATAGTTCTAAACAAATTTTCACCATTCAACTGAAGTGTCATCATGCTTCTTTGCATAGCAGAGACAGCAATGTTTAACGAGTTTTCGCCTGACAAAATTGAACCCGTGTACCGATGTAGTTGCGAAATATCTCCTTAGACTTGTGTTGTGATGCTGATTAAAACAGTATCAAATATAATAATCAATATAGTTCTAAACAAATTTTCACCATTCAACTGAAGTGTCATCATGCTTCTTTGCATAGCAGAGACAGCAATGTTTAACGAGTTTTCGCCTGGCAAAATTGAACCCGTGTACCGATGTAGTTGCGAAATATCTCCTTAGACTTGTGTTGTGATGCTGATTAAAACAGTATCAAATATAATAATCAATATAGTTCTAAACAAATTTTCACCATTCAACTGAAGTGTTGACAGAGACAGCAATGTTTAACGAGTTTTCACCTGGCAAAATTGAACCCGTGTACCGATGTAGTTGCGAAATATCTCCTTAGACTTGTGTTGTGATGCTGATTAAAACAGTATCAAATATAATAATCAATATAGTTCTAAACAAATTTTCACCATTCAACTGAAGTGTCATCATGCTTCTTTGCATAGCAGAGACAGCAATGTTTAACGAGTTTTCGCCTGGCAAAATTGAACCCGTGTACCGATGTTGTTGCGAAATATCTCCTTAGACTTGTGTTGTGATGCTGATTAAAACAATACCATATATAATAATCAATATAGTTCTAAAAAAATTTTCACCATTCAACTGAAGTGTCATCATGCTTCTTTGCATAGCAGAGACAGCAATGTTTAACGAGTTTTCGCCTGGCAAAATTGAACCCGTGTACCGATGTTGTTGCGAAATATCTCCTTATACTTGTGTTGTGATGCTGATTAAAACAGTATCAAATATAATAATCAATATAGTTCTAAACAAATTTTCACCATTCAACTGAAGTGTCATCATGCTTCTTTGCATAGCAGAGACAGCAATGTTTAACGAGTTTTCGCCTGGCAAAATTGAACCCGTGTACCGATGTAGTTGCGAAATATCTCCTTAGACTTGTGTTGTGATGCTGATTAAAACAGTATCAAATATAATAATCAATATAGTTCTAAACAAATTTTCACCATTCAACTGAAGTGTTGACAGAGACAGCAATGTTTAACGAGTTTTCACCTGGCAAAATTGAACCCGTGTACCGATGTAGTTGCGAAATATCTCCTTAGACTTGTGTTGTGATGCTGATTAAAACAGTATCAAATATAATAATCAATATAGTTCTAAACAAATTTTCACCATTCAACTGAAGTGTCATCATGCTTCTTTGCATAGCAGAGACAGCAATGTTTAACGAGTTTTCGCCTGGCAAAATTGAACCCGTGTACCGATGTTGTTGCGAAATATCTCCTTAGACTTGTGTTGTGATGCTGATTAAAACAATACCATATATAATAATCAATATAGTTCTAAAAAAATTTTCACCATTCAACTGAAGTGTCATCATGCTTCTTTGCATAGCAGAGACAGCAATGTTTAACGAGTTTTCGCCTGGCAAAATTGAACCCGTGTACCGATGTTGTTGCGAAATATCTCCTTATACTTGTGTTGTGATGCTGATTAAAACAGTATCAAATATAATAATCAATATAGTTCTAAACAAATTTTCACCATTCAACTGAAGTGTCATCATGCTTCTGTGCATAGCAGAGACAGCAATGTTTAACGAGTTTTCGCCTGGCAAAATTGAACCCGTGTACCGATGTTGTTGCGAAATATCTCCTTATACTTGTGTTGTGATGCTGATTAAAACAGTATCAAATATAATAATCAATATAGTTCTAAACAAATTTTCACCATTCAACTGAAGTGTCATCATGCTTCTTTGCATAGCAGAGACAGCAATGTTTAACGAGTTTTCGCCTGACAAAATTGAACCCGTGTACCGATGTAGTTGCGAAATATCTCCTTAGACTTGTGTTGTGATGCTGATTAAAACAGTATCAAATATAATAATCAATATAGTTCTAAACAAATTTTCACCATTCAACTGAAGTGTCATCATGGTTCTTTGCATAGCAGAGACAGCAATGTGTAACGAGTTTTCGCCTGGCAAAATTGAACCCGTGTACCGATGTAGTTGCGAAATATCTCCTTAGACTTGTGTTGTGATGCTGATTAAAACAGTATCAAATATAATAATCAATATAGTTCTAAACAAATTTTCACCATTCAACTGAAGTGTTGACAGAGACAGCAATGTTTAACGAGTTTTCGCCTGGCAAAATTGAACCCGTGTACCGATGTTGTTGCGAAATATCTCCTTAGACTTGTGTTGTGATGCTGATTAAAACAGTATCAAATATAATAATCAATATAGTTCTAAACAAATTTTCACCATTCAACTGAAGTGTCATCATGCTTCTTTGCATAGCAGAGACAGCAATGTTTAACGAGTTTTCGCCTGGCAAAATTGAACCCGTGTACCGATGTAGTTGCGAAATATCTCCTTAGACTTGTGTTGTGATGCTGATTAAAACAATATCAAATATAATAATTAATATAGTTCTAAACAAATTTTCACCATTCAACTGAAGTGTCATCATGCTTCTTTGCATAGCAGAGACAGCAATGTTTAACGAGTTTTCACCTGGCAAAATTGAACCCGTGTACCGATGTAGTTGCGAAATATCTCCTTAGACTTGTGTTGTGATGCTGATTAAAACAGTATCAAATATAATAATCAATATAGTTCTAAACAAATTTTCACCATTCAACTGAAGTGTCATCATGCTTCTTTGCATAGCAGAGACAGCAATGTTTAACGAGTTTTCGCCTGGCAAAATTGAACCCGTGTACCGATGTAGTTGCGAAATATCTCCTTAGACTTGTGTTGTGATGCTGATTAAAACAGTATCAAATATAATAATCAATATAGTTCTAAACAAATTTTCACCATTCAACTGAAGTGTTGACAGAGACAGCAATGTTTAACGAGTTTTCACCTGGCAAAATTGAACCCGTGTACCGATGTAGTTGCGAAATATCTCCTTAGACTTGTGTTGTGATGCTGATTAAAACAGTATCAAATATAATAATCAATATAGTTCTAAACAAATTTTCACCATTCAACTGAAGTGTTGACAGAGACAGCAATGTTTAACGAGTTTTCACCTGGCAAAATTGAACCCGTGTACCGATGTAGTTGCGAAATATCTCCTTAGACTTGTGTTGTGATGCTGATTAAAACAGTATCAAATATAATAATCAATATAGTTCTAAACAAATTTTCACCATTCAACTGAAGTGTTGACAGAGACAGCAATGTTTAACGAGTTTTCACCTGGCAAAATTGAACCCGTGTACCGATGTTGTTGCGAAATATCTCCTTAGACTTGTGTTGTGATGCTGATTAAAACAGTATCAAATATAATAATCAATATAGTTCTAAGCAAATTTTCACCATTCAACTCAAGTGTCATCATGCTTCTTTGCATAGCAGAGACAGCAATGTTTAACGAGTTTTCGCCTGGCAAAATTGAACCCGTGTACCGATGTAGTTGCGAAATATCTCCTTAGACTTGTGTTGTGATGCTGATTAAAACAGTATCAAATATAATAATCAATATAGTTCTAAACAAATTTTCACCATTCAACTGAAGTGTCATCATGCTTCTTTGCATAGCAGAGACAGCAATGTTTAACGAGTTTTCGCCTGGCAAAATTGAACCCGTGTACCGATGTAGTTGCGAAATATCTCCTTAGACTTGTGTTGTGATGCTGATTAAAACAGTATCAAATATAATAATCAATATAGTTCTAAACAAATTTTCACCATTCAACTGAAGTGTCATCATGCTTCTTTGCATAGCAGAGACAGGAATGTTTAACGAGTTTTCACCTGGCAAAATTGAACCCGTGTACCGATGTAGTTGCGAAATATCTCCTTAGACTTGTGTTGTGATGCTGATTAAAACAGTATCAAATATAATAATCAATATAGTTCTAAACAAATTTTCACCATTCAACTGAAGTGTCATCATGCTTCTTTGCATAGCAGAGACAGCAATGTTTAACGAGTTTTCGCCTGGCAAAATTGAACCCGTGTACCCATGTTGTTGCGAAATATCTCCTTATACTTGTGTTGTGATGCTGATTAAAACAATACCAAATATAATAATCAATATAGTTCTAAACAAATTTTCACCATTCAACTGAAGTGTCATCATGCTTCTTTGCATAGCAGAGACAGCAATGTTTAACGAGTTTTCGCCTGGCAAAATTGAACCCGTGTACCGATGTAGTTGCGAAATATCTCCTTAGACTTGTGTTGTGATGCTGATTAAAACAGTATCAAATATAATAATCAATATAGTTCTAAACAAATTTTCACCATTCAACTGAAGTGTCATCATGCTTCTTTGCATAGCAGAGACAGCAATGTTTAACGAGTTTTCGCCTGGCAAAATTGAACCCGTGTACCGATGTTGTTGCGAAATATCTCCTTATACTTGTGTTGTGATGCTGATTAAAACAGTATCAAATATAATAATCAATATAGTTCTAAACAAATTTTCACCATTCAACTGAAGTGTCATCATGCTTCTTTGCATAGCAGAGACAGCAATGTTTAACGAGTTTTCGCCTGGCAAAATTGAACCCGTGTACCGATGTTGTTGCGAAATATCTCCTTATACTTGTGTTGTGATGCTGATTAAAACAATACCAAATATAATAATCAATATAGTTCTAAACAAATTTTCACCATTCAACTGAAGTGTCATCATGCTTCTTTGCATAGCAGAGACAGCAATGTTTAACGAGTTTTCGCCTGGCAAAATTGAACCCGTGTACCGATGTAGTTGCGAAATATCTCCTTAGACTTGTGTTGTGATGCTGATTAAAACAGTATCAAATATAATAATCAATATAGTTCTAAACAAATTTTCACCATTCAACTGAAGTGTCATCATGCTTCTTTGCATAGCAGAGACAGCAATGTTTAACGAGTTTTCGCCTGGCAAAATTGAACCCGTGTACCGATGTAGTTGCGAAATATCTCCTTAGACTTGTGTTGTGATGCTGATTAAAACAGTATCAAATATAATAATCAATATAGTTCTAAACAAATTTTCACCATTCAACTGAAGTGTCATCATGCTTCTTTGCATAGCAGAGACAGCAATGTTTAACGAGTTTTCACATGGCAAAATTGAACCCGTGTACCGATGTAGTTGCGAAATATCTCCTTAGACTTGTGTTGTGATGCTGATTAAAACAGTATCAAATATAATAATCAATATAGTTCTAAACAAATTTTCACCATTCAACTGAAGTGTTGACAGAGACAGCAATGTTTAACGAGTTTTCACCTGGCAAAATTGAACCCGTGTACCGATGTAGTTGCGAAATATCTCCTTAGACTTGTGTTGTGATGCTGATTAAAACAGTATCAAATATAATAATCAATATAGTTCTAAACAAATTTTCACCATTCAACTGAAGTGTTGACAGAGACAGCAATGTTTAACGAGTTTTCACCTGGCAAAATTGTACCCGTGTACCGATGTAGTTGCGAAATATCTCCTTAGACTTGTGTTGTGATGCTGATTAAAACAGTATCAAATATAATAATCAATATAGTTCTAAACAAATTTTCACCATTCAACTGAAGTGTCATCATGCTTCTTTGCATAGCAGAGACAGCAATGTTTAACGAGTTTTCGCCTGGCAAAATTGAACCCGTGTACCGATGTTGTTGCGAAATATCTCCTTAGACTTGTGTTGTGATGCTGATTAAAACAGTATCAAATATAATAATCAATATAGTTCTAAACAAATTTTCACCATTCAACTCAAGTGTCATCATGCTTCTTTGCATAGCAGAGACAGCAATGTTTAACGAGTTTTCGCCTGGCAAAATTGAACCCGTGTACCGATGTAGTTGCGAAATATCTCCTTAGACTTGTGTTGTGATGCTGATTAAAACAGTATCAAATATAATAATCAATATAGTTCTAAACAAATTTTCACCATTCAACTGAAGTGTCATCATGCTTCTTTGCATAGCAGAGACAGGAATGTTTAACGAGTTTTCACCTGGCAAAATTGAACCCGTGTACCGATGTAGTTGCGAAATATCTCCTTAGACTTGTGTTGTGATGCTGATTAAAACAGTATCAAATATAATAATCAATATAGTTCTAAACAAATTTTCACCATTCAACTGAAGTGTCATCATGCTTCTTTGCATAGCAGAGACAGCAATGTTTAACGAGTTTTCGCCTGGCAAAATTGAACCCGTGTACCGATGTAGTTGCGAAATATCTCCTTAGACTTGTGTTGTGATGCTGATTAAAACAGTATCAAATATAATAATCAATATAGTTCTAAACAAATTTTCACCATTCAACTGAAGTGTCATCATGCTTCTTTGCATAGCAGAGACAGCAATGTTTAACGAGTTTTCGCCTGACAAAATTGAACCCGTGTACCGATGTAGTTGCGAAATATCTCCTTAGACTTGTGTTGTGATGCTGATTAAAACAGTATCAAATATAATAATCAATATAGTTCTAAACAAATTTTCACCATTCAACTGAAGTGTCATCATGGTTCTTTGCATAGCAGAGACAGCAATGTTTAACGAGTTTTCGCCTGGCAAAATTGAACCCGTGTACCGATGTAGTTGCGAAATATCTCCTTAGACTTGTGTTGTGATGCTGATTAAAACAGTATCAAATATAATAATCAATATAGTTCTAAACAAATTTTCACCATTCAACTGAAGTGTTGACAGAGACAGCAATGTTTAACGAGTTTTCGCCTGGCAAAATTGAACCCGTGTACCGATGTTGTTGCGAAATATCTCCTTAGACTTGTGTTGTGATGCTGATTAAAACAGTATCAAATATAATAATCAATATAGTTCTAAACAAATTTTCACCATTCAACTGAAGTGTCATCATGTTTCTTTGCATAGCAGAGACAGCAATGTTTAACGAGTTTTCGCCTGGCAAAATTGAACCCGTGTACCGATGTAGTTGCGAAATATCTCCTTAGACTTGTGTTGTGATGCTGATTAAAACAATATCAAATATAATAATCAATATAGTTCTAAACAAATTTTCACCATTCAACTGAAGTGTCATCATGCTTCTTTGCATAGCAGAGACAGCAATGTTTAACGAGTTTTCACCTGACAAAATTGAACCCGTGTACCGATGTAGTTGCGAAATATCTCCTTAGACTTGTGTTGTGATGCTGATTAAAACAGTATCAAATATAATAATCAATATAGTTCTAAACAAATTTTCACCATTCAACTGAAGTGTCATCATGCTTCTTTGCATAGCAGAGACAGCAATGTTTAACGAGTTTTCGCCTGGCAAAATTGAACCCGTGTACCGATGTTGTTGCGAAATATCTCCTTAGACTTGTGTTGTGATGCTGATTAAAACAGTATCAAATATAATAATCAATATAGTTCTAAACAAATTTTCACCATTCAACTGAAGTGTCATCATGCTTCTTTGCATAGCAGAGACAGCAATGTTTAACGAGTTTTCGCCTGGCAAAATTGAACCCGTGTACCGATGTTGTTGCGAAATATCTCCTTAGACTTGTGTTGTGATGCTGATTAAAACAATATCAAATATAATAATCAATATAGTTCTAAACAAATTTTCACCATTCAACTGAAGTGTCATCATGCTTCTTTGCATAGCAGAGACAGCAATGTTTAACGAGTTTTCGCCTGGCAAAATTGAACCCGTGTACCGATGTTATTGCGAAATATCTCCTTATACTTGTGTTGTGATGCTGATTAAAACAGTATCAAATATAATAATCAATATAGTTCTAAACAAATTTTCACCATTCAACTGAAGTGTCATCATGGTTCTTTGCATAGCAGAGACAGCAATGTTTAACGAGTTTTCGCCTGGCAAAATTGAACCCGTGTACCGATGTAGTTGCGAAATATCTCCTTAGACTTGTGTTGTGATGCTGATTAAAACAGTATCAAATATAATAATCAATATAGTTCTAAACAAATTTTCACCATTCAACTGAAGTGTCATCATGCTTCTTTGCATAGCAGAGACAGCAATGTTTAACGAGTTTTCGCCTGACAAAATTGAACCCGTGTACCGATGTAGTTGCGAAATATCTCCTTAGACTTGTGTTGTGATGCTGATTAAAACAGTATCAAATATAATAATCAATATAGTTCTAAACAAATTTTCACCATTCAACTGAAGTGTCATCATGGTTCTTTGCATAGCAGAGACAGCAATGTTTAACGAGTTTTCGCCTGGCAAAATTGAACCCGTGTACCGATGTAGTTGCGAAATATCTCCTTAGACTTGTGTTGTGATGCTGATTAAAACAGTATCAAATATAATAATCAATATAGTTCTAAACAAATTTTCACCATTCAACTGAAGTGTCATCATGCTTCTTTGCATAGCAGAGACAGCAATGTTTAACGAGTTTTCGCCTGGCAAAATTGAACCCGTGTACCGATGTAGTTGCGAAATATCTCCTTAGACTTGTGTTGTGATGCTGATTAAAACAATATCAAATATAATAATCAATATAGTTCTAAACAAATTTTCACCATTCAACTGAAGTGTCATCATGCTTCTTTGCATAGCAGAGACAGCAATGTTTAACGAGTTTTCGCCTGGCAAAATTGAACCCGTGTACCGATGTTGTTGCGAAATATCTCCTTAGACTTGTGTTGTGATGCTGATTAAAACAGTATCAAATATAATAATCAATATAGTTCTAAACAAATTTTCACCATTCAACTGAAGTGTCATCATGCTTCTTTGCATAGCAGAGACAGCAATGTTTAACGAGTTTTCGCCTGGCAAAATTGAACCCGTGTACCGATGTTGTTGCGAAATATCTCCTTAGACTTGTGTTGTGATGCTGATTAAAACAGTATCATATATAATAATCAATATAGTTCTAAACAAATTTTCATCATTCAACTGAAGTGTCATCATGTTTCTTTGCATAGCAGAGACAGCAATGTTTAACGAGTTTTCGCCTGGCAAAATTGAACCCGTGTACCGATGTAGTTGCGAAATATCTCCTTAGACTTGTGTTGTGATGCTGATTAAAACAATATCAAATATAATAATCAATATAGTTCTAAACAAATTTTCACCATTCAACTGAAGTGTCATCATGCTTCTTTGCATAGCAGAGACAGCAATGTTTAACGAGTTTTCGCCTGGCAAAATTGAACCCGTGTACCGATGTTGTTGCGAAATATCTCCTTAGACTTGTGTTGTGATGCTGATTAAAACAGTATCATATATAATAATCAATATAGTTCTAAACAAATTTTCACCATTCAACTGAAGTGTTGACAGAGACAGCAATGTTTAACGAGTTTTCACCTGGCAAAATTGAACCCGTGTACCGATGTAGTTGCGAAATATCTCCTTAGACTTGTGTTGTGATGCTGATTAAAACAGTATCAAATATAATAATCAATATAGTTCTAAACAAATTTTCACCATTCAACTGAAGTGTCATCATGCTTCTTTGCATAGCAGAGACAGCAATGTTTAACGAGTTTTCGCCTGGCAAAATTGAACCCGTGTACCGATGTTGTTGCGAAATATCTCCTTAGACTTGTGTTGTGATGCTGATTAAAACAGTATCATATATAATAATCAATATAGTTCTAAACAAATTTTCATCATTCAACTGAAGTGTCATCATGTTTCTTTGCATAGCAGAGACAGCAATGTTTAACGAGTTTTCGCCTGGCAAAATTGAACCCGTGTACCGATGTAGTTGCGAAATATCTCCTTAGACTTGTGTTGTGATGCTGATTAAAACAATATCAAATATAATAATCAATATAGTTCTAAACAAATTTTCACCATTCAACTGAAGTGTCATCATGCTTCTTTGCATAGCAGAGACAGCAATGTTTAACGAGTTTTCACCTGACAAAATTGAACCCGTGTACCGATGTAGTTGCGAAATATCTCCTTAGACTTGTGTTGTGATGCTGATTAAAACAGTATCAAATATAATAATCAATATAGTTCTAAACAAATTTTCACCATTCAACTGAAGTGTCATCATGCTTCTTTGCATAGCAGAGACAGCAATGTTTAACGAGTTTTCGCCTGGCAAAATTGAACCCGTGTACCGATGTTGTTGCGAAATATCTCCTTAGACTTGTGTTGTGATGCTGATTAAAACAGTATCAAATATAATAATCAATATAGTTCTAAACAAATTTTCACCATTCAACTGAAGTGTCATCATGCTTCTTTGCATAGCAGAGACAGCAATGTTTAACGAGTTTTCGCCTGGCAAAATTGAACCCGTGTACCGATGTAGTTGCGAAATATCTCCTTAGACTTGTGTTGTGATGCTGATTAAAACAGTATCAAATATAATAATCAATATAGTTCTAAACAAATTTTCACCATTCAACTGAAGTGTCATCATGCTTCTTTGCATAGCAGAGACAGGAATGTTTAACGAGTTTTCACCTGGCAAAATTGAACCCGTATACCGA
Source organism: Ptychoptera contaminata (assembly GCA_963942525.1). NCBI lineage: Eukaryota > Metazoa > Arthropoda > Insecta > Diptera > Ptychopteridae > Ptychoptera > Ptychoptera contaminata. Next base: position 37,423 of record CAWWDJ010000089.1, on the reverse strand, counting down.
TGTAGTTGCGAAATATCTCCTTAGACTTGTGTTGTGATGCTGATTAAAACAGTATCAAATATAATAATCAATATAGTTCTAAACAAATTTTCACCATTCAACTGAAGTGTCATCATGCTTCTTTGCATAGCAGAGACAGCAATGTTTAACGAGTTTTCGCCTGGCAAAATTGAACCCGTGTACCGATGTAGTTGCGAAATATCTCCTTAGACTTGTGTTGTGATGCTGATTAAAACAGTATCAAATATAATAATCAATATAGTTCTAAACAAATTTTCACCATTCAACTGAAGTGTCATCATGCTTCTTTGCATAGCAGAGACAGCAATGTTTAACGAGTTTTCGCCTGACAAAATTGAACCCGTGTACCGATGTAGTTGCGAAATATCTCCTTAGACTTGTGTTGTGATGCTGATTAAAACAGTATCAAATATAATAATCAATATAGTTCTAAACAAATTTTCACCATTCAACTGAAGTGTCATCATGGTTCTTTGCATAGCAGAGACAGCAATGTTTAACGAGTTTTCGCCTGGCAAAATTGAACCCGTGTACCGATGTAGTTGCGAAATATCTCCTTAGACTTGTGTTGTGATGCTGATTAAAACAGTATCAAATATAATAATCAATATAGTTCTAAACAAATTTTCACCATTCAACTGAAGTGTTGACAGAGACAGCAATGTTTAACGAGTTTTCACCTGGCAAAATTGAACCCGTGTACCGATGTAGTTGCGAAATATCTCCTTAGACTTGTGTTGTGATGCTGATTAAAACAGTATCAAATATAATAATCAATATAGTTCTAAACAAATTTTCACCATTCAACTGAAGTGTCATCATGCTTCTTTGCATAGCAGAGACAGCAATGTTTAACGAGTTTTCGCCTGGCAAAATTGAACCCGTGTACCGATGTTGTTGCGAAATATCTCCTTAGACTTGTGTTGTGATGCTGATTAAAACAGTATCAAATATAATAATCAATATAGTTCTAAACAAATTTTCACCATTCAACTGAAGTGTCATCATGTTTCTTTGCATAGCAGAGACAGCAATGTTTAACGAGTTTTCGCCTGGCAAAATTGAACCCGTGTACCGATGTAGTTGCGAAATATCTCCTTAGACTTGTGTTGTGATGCTGATTAAAACAATATCAAATATAATAATCAATATAGTTCTAAACAAATTTTCACCATTCAACTGAAGTGTCATCATGCTTCTTTGCATAGCAGAGACAGCAATGTTTAACGAGTTTTCACCTGACAAAATTGAACCCGTGTACCGATGTAGTTGCGAAATATCTCCTTAGACTTGTGTTGTGATGCTGATTAAAACAGTATCAAATATAATAATCAATATAGTTCTAAACAAATTTTCACCATTCAACTGAAGTGTCATCATGCTTCTTTGCATAGCAGAGACAGCAATGTTTAACGAGTTTTCGCCTGGCAAAATTGAACCCGTGTACCGATGTTGTTGCGAAATATCTCCTTAGACTTGTGTTGTGATGCTGATTAAAACAGTATCAAATATAATAATCAATATAGTTCTAAACAAATTTTCACCATTCAACTGAAGTGTCATCATGCTTCTTTGCATAGCAGAGACAGCAATGTTTAACGAGTTTTCGCCTGGCAAAATTGAACCCGTGTACCGATGTAGTTGCGAAATATCTCCTTAGACTTGTGTTGTGATGCTGATTAAAACAGTATCAAATATAATAATCAATATAGTTCTAAACAAATTTTCACCATTCAACTGAAGTGTTGACAGAGACAGCAATGTTTAACGAGTTTTCGCCTGGCAAAATTGAACCCGTATACCGATGTAGTTGCGAAATATCTCCTTATACTTGTGTTGTGATGCTGATTAAAACAATACCAAATATAATAATCAATATAGTTCTAAACAAATTTTCACCATTCAACTGAAGTGTCATCATGCTTCTTTGCATAGCAGAGACAGCAATGTTTAACGAGTTTTCGCCTGGCAAAATTGAACCCGTGTACCGATGTAGTTGCGAAATATCTCCTTAGACTTGTGTTGTGATGCTGATTAAAACAGTATCAAATATAATAATCAATATAGTTCTAAACAAATTTTCACCATTCAACTGAAGTGTCATCATGCTTCTTTGCATAGCAGAGACAGCAATGTTTAACGAGTTTTCACCTGGCAAAATTGAACCCGTGTACCGATGTAGTTGCGAAATATCTCCTTAGACTTGTGTTGTGATGCTGATTAAAACAGTATCAAATATAATAATCAATATAGTTCTAAACAAATTTTCACCATTCAACTGAAGTGTCATCATGCTTCTTTGCATAGCAGAGACAGCAATGTTTAACGAGTTTTCGCCTGGCAAAATTGAACCCGTGTACCGATGTTGTTGCGAAATATCTCCTTAGACTTGTGTTGTGATGCTGATTAAAACAGTATCAAATATAATAATCAATATAGTTCTAAACAAATTTTCACCATTCAACTGAAGTGTCATCATGCTTCTTTGCATAGCAGAGACAGCAATGTTTAACGAGTTTTCGCCTGGCAAAATTGAACCCGTGTACCGATGTAGTTGCGAAATATCTCCTTAGACTTGTGTTGTGATGCTGATTAAAACAGTATCAAATATAATAATCAATATAGTTCTAAACAAATTTTCACCATTCAACTGAAGTGTTGACAGAGACAGCAATGTTTAACGAGTTTTCGCCTGGCAAAATTGAACCCGTATACCGATGTAGTTGCGAAATATCTCCTTATACTTGTGTTGTGATGCTGATTAAAACAATACCAAATATAATAATCAATATAGTTCTAAACAAATTTTCACCATTCAACTGAAGTGTCATCATGCTTCTTTGCATAGCAGAGACAGCAATGTTTAACGAGTTTTCGCCTGGCAAAATTGAACCCGTGTACCGATGTAGTTGCGAAATATCTCCTTAGACTTGTGTTGTGATGCTGATTAAAACAGTATCAAATATAATAATCAATATAGTTCTAAACAAATTTTCACCATTCAACTGAAGTGTCATCATGCTTCTTTGCATAGCAGAGACAGCAATGTTTAACGAGTTTTCACCTGGCAAAATTGAACCCGTGTACCGATGTAGTTGCGAAATATCTCCTTAGACTTGTGTTGTGATGCTGATTAAAACAGTATCAAATATAATAATCAATATAGTTCTAAACAAATTTTCACCATTCAACTGAAGTGTCATCATGCTTCTTTGCATAGCAGAGACAGGAATGTTTAACGAGTTTTCACCTGGCAAAATTGAACCCGTGTACCGATGTAGTTGCGAAATATCTCCTTAGACTTGTGTTGTGATGCTGATTAAAACAGTATCAAATATAATAATCAATATAGTTCTAAACAAATTTTCACCATTCAACTGAAGTGTCATCATGCTTCTTTGCATAGCAGAGACAGCAATGTTTAACGAGTTTTCGCCTGGCAAAATTGAACCCGTGTACCGATGTAGTTGCGAAATATCTCCTTAGACTTGTGTTGTGATGCTGATTAAAACAGTATCAAATATAATAATCAATATAGTTCTAAACAAATTTTCACCATTCAACTGAAGTGTCATCATGCTTCTTTGCATAGCAGAGACAGCAATGTTTAACGAGTTTTCGCCTGGCAAAATTGAACCCGTGTACCGATGTAGTTGCGAAATATCTCCTTAGACTTGTGTTGTGATGCTGATTAAAACAGTATCAAATATAATAATCAATATAGTTCTAAACAAATTTTCACCATTCAACTAAAGTGTCATCATGCTTCTTTGCATAGCAGAGACAGCAATGTTTAACGAGTTTTCGCCTGGCAAAATTGAACCCGTGTACCGATGTTGTTGCGAAGTATCTCCTTAGACTTGTGTTGTGATGCTGATTAAAACAGTATCAAATATAATAATCAATATAGTTCTAAACAAATTTTCACCATTCAACTAAAGTGTCATCATGCTTCTTTGCATAGCAGAGACAGCAATGTTTAACGAGTTTTCGCCTGGAAAAATTGAACCCGTGTACCGATGTTGTTGCGAAATATCTCCTTAGACTTGTGTTGTGATGCTGATTAAAACAGTATCAAATATAATAATCAATATAGTTCTAAACAAATTTTCACCATTCAACTAAAGTGTTGACAGAGACAGCAATGTTTAACGAGTTTTCACCTGGCAAAATTGAACCCGTGTACCGATGTAGTTGCGAAATATCTCCTTAGACTTGTGTTGTGATGCTGATTAAAACAGTATCAAATATAATAATCAATATAGTTCTAAACAAATTTTCACCATTCAACTAAAGTGTCATCATGCTTCTTTGCATAGCAGAGACAGCAATGTTTAACGAGTTTTCGCCTGGCAAAATTGAACCCGTGTACCGATGTTGTTGCGAAATATCTCCTTAGACTTGTGTTGTGATGCTGATTAAAACAATACCAAATATAATAATCAATATAGTTCTAAACAAATTTTCACCATTCAACTGAAGTGTCATCATGCTTCTTTGCATAGCAGAGACAGCAATGTTTAACGAGTTTTCGCCTGGCAAAATTGAACCCGTGTACCGATGTTGTTGCGAAATATCTCCTTATACTTGTGTTGTGATGCTGATTAAAACAGTATCAAATATAATAATCAATATAGTTCTAAACAAATTTTCACCATTCAACTGAAGTGTCATCATGCTTCTTTGCATAGCAGAGACAGTAATGTTTAACGAGTTTTCGCCTGGCAAAATTGAACCCGTGTACCGATGTTGTTGCGAAATATCTCCTTATACTTGTGTTGTGATGCTGATTAAAACAGTATCAAATATAAAAATCAATATAGTTCTAAACAAATTTTCACCATTCAACTGAAGTGTCATCATGCTTCTTTGCATAGCAGAGACAGCAATGTTTAACGAGTTTTCACCTGGCAAAATTGAACCCGTGTACCGATGTAGTTGCGAAATATCTCCTTAGACTTGTGTTGTGATGCTGATTAAAACAGTATCAAATATAATAATCAATATAGTTCTAAACAAATTTTCACCATTCAACTGAAGTGTCATCATGCTTCTTTGCATAGCAGAGACAGCAATGTTTAACGAGTTTTCGCCTGGCAAAATTGAACCCGTGTACCGATGTTGTTGCGAAATATCTCCTTATACTTGTGTTGTGATGCTGATTAAAACAATACCAAATATAATAATCAATATAGTTCTAAACAAATTTTCACCATTCAACTGAAGTGTCATCATGCTTCTTTGCATAGCAGAGACAGCAATGTTTAACGAGTTTTCGCCTGGCAAAATTGAACCCGTGTACCGATGTAGTTGCGAAATATCTCCTTAGACTTGTGTTGTGATGCTGATTAAAACAGTATCAAATATAATAATCAATATAGTTCTAAACAAATTTTCACCATTCAACTGAAGTGTCATCATGCTTCTTTGCATATCAGAGACAGCAATGTTTAACGAGTTTTCGCCTGGCAAAATTGAACCCGTGTACCGATGTAGTTGCGAAATATCTCCTTAGACTTGTGTTGTGATGCTGATTAAAACAGTATCAAATATAATAATCAATATAGTTCTAAACAAATTTTCACCATTCAACTGAAGTGTCATCATGCTTCTTTGCATAGCAGAGACAGCAATGTTTAACGAGTTTTCACATGGCAAAATTGAACCCGTGTACCGATGTAGTTGCGAAATATCTCCTTAGACTTGTGTTGTGATGCTGATTAAAACAGTATCAAATATAATAATCAATATAGTTCTAAACAAATTTTCACCATTCAACTGAAGTGTTGACAGAGACAGCAATGTTTAACGAGTTTTCACCTGGCAAAATTGAACCCGTGTACCGATGTAGTTGCGAAATATCTCCTTAGACTTGTGTTGTGATGCTGATTAAAACAGTATCAAATATAATAATCAATATAGTTCTAAACAAATTTTCACCATTCAACTGAAGTGTTGACAGAGACAGCAATGTTTAACGAGTTTTCACCTGGCAAAATTGTACCCGTGTACCGATGTAGTTGCGAAATATCTCCTTAGACTTGTGTTGTGATGCTGATTAAAACAGTATCAAATATAATAATCAATATAGTTCTAAACAAATTTTCACCATTCAACTGAAGTGTCATCATGCTTCTTTGCATAGCAGAGACAGCAATGTTTAACGAGTTTTCGCCTGGCAAAATTGAACCCGTGTACCGATGTTGTTGCGAAATATCTCCTTAGACTTGTGTTGTGATGCTGATTAAAACAGTATCAAATATAATAATCAATATAGTTCTAAACAAATTTTCACCATTCAACTGAAGTGTCATCATGCTTCTTTGCATAGCAGAGACAGCAATGTTTAACGAGTTTTCGCCTGGCAAAATTGAACCCGTGTACCGATGTAGTTGCGAAATATCTCCTTAGACTTGTGTTGTGATGCTGATTAAAACAGTATCAAATATAATAATCAATATAGTTCTAAACAAATTTTCACCATTCAACTGAAGTGTCATCATGCTTCTTTGCATAGCAGAGACAGGAATGTTTAACGAGTTTTCACCTGGCAAAATTGAACCCGTGTACCGATGTAGTTGCGAAATATCTCCTTAGACTTGTGTTGTGATGCTGATTAAAACAGTATCAAATATAATAATCAATATAGTTCTAAACAAATTTTCACCATTCAACTGAAGTGTCATCATGCTTCTTTGCATAGCAGAGACAGCAATGTTTAACGAGTTTTCGCCTGGCAAAATTGAACCCGTGTACCGATGTAGTTGCGAAATATCTCCTTAGACTTGTGTTGTGATGCTGATTAAAACAGTATCAAATATAATAATCAATATAGTTCTAAACAAATTTTCACCATTCAACTGAAGAGTCATCATGCTTCTTTGCATAGCAGAGACAGCAATGTTTAACGAGTTTTCGCCTGACAAAATTGAACCCGTGTACCGATGTAGTTGCGAAATATCTCCTTAGACTTGTGTTGTGATGCTGATTAAAACAGTATCAAATATAATAATCAATATAGTTCTAAACAAATTTTCACCATTCAACTGAAGTGTCATCATGGTTCTTTGCATAGCAGAGACAGCAATGTTTAACGAGTTTTCGCCTGGCAAAATTGAACCCGTGTACCGATGTAGTTGCGAAATATCTCCTTAGACTTGTGTTGTGATGCTGATTAAAACAGTATCAAATATAATAATCAATATAGTTCTAAACAAATTTTCACCATTCAACTGAAGTGTCATCATGCTTCTTTGCATAGCAGAGACAGCAATGTTTAACGAGTTTTCGCCTGGCAAAATTGAACCCGTGTACCGATGTAGTTGCGAAATATCTCCTTAGACTTGTGTTGTGATGCTGATTAAAACAGTATCAAATATAATAATCAATATAGTTCTAAACAAATTTTCACCATTCAACTGAAGTGTTGACAGAGACAGCAATGTTTAACGAGTTTTCGCCTGGCAAAATTGAACCCGTATACCGATGTAGTTGCGAAATATCTCCTTAGACTTGTGTTGTGATGCTGATTAAAACAGTATCAAATATAATAATCAATATAGTTCTAAACAAATTTTCACCATTCAACTGAAGTGTCATCATGCTTCTTTGCATAGCAGAGACAGTAATGTTTAACGAGTTTTCGCCTGGCAAAATTGAACCCGTGTACCGATGTTGTTGCGAAATATCTCCTTAGACTTGTGTTGTGATGCTGATTAAAACAGTATCAAATATAATAATCAATATAGTTCTAAACAAATTTTCACCATTCAACTAAAGTGTTGACAGAGACAGCAATGTTTAACGAGTTTTCACCTGGCAAAATTGAACCCGTGTACCGATGTAGTTGCGAAATATCTCCTTAGACTTGTGTTGTGATGCTGATTAAAACAGTATCAAATATAATAATCAATATAGTTCTAAACAAATTTTCACCATTCAACTAAAGTGTCATCATGCTTCTTTGCATAGCAGAGACAGCAATGTTTAACGAGTTTTCGCCTGGCAAAATTGAACCCGTGTACCGATGTTGTTGCGAAATATCTCCTTAGACTTGTGTTGTGATGCTGATTAAAACAATACCAAATATAATAATCAATATAGTTCTAAACAAATTTTCACCATTCAACTGAAGTGTCATCATGCTTCTTTGCATAGCAGAGACAGCAATGTTTAACGAGTTTTCGCCTGGCAAAATTGAACCCGTGTACCGATGTTGTTGCGAAATATCTCCTTATACTTGTGTTGTGATGCTGATTAAAACAGTATCAAATATAATAATCAATATAGTTCTAAACAAATTTTCACCATTCAACTGAAGTGTCATCATGCTTCTTTGCATAGCAGAGACAGTAATGTTTAACGAGTTTTCGCCTGGCAAAATTGAACCCGTGTACCGATGTTGTTGCGAAATATCTCCTTAGACTTGTGTTGTGATGCTGATTAAAACAGTATCAAATATAATAATCAATATAGTTCTAAACAAATTTTCACCATTCAACTAAAGTGTCATCATGCTTCTTTGCATAGCAGAGACAGCAATGTTTAACGAGTTTTCGCCTGGAAAAATTGAACCCGTGTACCGATGTTGTTGCGAAATATCTCCTTAGACTTGTGTTGTGATGCTGATTAAAACAGTATCAAATATAATAATCAATATAGTTCTAAACAAATTTTCACCATTCAACTAAAGTGTTGACAGAGACAGCAATGTTTAACGAGTTTTCACCTGGCAAAATTGAACCCGTGTACCGATGTAGTTGCGAAATATCTCCTTAGACTTGTGTTGTGATGCTGATTAAAACAGTATCAAATATAATAATCAATATAGTTCTAAACAAATTTTCACCATTCAACTGAAGTGTCATCATGCTTCTTTGCATAGCAGAGACAGCAATGTTTAACGAGTTTTCGCCTGGCAAAATTGAACCCGTGTACCGATGTAGTTGCGAAATATCTCCTTAGACTTGTGTTGTGATGCTGATTAAAACAGTATCAAATATAATAATCAATATAGTTCTAAACAAATTTTCACCATTCAACTGAAGTGTCATCATGCTTCTTTGCATAGCAGAGACAGCAATGTTTAACGAGTTTTCGCCTGGCAAAATTGAACCCGTGTACCGATGTAGTTGCGAAATATCTCCTTAGACTTGTGTTGTGATGCTGATTAAAACAGTATCAAATATAATAATCAATATAGTTCTAAACAAATTTTCACCATTCAACTGCAGTGTCATCATGGTTCTTTGCATAGCAGAGACAGCAATGTTTAACGAGTTTTCGCCTGGAAAAATTGAACCCGTGTACCGATGTTGTTGCGAAATATCTCCTTAGACTTGTGTTGTGATGCTGATTAAAACAGTATCAAATATAATAATCAATATAGTTCTAAACAAATTTTCACCATTCAACTAAAGTGTTTACAGAGACAGCAATGTTTAACGAGTTTTCACCTGGCAAAATTGAACCCGTGTACCGATGTAGTTGCGAAATATCTCCTTAGACTTGTGTTGTGATGCTGATTAAAACAGTATCAAATATAATAATCAATATAGTTCTAAACAAATTTTCACCATTCAACTAAAGTGTCATCATGCTTCTTTGCATAGCAGAGACAGCAATGTTTAACGAGTTTTCGCCTGGCAAAATTGAACCCGTGTACCGATGTTGTTGCGAAATATCTCCTTAGACTTGTGTTGTGATGCTGATTAAAACAATACCAAATATAATAATCAATATAGTTCTAAACAAATTTTCACCATTCAACTGAAGTGTCATCATGCTTCTTTGCATAGCAGAGACAGCAATGTTTAACGAGTTTTCGCCTGGCAAAATTGAACCCGTGTACCGATGTTGTTGCGAAATATCTCCTTATACTTGTGTTGTGATGCTGATTAAAACAGTATCAAATATAATAATCAATATAGTTCTAAACAAATTTTCACCATTCAACTGAAGTGTCATCATGCTTCTTTGCATAGCAGAGACAGTAATGTTTAACGAGTTTTCGCCTGGCAAAATTGAACCCGTGTACCGATGTTGTTGCGAAATATCTCCTTATACTTGTGTTGTGATGCTGATTAAAACAGTATCAAATATAATAATCAATATAGTTCTAAACAAATTTTCACCATTCAACTGAAGTGTCATCATGCTTCTTTGCATAGCAGAGACAGCAATGTTTAACGAGTTTTCGTCTGGCAAAATTGAACCCGTGTACCGATGTAGTTGCGAAATATCTCCTTAGACTTGTGTTGTGATGCTGATTAAAACAGTATCAAATATAATAATCAATATAGTTCTAAACAAATTTTCACCATTCAACTGAAGTGTCATCATGCTTCTTTGCATAGCAGAGACAGCAATGTTTAACGAGTTTTCACCTGGCAAAATTGAACCCGTGTACCGATGTAGTTGCGAAATATCTCCTTAGACTTGTGTTGTGATGCTGATTAAAACAGTATCAAATATAATAATCAATATAGTTCTAAGCAAATTTTCACCATTCAACTGAAGTGTTGACAGAGACAGCAATGTTTAACGAGTTTTCACCTGGCAAAATTGAACCCGTGTACCGATGTAGTTGCGAAATATCTCCTTAGACTTGTATTGTGATGCTGATTAAAACAGTATCAAATATAATAATCAATATAGTTCTAAACAAATTTTCACCATTCAACTGAAGTGTCATCATGCTTCTTTGCATAGCAGAGACAGCAATGTTTAACGAGTTTTCGCCTGGCAAAATTGAACCCGTGTACCGATGTAGTTGCGAAATATCTCCTTAGACTTGTGTTGTGATGCTGATTAAAACAGTATCAAATATAATAATCAATATAGTTCTAAACAAATTTTCACCATTCAACTGAAGTGTCATCATGCTTCTTTGCATAGCAGAGACAGCAATGTTTAACGAGTTTTCGCCTGGCAAAATTGAACCCGTGTACCGATGTTGTTGCGAAATATCTCCTTAGACTTGTGTTGTGATGCTGATTAAAACAATACCAAATATAATAATCAATATAGTTCTAAACAAATTTTCACCATTCAACTGAAGTGTCATCATGCTTCTTTGCATAGCAGAGACAGCAATGTTTAACGAGTTTTCGCCTGGCAAAATTGAACCCGTGTACCGATGTTGTTGCGAAATATCTCCTTATACTTGTGTTGTGATGCTGATTAAAACAGTATCAAATATAATAATCAATATAGTTCTAAACAAATTTTCACCATTCAACTGAAGTGTTGACAGAGACAGCAATGTTTAACGAGTTTTCACCTGGCAAAATTGAACCCGTGTACCGATGTAGTTGCGAAATATCTCCTTAGACTTGTGTTGTGATGCTGATTAAAACAGTATCAAATATAATAATCAATATAGTTCTAAACAAATTTTCACCATTCAACTGAAGTGTTGACAGAGACAGCAATGTTTAACGAGTTTTCACCTGGCAAAATTGAACCCGTGTACCGATGTAGTTGCGAAATATCTCCTTATACTTGTGTTGTGATGCTGATTAAAACAGTATCAAATATAATAATCAATATAGTTCTAAACAAAATTTCACCATTTAACTGAAGTGTCATCATGCTTCTTTGCATAGCAGAGACAGCAATGTTTAACGAGTTTTCGCCTGGCAAAATTGAACCCGTGTACCGATGTAGTTGCGAAATATCTCCTTAGACTTGTGTTGTGATGCTGATTAAAACAGTATCAAATATAATAATCAATATAGTTCTAAACAAATTTTCACCATTCAACTGAAGTATTGACAGAGACAGCAATGTTTAACGAGTTTTCACCTGGCAAAATTGAACCCGTGTACCGATGTAGTTGCGAAATATCTCCTTAGACTTGTGTTGTGATGCTGATTAAAACAGTATCAAATATAATAATCAATATAGTTCTAAACAAATTTTCACCATTCAACTGAAGTGTCATCATGCTTCTTTGCATAGCAGAGACAGCAATGTTTAACGAGTTTTCGCCTGGCAAAATTGAACCCGTGTACCGATGTTGTTGCGAAATATCTCCTTAGACTTGTGTTGTGATGCTGATTAAAACAGTATCAAATATAATAATCAATATAGTTCTAAACAAATTTTCACCATTCAACTGAAGTGTCATCATGCTTCTTTGCATAGCAGAGACAGCAATGTTTAACGAGTTTTCGCCTGGCAAAATTGAACCCGTGTACCGATGTAGTTGCGAAATATCTCCTTAGACTTGTGTTGTGATGCTGATTAAAACAGTATCAAATATAATAATCAATATCGTTCTAAACAAATTTTCACCATTCAACTGAAGTGTTGACAGAGACAGCAATGTTTAATGAGTTTTCACCTGGCAAAATTGAACCCGTGTACCGATGTAGTTGCGAAATATCTTCTTAGACTTGTGTTGTGATGCTGATTAAAACAGTATCAAATATAATAATCAATATAGTTCTAAACAAATTTTCACCATTCAACTGAAGTGTCATCATGCTTCTTTGCATAGCAGAGACAGCAATGTTTAACGAGTTTTCGCCTGGCAAAATTGAACCCGTGTACCGATGTAGTTGCGAAATATCTCCTTAGACTTGTGTTGTGATGCTGATTAAAACAGTATCAAATATAATAATCAATATCGTTCTAAACAAATTTTCACCATTCAACTGAAGTGTTGACAGAGACAGCAATGTTTAACGAGTTTTCACCTGGCAAAATTGAACCCGTGTACCGATGTAGTTGCGAAATATCTCCTTAGACTTGTGTTGTGATGCTGATTAAAACAGTATCAAATATAATAATCAATATAGTTCTAAACAAATTTTCACCATTCAACTGAAGTGTCATCATGCTTCTTTGCATAGCAGAGACAGCAATGTTTAACGAGTTTTCGCCTGGCAAAATTGAACCCGTGTACCGATGTTGTTGCGAAATATCTCCTTAGACTTGTGTTGTGATGCTGATTAAAACAATACCAAATATAATAATCAATATAGTTCTAAACAAATTTTCACCATTCAACTGAAGTGTCATCATGCTTCTTTGCATAGCAGAGACAGCAATGTTTAACGAGTTTTCACCTGGCAAAATTGAACCCGTGTACCGATGTTGTTGCGAAATATCTCCTTATACTTGTGTTGTGATGCTGATTAAAACAATACCAAATATAATAATCAATATAGTTCTAAACAAATTTTCACCATTCAACTGAAGTGTCATCATGCTTCTTTGCATAGCAGAGACAGCAATGTTTAGCGAGTTTTCGCCTGGCAAAATTGAACCCGTGTACCGATGTAGTTGCGAAATATCTCCTTAGACTTGTGTTGTGATGCTGATTAAAACAGTATCAAATATAATAATCAATATAGTTCTAAACAAATTTTCACCATTCAACTGAAGTGTCATCATGCTTCTTTGCATAGCAGAGACAGCAATGTTTAACGAGTTTTCACCTGGCAAAATTGAACCCGTGTACCGATGTAGTTGCGAAATATCTCCTTAGACTTATGTTGTGATGCTGATTAAAACAGTATCAAATATAATAATCAATATAGTTCTAAACAAATTTTCACCATTCAACTGAAGTGTCATCATGCTTCTTTGCATAGCAGAGACAGCAATGTTTAACGAGTTTTCGCCTGGCAAAATTGAACCCGTGTACCGATGTTGTTGCGAAATATCTCCTTAGACTTGTGTTGTGATGCTGATTAAAACAGTATCAAATATAATAATCAATATAGTTCTAAACAAATTTTCACCATTCAACTGAAGTGTCATCATGCTTCTTTGCATAGCAGAGACAGCAATGTTTAACGAGTTTTCGCCTGGCAAAATTGAACCCGTGTACCGATGTTGTTGCGAAATATCTCCTTATACTTGTGTTGTGATGCTGATTAAAACAGTATCAAATATAATAATCAATATAGTTCTAAACAAATTTTCACCATTCAACTGAAGTGTTGACAGAGACAGCAATGTTTAACGAGTTTTCACCTGGCAAAATTGAACCCGTGTACCGATGTAGTTGCGAAATATCTCCTTAGACTTGTGTTGTGATGCTAATTAAAACAGTATCAAATATAATAATCAATATAGTTCTAAACAAATTTTCACCATTTAACTGAAGTGTCATCATGCTTCTTTGCATAGCAGAGACAGCAATGTTTAACGAGTTTTCGCCTGGCAAAATTGAACCCGTGTACCGATGTAGTTGCGAAATATCTCCTTAGACTTGTGTTGTGATGCTGATTAAAACAGTATCAAATATAATAATCAATATAGTTCTAAACAAATTTTCACCATTCAACTGAAGTATTGACAGAGACAGCAATGTTTAACGAGTTTTCACCTGGCAAAATTGAACCCGTGTACCGATGTAGTTGCGAAATATCTCCTTAGACTTGTATTGTGATGCTGATTAAAACAGTATCAAATATAATAATCAATATAGTTCTAAACAAATTTTCACCATTCAACTGAAGTGTCATCATGCTTCTTTGCATAGCAGAGACAGCAATGTTTAACGAGTTTTCGCCTGGCAAAATTGAACCCGTGTACCGATGTAGTTGCGAAATATCTCCTTAGACTTGTGTTGTGATGCTGATTAAAACAGTATCAAATATAATAATCAATATAGTTCTAAACAAATTTTCACCATTCAACTGAAGTGTCATCATGCTTCTTTGCATAGCAGAGACAACAATGTTTAACGAGTTTTTGCCTGGCAAAATTGAACCCGTGTACCGATGTAGTTGCGAAATATCTCCTTAGACTTGTGTTGTGATGCTGATTAAAACAGTATCAAATATAATAATCAATATAGGTCTAAACAAATTTTCACCATTCAACTAAAGTGTTGACAGAGACAGCAATGTTTAACGAGTTTTCGCCTGGCAAAATTGAACCCGTGTACCGATGTAGTTGCGAAATATCTCCTTAGACTTGTGTTGTGATGCTGATTAAAACAGTATCAAATATAATAATCAATATAGTTCTAAACAAATTTTCACCATTTAACTGAAGTGTCATCATGCTTCTTTGCATAGCAGAGACAGCAATGTTTAACGAGTTTTCGCCTGGCAAAATTGAACCCGTGTACCGATGTAGTTGCGAAATATCTCCTTAGACTTGTGTTGTGATGCTGATTAAAACAGTATCAAATATAATAATCAATATAGTTCTAAACAAATTTTCACCATTCAACTGAAGTATTGACAGAGACAGCAATGTTTAACGAGTTTTCACCTGGCAAAATTGAACCCGTGTACCGATGTAGTTGCGAAATATCTCCTTAGACTTGTGTTGTGATGCTGATTAAAACAGTATCAAATATAATAATCAATATAGTTCTAAACAAATTTTCACCATTCAACTAAAGTGTTGACAGAGACAGCAATGTTTAACGAGTTTTCGCCTGGCAAAATTGAACCCTTGTACCGATGTAGTTGCGAAATATCTCCTTAGACTTGTGTTGTGATGCTGATTAAAACAGTATCAAATATAATAATCAATATCGTTCTAAACAAATTTTCACCATTCAACTGAAGTGTTGACAGAGACAGCAATGTTTAATGAGTTTTCACCTGGCAAAATTGAACCCGTGTACCGATGTAGTTGCGAAATATCTCCTTAGACTTGTGTTGTGATGCTGATTAAAACAGTATCAAATATAATAATCAATATAGTTCTAAACAAATTTTCACCATTCAACTGAAGTGTTGACAGAGACAGCAATGTTTAACGAGTTTTCGCCTGGCAAAATTGAACCCGTGTACCGATGTAGTTGCGAAATATCTCCTTAGACTTGTGTTGTGATGCTGATTAAAACAGTATCAAATATAATAATCAATATCGTTCTAAACAAATTTTCACCATTCAACTGAAGTGTCATCATGCTTCTTTGCATAGCAGAGACAGCAATGTTTAACGAGTTTTCGCCTGGCAAAATTGAACCCGTGTACCGATGTTGTTGCGAAATATCTCCTTAGACTTGTGTTGTGATGCTGATTAAAACAATACCAAATATAATAATCAATATAGTTCTAAACAAATTTTCACCATTCAACTGAAGTGTCATCATGCTTCTTTGCATAGCAGAGACAGCAATGTTTAACGAGTTTTCACCTGGCAAAATTGAACCCGTGTACCGATGTTGTTGCGAAATATCTCCTTATACTTGTGTTGTGATGCTGATTAAAACAATACCAAATATAATAATCAATATAGTTCTAAACAAATTTTCACCATTCAACTGAAGTGTCATCATGCTTCTTTGCATAGCAGAGACAGCAATGTTTAGCGAGTTTTCGCCTAGCAAAATTGAACCCGTGTACCGATGTAGTTGCGAAATATCTCCTTAGACTTGTGTTGTGATGCTGATTAAAACAGTATCAAATATAATAATCAATATAGTTCTAAGCAAATTTTCACCATTCAACTGAAGTGTTGACAGAGACAGCAATGTTTAACGAGTTTTCACCTGGCAAAATTGAACCCGTGTACCGATGTAGTTGCGAAATATCTCCTTAGACTTGTATTGTGATGCTGATTAAAACAGTATCAAATATAATAATCAATATAGTTCTAAACAAATTTTCACCATTCAACTGAAGTGTCATCATGCTTCTTTGCATAGCAGAGACAGCAATGTTTAACGAGTTTTCGCCTGGCAAAGTTGAACCCGTGTACCGATGTAGTTGCGAAATATCTCCTTAGACTTGTGTTGTGATGCTGATTAAAACAGTATCAAATATAATAATCAATATAGTTCTAAACAAATTTTCACCATTCAACTGAAGTGTCATCATGCTTCTTTGCATAGCAGAGACAGCAATGTTTAACGAGTTTTTGCCTGGCAAAATTGAACCCGTGTACCGATGTAGTTGCGAAATATCTCCTTAGACTTGTGTTGTGATGCTGATTAAAACAGTATCAAATATAATAATCAATATAGTTCTAAACAAATTTTCATCATTCAACTGAAGTGTTGACAGAGACAGCAATGTTTAACGAGTTTTCACCTGGCAAAATTGAACCCTTGTACCGATGTAGTTGCGAAATATCTCCTTAGACTTGTGTTGTGATGCTGATTAAAACAGTATCAAATATAATAATCAATATAGTTCTAAACAAATTTTCACCATTCAACTGAAGTGTCATCATGCTTCTTTGCATAGCAGAGACAGCAATGTTTAACGAGTTTTCGCCTGGCAAAATTGAACCCGTGTACCGATGTTGTTGCGAAATATCTCCTTAGACTTGTGTTGTGATGCTGATTAAAACAATACCAAATATAATAATCAATATAGTTCTAAACAAATTTTCACCATTCAACTGAAGTGTCATCATGCTTCTTTGCATAGCAGAGACAGCAATGTTTAACGAGTTTTCGCCTGGCAAAATTGAACCCGTGTACCGATGTTGTTGCGAAATATCTCCTTAGACTTGTGTTGTGATGCTGATTAAAACAGTATCAAATATAATAATCAATATAGTTCTAAACAAATTTTCACCATTCAACTGAAGTGTCATCATGCTTCTTTGCATAGCAGAGACAGCAATGTTTAACGAGTTTTCGCCTGGCAAAATTGAACCCGTGTACCGATGTAGTTGCGAAATATCTCCTTAGACTTGTGTTGTGATGCTGATTAAAACAGTATCAAATATAATAATCAATATCGTTCTAAACAAATTTTCACCATTCAACTGAAGTGTTGACAGAGACAGCAATGTTTAATGAGTTTTCACCTGGCAAAATTGAACCCGTGTACCGATGTAGTTGCGAAATATCTCCTTAGACTTGTGTTGTGATGCTGATTAAAACAGTATCAAATATAATAATCAATATAGTTCTAAACAAATTTTCACCATTCAACTGAAGTGTCATCATGCTTCTTTGCATAGCAGAGACAGCAATGTTTAACGAGTTTTCGCCTGGCAAAATTGAACCCGTGTACCGATGTTGTTGCGAAATATCTCCTTAGACTTGTGTTGTGATGCTGATTAAAACAATACCAAATATAATAATCAATATAGTTCTAAACAAATTTTCACCATTCAACTGAAGTGTCATCATGCTTCTTTGCATAGCAGAGACAGCAATGTTTAACGAGTTTTCGCCTGGCAAAATTGAACCCGTGTACCGATGTTGTTGCGAAATATCTCCTTAGACTTGTGTTGTGATGCTGATTAAAACAATACCAAATATAATAATCAATATAGTTCTAAACAAATTTTCACCATTCAACTAAAGTGTCATCATGCTTCTTTGCATAGCAGAGACAGCAATGTTTAACGAGTTTTCGCCTGGCAAAATTGAACCCGTGTACCGATGTTGTTGCGAAATATCTCCTTAGACTTGTGTTGTGATGCTGATTAAAACAATACCAAATATAATAATCAATATAGTTCTAAACAAATTTTCACCATTCAACTGAAGTGTCATCATGCTTCTTTGCATAGCAGAGACAGCAATGTTTAACGAGTTTTCGCCTGGCAAAATTGAACCCGTGTACCGATGTTGTTGCGAAATATCTCCTTAGACTTGTGTTGTGATGCTGATTAAAACAATACCAAATATAATAATCAATATAGTTCTAAACAAATTTTCACCATTCAACTGAAGTGTCATCATGCTTCTTTGCATAGCAGAGACAGCAATGTTTAGCGAGTTTTCGCCTGGCAAAATTGAACCCGTGTACCGATGTAGTTGCGAAATATCTCCTTAGACTTGTGTTGTGATGCTGATTAAAACAGTATCAAATATAATAATCAATATAGTTCTAAACAAATTTTCACCATTCAACTGAAGTGTCATCATGCTTCTTTGCATAGCAGAGACAGCAATGTTTAACGAGTTTTCACCTGGCAAAATTGAACCCGTGTACCGATGTAGTTGCGAAATATCTCCTTAGACTTGTGTTGTGATGCTGATTAAAACAGTATCAAATATAATAATCAATATAGTTCTAAACAAATTTTCACCATTCAACTGAAGTGTCATCATGCTTCTTTGCATAGCAGAGACAGCAATGTTTAACGAGTTTTCGCCTGGCAAAATTGAACCCGTGTACCGATGTAGTTGCGAAATATCTCCTTAGACTTGTGTTGTGATGCTGATTAAAACAGTATCAAATATAATAATCAATATAGTTCTAAACAAATTTTCACCATTCAACTGAAGTGTCATCATGCTTCTTTGCATAGCAGAGACAGCAATGTTTAACGAGTTTTCACCTGGCAAAATTGAACCCGTGTACCGATGTAGTTGCGAAATATCTCCTTAGACTTGTGTTGTGATGCTGATTAAAACAGTATCAAATATAATAATCAATATAGTTCTAAACAAATTTTCACCATTCAACTGAAGTGTCATCATGCTTCTTTGCATAGCAGAGACAGCAATGTTTAACGAGTTTTCGCCTGGCACAATTGAACCCGTGTACCGATGTTGTTGCGAAATATCTCCTTAGACTTGTGTTGTGATGCTGATTAAAACAATACTAAATATAATAATCAATATAGTTCTAAACAAATTTTCACCATTCAACTGAAGTGTTGACAGAGACAGCAATGTTTAACGAGTTTTCGCCTGGCAAAATTGAACCCGTGTACCGATGTAGTTGCGAAATATCTCCTTAGACTTGTGTTGTGATGCTGATTAAAACAGTATCAAATATAATAATCAATATTGTTCTAAACTAATTTTCACCATTCAACTGAAGTGTCATCATGCTTCTTTGCATAGCAGAGACAGCAATGTTTAACGAGTTTTCACCTGGCAAAATTGAACCCGTGTACCGATGTTGTTGCGAAATATCTCCTTAGACTTGTGTTGTGATGCTGAAAAAACAGTATCAAATATAATAATCAATATAGTTCTAAACAAATTTTCACCATTCAACTGAAGTGTCATCATGCTTCTTTGCATAGCAGAGACAGCAATGTTTAACGAGTTTTCGCCTGGCAAAATTGAACCCGTGTACCGATGTTGTTGCGAAATATCTCCTTAGACTTGTGTTGTGATGCTGATTAAAACAGTATCAAATATAATAATCAATATAGTTCTAAACAAATTTTCACCATTCAACTGAAGTGTCATCATGCTTCTTTGCATAGCAGAGACAGCAATGTTTAACGAGTTTTCGCCTGGCAAAATTGAACCCGTGTACCGATGTTGTTGCGAAATATCCCCTTAGACTTGTGTTGTGATGCTGATTAAAACAGTATCAAATATAATAATCAATATAGTTCTAAACAAATTTTCACCATTCAACTGAAGTGTTGACAGAGACAGCAATGTTTAACGAGTTTTCACCTGGCAAAATTGAACCCGTGTACCGATGTAGTTGCGAAATATCTCCTTAGACTTGTGTTGTGATGCTGATTAAAACAATACCAAATATAATAATCAATATAGTTCTAAACAAATTTTCACCATTCAACTGAAGTGTTGACAGAGACAGCAATGTTTAACGAGTTTTCACCTGGCAAAATTGAACCCGTGTACCGATGTTGTTGCGAAATATCTCCTTATACTTGTGTTGTGATGTTGATTAAAACAGTATCAAATATAATAATCAATATAGTTCTAAGCAAATTTTCACCATTCAACTCAAGTGTCATCATGCTTCTTTGCATAGCAGAGACAGCAATGTTTAACGAGTTTTCGCCTGGCAAAATTGAACCCGTGTACCGATGTAGTTGCGAAATATCTCCTTATACTTGTGTTGTGATGCTGATTAAAACAATACCAAATATAATAATCAATATAGTTCTAAACAAATTTTCACCATTCAACTGAAGTGTTGAAAGAGACAGCAATGTTTAACGAGTTTTCGCCTGGCAAAATTGAACCCGTGTACCGATGTAGTTGCGAAATATCTCCTTAGACTTGTGTTGTGATGCTGATTAAAACAGTATCAAATATAATAATCAATATAGTTCTAAACAAATTTTCACCATTCAACTGAAGTGTCATCATGCTTCTTTGCATAGCAGAGACAGCAATGTTTAACGAGTTTTCACCTGGCAAAATTGAACCCGTGTACCGATGTAGTTGCGAAATATCTCCTTAGACTTGTGTTGTGATGCTGATTAAAACAGTATCAAATATAATAATCAATATTGTTCTAAACAAATTTTCACCATTCAACTGAAGTGTCATCATGCTTCTTTGCATAGCAGAGACAGCAATGTTTAACGAGTTTTCGCCTGGCAAAATTGAACCCGTGTACCGATGTTGTTGCGAAATATCTCCTTAGACTTGTGTTGTGATGCTGATTAAAACAGTATCAAATATAATAATCAATATAGTTCTAAACAAATTTTCACCATTCAACTGAAGTGTTGACAGAGACAGCAATGTTTAACGAGTTTTCACCTGGCAAAATTGAACCCGTGTACCGATGTAGTTGCGAAATATCTCCTTAGACTTGTGTTGTGATGCTGATTAAAACAGTATCAAATATAATAATCAATATAGTTCTAAACAAATTTTCACCATTCAACTGAAGTGTCATCATGCTTCTTTGCATAGCAGAGACAGCAATGTTTAACGAGTTTTCGCCTGGCAAAATTGAACCCGTGTACCGATGTTGTTGCGAAATATCTCCTTAGACTTGTGTTGTGTTGTGATGCTGATTAAAACAGTATCAAATATAATAATCAATATAGTTCTAAACAAATTTTCACCATTCAACTGAAGTGTCATCATGCTTCTTTGCATAGCAGAGACAGCAATGTTTAACGAGTTTTCGCCTGGCAAAATTGAACCCGTGTACCGATGTTGTTGCGAAATATCTCCTTAGACTTGTGTTGTGATGCTGATTAAAACAGTATCAAATATAATAATCAATATAGTTCTAAACAAATTTTCACCATTCAACTGAAGTGTTGACAGAGACAGCAATGTTTAACGAGTTTTCACCTGGCAAAATTGAACCCGTGTACCGATGTAGTTGCGAAATATCTCCTTAGACTTGTGTTGTGATGCTGATTAAAACAATACCAAATATAATAATCAATATAGTTCTAAACAAATTTTCACCATTCAACTGAAGTGTTGACAGAGACAGCAATGTTTAACGAGTTTTCACCTGGCAAAATTGAACCCGTGTACCGATGTTGTTGCGAAATATCTCCTTATACTTGTGTTGTGATGTTGATTAAAACAGTATCAAATATAATAATCAATATAGTTCTAAGCAAATTTTCACCATTCAACTCAAGTGTCATCATGCTTCTTTGCATAGCAGAGACAGCAATGTTTAACGAGTTTTCGCCTGGCAAAATTGAACCCGTGTACCGATGTAGTTGCGAAATATCTCCTTATACTTGTGTTGTGATGCTGATTAAAACAATACCAAATATAATAATCAATATAGTTCTAAACAAATTTTCACCATTCAACTGAAGTGTTGAAAGAGACAGCAATGTTTAACGAGTTTTCGCCTGGCAAAATTGAACCCGTGTACCGATGTAGTTGCGAAATATCTCCTTAGACTTGTGTTGTGATGCTGATTAAAACAGTATCAAATATAATAATCAATATAGTTCTAAACAAATTTTCACCATTCAACTGAAGTGTCATCATGCTTCTTTGCATAGCAGAGACAGCAATGTTTAACGAGTTTTCGCCTGGCAAAATTGAACCCGTGTACCGATGTAGTTGCGAAATATCTCCTTAGACTTGTGTTGTGATGCTGATTAAAAGAGTATCAAATATAATAATCAATATAGTTCTAAACAAATTTTCACCATTCAACTGAAGTGTTGACAGAGACAGCAATGTTTAACGAGTTTTCACCTGGCAAAATTGAACCCGTGTACCGACGTAGTTGCGAAATATCTCCTTAGACTTGTGTTGTGATGCTGATTAAAACAATACCAAATATAATAATCAATATAGTTCTAAACAAATTTTCACCATTCAACTGAAGTGTTGACAGAGACAGCAATGTTTAACGAGTTTTCACCTGGCAAAATTGAACCCGTGTACCGATGTTGTTGCGAAATATCTCCTTATACTTGTGTTGTGATGCTGATTAAAACAGTATCAAATATAATAATCAATATAGTTCTAAGCAAATTTTCACCATTCAACTCAAGTGTCATCATGCTTCTTTGCATAGCAGAGACAGCAATGTTTAACGAGTTTTCGCCTGGCAAAATTGAACCCGTGTACCGATGTTGTTGCGAAATATCTCCTTAGACTTGTGTTGTGATGCTGATTAAAACAATATCAAATATAATAATCAATATAGTTTTAAACAAATTTTCACCATTCAACTGAAGTGTCATCATGCTTCTTTGCATAGCAGAGACAGCAATGTTTAACGAGTTTTCGCCTGGCAAAATTGAACCCGTGTACCGATGTAGTTGCGAAATATCTCCTTAGACTTGTGTTGAGATGCTGATTAAAACAATACCAAATATAATAATCAATATAGTTCTAAACAAATTTTCACCATTCAACTGAAGTGTCATCATGCTTCTTTGCATAGCAGAGACAGCAATGTTTAACGAGTTTTCGCCTGGCAAAATTGAACTCGTGTACCGATGTAGTTGCGAAATATCTCCTTAGACTTGTGTTGTGATGCTGATTAAAACAGTATCAAATATAATAATCAATATAGTTCTAAACAAATTTTCACCATTCAACTGAAGTGTCATCATGCTTCTTTGCATAGAGGAAACAGCAATGTTTAACGAGTTTTCGCCTGGCAAAATTGAACCCGTGTACCGATGTTGTTGCGAAATATCTCCTTAGACTTGTGTTGTGATGCTGATTAAAACAATACCAAATATAATAATCAACATAGTTCTAAACAAATTTTCACCATTCAACTGAAGTGTCATCATGCTTCTTTGCATAGCAGAGACAGCAATGTTTAACGAGTTTTCGCCTGGCAAAATTGAACTCGTGTACCGATGTTGTTGCGAAATATCTCCTTATACTTGTGTTGTGCTGCTGATTAAAACAGTATCAAATATAATAATCAATATAGTTCTAAGCAAATTTTCACCATTCAACTCAAGTGTCATCATGTTTCTTTGCATAGCAGAGACAGCAATGTTTAACGAGTTTTCGCCTGGCAAAATTGAACCCGTGTACCGATGTTGTTGCGAAATATCTCCTTAGACTTGTGTTGTGATGCTGATTAAAACAGTATCAAATATAATAATCAATATAGTTCTAAACAAATTTTCACCATTCAACTGAAGTGTCATCATGCTTCTTTGCATAGCAGAGACAGCAATGTTTAACGAGTTTTCGCCTGGCAAAATTGAACCCGTGTACCGATGTTGTTGCGAAATATCTCCTTATACTTGTGTTGTGATGCTGATTAAAACAATACCAAATATAATAATCAATATAGTTCTAAACAAATTTTCACCATTCAACTGAAGTGTCATCATGCTTCTTTGCATAGCAGAGACAGCAATGTTTAACGAGTTTTCGCCTGGCAAAATTGAACCCGTGTACCGATGTTGTTGCGAAATATCTCCTTATACTTGTGTTGTGATGCTGATTAAAACAGTATCAAATATAATAATCAATATAGTTCTAAACAAATTTTCACCATTCAACTGAAGTGTCATCATGCTTCTTTGCATAGCAGAGACAGCAATGTTTAACGAGTTTTCGCCTGGCAAAATTGAACTCGTGTACCGATGTTGTTGCGAAACATCTCCTTAGACTTGTGTTGTGATGCTGAATAAAACAGTATCAAATATAATAATCAATATAGTTCTAAACAAATTTTCACCATTCAACTCAAGTGTCATCATGCTTCTTTGCATAGCAGAGACAGCAATGTTTAACGAGTTTTCGCCTGGCAAAATTGAACTCGTGTACCGATGTAGTTGCGAAATATCTCCTTAGACTTGTGTTGTGATGCTGATTAAAACAATACCAAATATAATAATCAATATAGTTCTAAACAAATTTTCACCATTCAACTCAAGTGTCATCATGCTTCTTTGCATAGCAGAGACAGCAATGTTTAACGAGTTTTCGCCTGGCAAAATTGAACCCGTGTACCGATGTAGTTGCGAAATATCTCCTTAGACTTGTGATGCTGATTAAAACAGTATCAAATATAATAATCAATATAGTTCTAAACAAATTTTCACCATTCAACTGAACTGAACATGCTTCTTTGCATAGCAGAGACAGCAATGTTTAACGAGTTTTCGCCTGGCAAAATTGAACCCGTGTACCGATGTAGTTGCGAAATATCTCCTTAGACTTGTGTTGTGATGCTGATTAAAACAGTACCAAATATAATAATCAATATAGTTCTAAACAAATTTTCACCATTCAACTGAAGTGTCATCATGCTTCTTTGCATAGCAGAGACAGCAATGTTTAACGAGTTTTCGCCTGGCAAAATTGAACCCGTGTACCGATGTAGTTGCGAAATATCTCCTTAGACTTGTGTTGTGATGCTGATTAAAACAGTATCAAATATAATAATCAATATAGTTTTAAACAAATTTTCACCATTCAACTGAAGTGTCATCATGCTTCTTTGCATAGCAGAGACAGCAATGTTTAACGAGTTTTCGCCTGGCAAAATTGAACCCGTGTACCGATGTTGTTGCGAAATATCTCCTTAGACTTGTGTTGTGATGCTGATTAAAACAATACCAAATATAATAATCAACATAGTTCTAAGCAAATTTTCACCATTCAACTCAAGTGTCATCATGTTTCTTTGCATAGCAGAGACAGCAATGTTTAACGAGTTTTCGCCTGGCAAAATTGAACCCGTGTACCGATGTTGTTGCGAAATATCTCCTTAGACTTGTGTTGTGATGCTGATTAAAACAGTATCAAATATAATAATCAATATAGTTCTAAGCAAATTTTCACCATTCAACTGAAGTGTCATCATGCTTCTTTGCATAGCAGAGACAGCAATGTTTAACGAGTTTTCGCCTGGCAAAATTGAACCCGTGTACCGATGTTGTTGCGAAATATCTCCTTAGACTTGTGTTGTGATGCTGATTAAAACAATACCAAATATAATAATCAACATAGTTCTAAGCAAATTTTCACCATTCAACTCAAGTGTCATCATGTTTCTTTGCATAGCAGAGACAGCAATGTTTAACGAGTTTTCGCCTGGCAAAATTGAACCCGTGTACCGATGTAGTTGCGAAATATCTCCTTAGACTTGTGTTGTGATGCTGATTAAAACAATACCAAATATAATAATCAATATAGTTCTAAACAAATTTTCACCATTCAACTGAAGTGTCATCATGCTTCTTTGCATAGAGGAAACAGCAATGTTTAACGAGTTTTCGCCTGGCAAAATTGAACCCGTGTACCGATGTTGTTGCGAAATATCTCCTTAGACTTGTGTTGTGATGCTGATTAAAACAATACCAAATATAATAATCAACATAGTTCTAAACAAATTTTCACCATTCAACTGAAGTGTCATCATGCTTCTTTGCATAGCAGAGACAGCAATGTTTAACGAGTTTTCGCCTGGCAAAATTGAACTCGTGTACCGATGTTGTTGCGAAATATCTCCTTATACTTGTGTTGTGCTGCTGATTAAAACAGTATCAAATATAATAATCAATATAGTTCAAAACAAATTTTCACCATTCAACTGAAGTGTCATCATGCTTCTTTGCATAGCAGAGACAGCAATGTTTAACGAGTTTTCGCCTGGCAAAATTGAACCCGTGTACCGATGTTGTTGCGAAATATCTCCTTATACTTGTGTTGTGATGCTGATTAAAACAGTATCAAATATAATAATCAATATAGTTCTAAACAAATTTTCACCATTCAACTGAACTGAACATGCTTCTTTGCATAGCAGAGACAGCAATGTTTAACGAGTTTTCGCCTGGCAAAATTGAACCCGTGTACCGATGTAGTTGCGAAATATCTCCTTAGACTTGTGTTGTGATGCTAATTAAAACAGTACCAAATATAATAATCAATATAGTTCTAAACAAATTTTCACCATTCAACT
This sequence comes from Ptychoptera contaminata, assembly GCA_963942525.1. Classification (NCBI taxonomy): domain Eukaryota; kingdom Metazoa; phylum Arthropoda; class Insecta; order Diptera; family Ptychopteridae; genus Ptychoptera; species Ptychoptera contaminata. Next base: position 10,409 of record CAWWDJ010000089.1, on the reverse strand, counting down.
GAAGTGTAATCATGCTTCTTTGCATAGCAGAGACAGCAATGTTTAACGAGTTTTCGCCTGGCAAAATTGAACCCGTGTACCGATGTTGTTGCGAAATATCTCGTTATACTTGTGTTGTGATGCTGATTAAAACAGTATCAAATATAATAATCAATATAGTTCTAAACAAATTTTCACCATTCAACTGTAGTGTCATCATGCTTCTTTGCATAGCAGAGACAGCAATGTTTAACGAGTTTTCGCCTGGCAAAATTGAACCCGTGTACCGATGTTGTTGCGAAATATCTCCTTAGACTTGTGTTGAGATGCTGATTAAAACAATACCAAATATAATAATCAATATAGTTCTAAACAAATTTTCACCATTCAACTGAAGTGTCATCATGCTTCTTTGCATAGCAGAGACAGCAATGTTTAACGAGTTTTCGCCTGGCAAAATTGAACCCGTGTACCGATGTAGTTGCGAAATATCTCCTTAGACTTGTGTTGTGATGCTGATTAAAACAGTATCAAATATAATAATCAATATAGTTCTAAACAAATTTTCACCATTCAACTGAAGTGTCATCATGCTTCTTTGCATAGCAGAGACAGCAATGTTTAACGAGTTTTCGCCTGGCAAAATTGAACCCGTGTACCGATGTTGTTGCGAAATATCTCCTTAGACTTGTGTTGTGATGCTGATTAAAACAATACCAAATATAATAATCAATATAGTTCTAAACAAATTTTCACCATTCAACTCAAGTGTCATCATGCTTCTTTGCATAGAGGAAACAGCAATGTTTAACGAGTTTTCGCCTGGCAAAATTGAACCCGTGTACCGATGTTGTTGCGAAATATCTCCTTAGACTTGTGTTGTGATGCTGATTAAAACAGTATCAAATATAATAATCAATATAGTTCTAAGCAAATTTTCATCATTCAACTGAAGTGTTATCATGCTTCTTTGCATAGCAGAGACAGCAATGTTTAACGAGTTTTCGCCTGGCAAAATTGAACCCGTGTACCGATGTTGTTGCGAAATATCTCCTTATACTTATGTTGTGATGCTGATTAAAACAATACCAAATATAATAATCAATATAGTTCTAAACAAATTTTCACCATTCAACTCAAGTGTCATCATGCTTCTTTGCATAGCAGAGACAGCAATGTTTAACGAGTTTTCGCCTGGCAAAATTGAACCCGTGTACCGATGTTGTTGCGAAATATCTCCTTATACTTGTGTTGTGATGCTGATTAAAACAGTATCAAATATAATAATCAATATAGTTCTAAACAAATTTTCACCATTCAACTGAAGTGTTGACAGAGACAGCAATGTTTAACGAGTTTTCACCTGGCAAAATTGAACCCGTGTACCGATGTTGTTGCGAAATATCTCCTTATACTTGTGTTGTGATGCTGATTAAAATAGTATCAAATATAATAATCAATATAGTTCTAAACAAATTTTCACCATTCAACTGAAGTGTCATCATGCTTCTTTGCATAGCAGAGACAGCAATGTTTAACGAGTTTTCAACTGGCAAAATTGAACCCGTGTACCGATGTTGTTGCGAAATATCTCCTTATACTTGTGTTGTGATGCTGATTAAAACAGTATCAAATATAATAATCAATATAGTTCTAAACAAATTTTCACCATTCAACTGAAGTGCCATCATGCTTCTTTGCATAGCAGAGACAGCAATGTTTAACGAGTTTTCGCCTGGCAAAATTGAACCCGTGTACCGATGTTGTTGCGAAATATCTCCTTATACTTGTGTTGTGATGCTGATTAAAACAATACCAAATATAATAATCAATATAGTTCTAAACAAATTTTCACCATTCAACTCAAGTGTCATCATGCTTCTTTGCATAGCAGAGACAGCAATGTTTAACGAGTTTTCGCCTGGCAAAATTGAACTCGTGTACCGATGTTGTTGCGAAATATCTCCTTATACTTGTGTTGTGATGCTGATTAAAACAGTATCAAATATAATAATCAATATAGTTCTAAACAAATTTTCACCATTCAACTGAAGTGTCATCATGCTTCTTTGCATAGCAGAGACAACAATGTTTAACGAGTTTTCGCCTGGCAAAATTGAACCCGTGTACCGATGTAGTTGCGAAATATCTCCTTAGACTTGTGTTGTGATGTTGATTAAAACAATACCAAATATAATAATCAATATAGTTCTAAACAAATTTTCACCATTCAACTCAAGTGTCATCATGCTTCTTTGCATAGCAGAGACAGCAATGTTTAACGAGTTTTCGCCTGGCAAAATTGAACTCGTGTACCGATGTTGTTGCGAAATATCTCCTTATACTTGTGTTGTGATGCTGATTAAAACAGTATCAAATATAATAATTAATATAGTTCTAAACAAATTTTCACCATTCAACTGAAGTGTCATCATGCTTCTTTGCATAGCAGAGACAGCAATGTTTAACGAGTTTTCACCTGGCAAAATTGAACCCGTGTACCGATGTTGTTGCGAAATATCTCCTTATACTTGTGTTGTGATGCTGATTAAAACAGTATCAAATATAATAATCAATATAGTTCTAAAAAAATTTTCACCATTCAACTGAAGTGTCATCATGCTTCTTTGCATAGCAGAGACAGCTATGTTTAACGAGTTTTCGCCTGGCAAAATTGAACCCGTGTACCGATGTTGTTGCGAAATATCTCCTTATACTTGTGTTGTGATGCTGATTAAAACAGTATCAAATATAATAATCAATATAGTTCTAAACAAATTTTCACCATTCAACTGAAGTGTTGACAGAGACAGCAATGTTTAACGAGTTTTCGCCTGGCAAAATTGAACCCGTGTACCGATGTTGTTGCGAAATATCTCCTTAGACTTGTGTTGTTATGCTGATTAAAACAATACCAAATATAATAATCAATATAGTTCTAAACAAATTTTCACCATTCAACTGAAGTGTCATCACGCTTCTTTGCATAGCAGAGACAGCAATGTTTAACGAGTTTTCGCCTGGCAAAATTGAACCCGTGTACCGATGTTGTTGCGAAATATCTCCTTATACTTGTGTTGTGATGCTGATTAAAACAATACCAAATATAATAATCAATATAGTTCTAAACAAATTTTCACCATTCAACGGAAGTGTCATCATGCTTCTTTGCATAGAGGAAACAGCAATGTTTAACGAGTTTTCGCCTGGCAAAATTGAACCCGTGTACCGATGTAGTTGCGAAATATCTCCTTAGACTTGTGTTGTGATGCTGATTAAAACAGTATTAAATATAATAATCAATATAGTTCTAAACAAATTTTCACCATTCAACTGAACTGAACATGCTTCTTTGCATAGCAGAGACAGCAATGTTTAACGAGTTTTCGCCTGGCAAAATTGAACCCGTGTACCGATGTAGTTGCGAAATATCTCCTTAGACTTGTGTTGTGATGCTAATTAAAACAGTACCAAATATAATAATCAATATAGTTCTAAACAAATTTTCACCATTCAACTGAAGTGTCATCATGCTTCTTTGCATAGCAGAGACAGCAATGTTTAACGAGTTTTCGCCTGGCAAAATTGAACCCGTGTACCGATGTTGTTGCGAAATATCTCCTTATACTTGTGTTGTGATGCTGATTAAAACAGTATCAAATATAATAATCAATATAGTTCTAAACAAATTTTCACCATTCAACTGAACTGAACATGCTTCTTTGCATAGCAGAGACAGCAATGTTTAACGAGTTTTCGCCTGGCAAAATTGAACCCGTGTACCGATGTAGTTGCGAAATATCTCCTTAGACTTGTGTTGTGATGTTGATTAAAACAATACCAAATATAATAATCAATATAGTTCTAAACAAATTTTCACCATTCAACTCAAGTGTCATCATGCTTCTTTGCATAGCAGAGACAGCAATATTTAACGAGTTTTCGCCTGGCAAAATTGAACTTGTGTACCGATGTTGTTGCGAAATATCTCCTTATACTTGTGTTGTGATGCTGATTAAAACAGTATCAAATATAATAATCAATATAGTTCTAAACAAATTTTCACCATTCAACTGAAGTGTCATCATGCTTCTTTGCATAGCAGAGACAGCAATATTTAACGAGTTTTCACCTGGCAAAATTGAACCCGTGTACCGATGTTGTTGCGAAATATCTCCTTATACTTGTGTTGTGATGCTGATTAAAACAGTATCAAATATAATAATCAATATAGTTCTAAACAAATTTTCACCATTCAACTGAAGTGTCATCATGCTTCTTTGCATAGCAGAGACAGCTATGTTTAACGAGTTTTCGCCTGGCAAAATTGAACCCGTGTACCGATGTTGTTGCGAAATATCTCCTTATACTTGTGTTGTGATGCTGATTAAAACAGTATCAAATATAATAATCAATATAGTTCTAAACAAATTTTCACCATTCAACTGAAGTGTTGACAGAGACAGCAATGTTTAACGAGTTTTCGCCTGGCAAAATTGAACCCGTGTACCGATGTTGTTGCGAAATATCTCCTTAGACTTGTGTTGTGATGCTGATTAAAACAATACCAAATATAATAATCAATATAGTTCTAAACAAATTTTCACCATTCAACTGAAGTGTCATCATGCTTCTTTGCATAGCAGAGACAGCAATGTTTAACGAGTTTTCGCCTGGCAAAATTGAACCCGTGTACCGATGTTGTTGCGAAATATCTCCTTATACTTGTGTTGTGATGCTGATTAAAACAATACCAAATATAATAATCAATATAGTTCTAAACAAATTTTCACCATTCAACTGAAGTGTCATCATGCTTCTTTGCATAGCAGAGACAGCAATGTTTAACGAGTTTTCGCCTGGCAAAATTGAACCCGTGTACCTATGTTGTTGCGAAATATCTCCTTAGACTTGTGTTGTGATGCTGATTAAAACAATACAAATATAATAATCAATATAGTTCTAAACAAATTTTCACCATTCAACTGAACTGAACATGCTTCTTTGCATAGCAGAGACAGCAATGTTTAACGAGTTTTCGCCTGGCAAAATTGAACCCGTGTACCGATGTTGTTGCGAAATATCTCCTTAGACTTGTGTTGTGATGCTAATTAAAACAGTACCAAATATAATAATCAATATAGTTCTAAACAAATTTTCACCATTCAACTGAAGTGTCATCATGCTTCTTTGCATAGCAGAGACAGCAATGTTTAACGAGTTTTCGCCTGGCAAAATTGAACCCGTGTACCGATGTTGTTGCGAAATATCTCCTTATACTTGTGTTGTGATGCTGATTAAAACAGTATCAAATATAATAATCAATATAGTTCTAAAAAAATTTTCACCATTCAACTGAAGTGTCATCATGCTTCTTTGCATAGCAGAGACAGCTATGTTTAACGAGTTTTCGCCTGGCAAAATTGAACCCGTGTACCGATGTTGTTGCGAAATATCTCCTTATACTTGTGTTGTGATGCTGATTAAAACAGTATCAAATATAATAATCAATATAGTTCTAAACAAATTTTCACCATTCAACTGAAGTGTTGACAGAGACAGCAATGTTTAACGAGTTTTCGCCTGGCAAAATTGAACCCGTGTACCGATGTTGTTGCGAAATATCTCCTTAGACTTGTGTTGTTATGCTGATTAAAACAATACCAAATATGATAATCAATATAGTTCTAAACAAATTTTCACCATTCAACTGAAGTGTCATCACGCTTCTTTGCATAGCAGAGACAGCAATGTTTAACGAGTTTTCGCCTGGCAAAATTGAACCCGTGTACCGATGTTGTTGCGAAATATCTCCTTATACTTGTGTTGTGATGCTGATTAAAACAATACCAAATATAATAATCAATATAGTTCTAAACAAATTTTCACCATTCAACGGAAGTGTCATCATGCTTCTTTGCATAGAGGAAACAGCAATGTTTAACGAGTTTTCGCCTGGCAAAATTGAACCCGTGTACCGATGTAGTTGCGAAATATCTCCTTAGACTTGTGTTGTGATGCTGATTAAAACAGTATTAAATATAATAATCAATATAGTTCTAAACAAATTTTCACCATTCAACTGAACTGAACATGCTTCTTTGCATAGCAGAGACAGCAATGTTTAACGAGTTTTCGCCTGGCAAAATTGAACCCGTGTACCGATGTAGTTGCGAAATATCTCCTTAGACTTGTGTTGTGATGCTAATTAAAACAGTACCAAATATAATAATCAATATAGTTCTAAACAAATTTTCACCATTCAACTGAAGTGTCATCATGCTTCTTTGCATAGCAGAGACAGCAATGTTTAACGAGTTTTCGCCTGGCAAAATTGAACCCGTGTACCGATGTTGTTGCGAAATATCTCCTTATACTTGTGTTGTGATGCTGATTAAAACAGTATCAAATATAATAATCAATATAGTTCTAAACAAATTTTCACCATTCAACTGAACTGAACATGCTTCTTTGCATAGCAGAGACAGCAATGTTTAACGAGTTTTCGCCTGGCAAAATTGAACCCGTGTACCGATGTAGTTGCGAAATATCTCCTTAGACTTGTGTTGTGATGTTGATTAAAACAATACCAAATATAATAATCAATATAGTTCTAAACAAATTTTCACCATTCAACTCAAGTGTCATCATGCTTCTTTGCATAGCAGAGACAGCAATATTTAACGAGTTTTCGCCTGGCAAAATTGAACTTGTGTACCGATGTTGTTGCGAAATATCTCCTTATACTTGTGTTGTGATGCTGATTAAAACAGTATCAAATATAATAATCAATATAGTTCTAAACAAATTTTCACCATTCAACTGAAGTGTCATCATGCTTCTTTGCATAGCAGAGACAGCAATATTTAACGAGTTTTCACCTGGCAAAATTGAACCCGTGTACCGATGTTGTTGCGAAATATCTCCTTATACTTGTGTTGTGATGCTGATTAAAACAGTATCAAATATAATAATCAATATAGTTCTAAACAAATTTTCACCATTCAACTGAAGTGTCATCATGCTTCTTTGCATAGCAGAGACAGCTATGTTTAACGAGTTTTCGCCTGGCAAAATTGAACCCGTGTACCGATGTTGTTGCGAAATATCTCCTTATACTTGTGTTGTGATGCTGATTAAAACAGTATCAAATATAATAATCAATATAGTTCTAAACAAATTTTCACCATTCAACTGAAGTGTTGACAGAGACAGCAATGTTTAACGAGTTTTCGCCTGGCAAAATTGAACCCGTGTACCGATGTTGTTGCGAAATATCTCCTTAGACTTGTGTTGTGATGCTGATTAAAACAATACCAAATATAATAATCAATATAGTTCTAAACAAATTTTCACCATTCAACTGAAGTGTCATCATGCTTCTTTGCATAGCAGAGATAGCAATGTTTAACGAGTTTTCGCCTGGCAAAATTGAACCCGTGTACCGATGTTGTTGCGAAATATCTCCTTATACTTGTGTTGTGATGCTGATTAAAACAATACCAAATATAATAATCAATATAGTTCTAAACAAATTTTCACCATTCAACTGAAGTGTCATCATGCTTCTTTGCATAGCAGAGACAGCAATGTTTAACGAGTTTTTGCCTGGCAAAATTGAACCCGTGTACCTATGTTGTTGCGAAATATCTCCTTAGACTTGTGTTGTGATGCTGATTAAAACAATACAAATATAATAATCAATATAGTTCTAAACAAATTTTCACCATTCAACTGAACTGAACATGCTTCTTTGCATAGCAGAGACAGCAATGTTTAACGAGTTTTCGCCTGGCAAAATTGAACCCGTGTACCGATGTAGTTGCGAAATATCTCCTTAGACTTGTGTTGTGATGCTAATTAAAACAGTACCAAATATAATAATCAATATAGTTCTAAACAAATTTTCACCATTCAACTGAAGTGTCATCATGCTTCTTTGCATAGCAGAGACAGCAATGTTTAACGAGTTTTCGCCTGGCAAAATTGAACCCGTGTACCGATGTTGTTGCGAAATATCTCCTTATACTTGTGTTGTGATGCTGATTAAAACAGTATCAAATATAATAATCAATATAGTTCTAAAAAAATTTTCACCATTCAACTGAAGTGTCATCATGCTTCTTTGCATAGCAGAGACAGCTATGTTTAACGAGTTTTCGCCTGGCAAAATTGAACCCGTGTACCGATGTTGTTGCGAAATATCTCCTTATACTTGTGTTGTGATGCTGATTAAAACAGTATCAAATATAATAATCAATATAGTTCTAAACAAATTTTCACCATTCAACTGAAGTGTTGACAGAGACAGCAATGTTTAACGAGTTTTCGCCTGGCAAAATTGAACCCGTGTACCGATGTTGTTGCGAAATATCTCCTTAGACTTGTGTTGTTATGCTGATTAAAACAATACCAAATATAATAATCAATATAGTTCTAAACAAATTTTCACCATTCAACTGAAGTGTCATCACGCTTCTTTGCATAGCAGAGACAGCAATGTTTAACGAGTTTTCGCCTGGCAAAATTGAACCCGTGTACCGATGTTGTTGCGAAATATCTCCTTATACTTGTGTTGTGATGCTGATTAAAACAATACCAAATATAATAATCAATATAGTTCTAAACAAATTTTCACCATTCAACGGAAGTGTCATCATGCTTCTTTGCATAGAGGAAACAGCAATGTTTAACGAGTTTTCGCCTGGCAAAATTGAACCCGTGTACCGATGTAGTTGCGAAATATCTCCTTAGACTTGTGTTGTGATGCTGATTAAAACAGTATTAAATATAATAATCAATATAGTTCTAAACAAATTTTCACCATTCAACTGAACTGAACATGCTTCTTTGCATAGCAGAGACAGCAATGTTTAACGAGTTTTCGCCTGGCAAAATTGAACCCGTGTACCGATGTAGTTGCGAAATATCTCCTTAGACTTGTGTTGTGATGTTGATTAAAACAATACCAAATATAATAATCAATATAGTTCTAAACAAATTTTCACCATTCAACTCAAGTGTCATCATGCTTCTTTGCATAGCAGAGACAGCAATATTTAACGAGTTTTTCGCCTGGCAAAATTGAACTTGTGTACCGATGTTGTTGCGAAATATCTCCTTATACTTGTGTTGTGATGCTGATTAAAACAGTATCAAATATAATAATCAATATAGTTCTAAACAAATTTTCACCATTCAACTGAAGTGTCATCATGCTTCTTTGCATAGCAGAGACAGCAATATTTAACGAGTTTTCACCTGGCAAAATTGAACCCGTGTACCGATGTTGTTGCGAAATATCTCCTTATACTTGTGTTGTGATGCTGATTAAAACAGTATCAAATATAATAATCAATATAGTTCTAAACAAATTTTCACCATTCAACTGAACTGAACATGCTTCTTTGCATAGCAGAGACAGCAATGTTTAACGAGTTTTCGCCTGGCAAAATTGAACCCGTGTACCGATGTAGTTGCGAAATATCTCCTTAGACTTGTGTTGTGATGTTGATTAAAACAATACCAAATATAATAATCAATATAGTTCTAAACAAATTTTCACCATTCAACTCAAGTGTCATCATGCTTCTTTGCATAGCAGAGACAGCAATATTTAACGAGTTTTCGCCTGGCAAAATTGAACTTGTGTACCGATGTTGTTGCGAAATATCTCCTTATACTTGTGTTGTGATGCTGATTAAAACAGTATCAAATATAATAATCAATATAGTTCTAAACAAATTTTCACCATTCAACTGAAGTGTCATCATACTTCTTTGCATAGCAGAGACAGCAATGTTTAACGAGTGTTTCGCCTGGCAAAATTGAACCCGTGTACCGATGTTGTTGCGAAATATCTCCGCTGAAAAAAAAAACCAAAACAATTAAAACAATACCAAATATAATAATCAATATAGTTCTAAACAAATTTTCACCATTCAACTGGGTTCACGTTAATAAGAGCGCGCACGAAAGAGCGTGCTTCAAAAGAGCGCGCATCTCCTTGTGCGTGCATCTCCTTGTCTTCCATTATTTATTTATTTAGCCTTAATATTTTTCTTTATTATTTTGAAAATATGTTGATTGGTCGGCCTGGAAGACAAGGAGATGCACTGTAGCAATATTTCGCATAAAAGCCGTAGGTGATGATTACGACAACCACCCAAATTTGGCGCTTAATCTTACATTCCAAATTTAAATGTAAGTTTTATCACAATTTATTTATTTATTTATTTAGTCTTAAAAAAACATTTTTTATATTTTGACCACTTTATTCATAGTGACAATAAAGCATTTTTTATATTTAATCATTTAAATTAACAATATATTAGCATTTTTAATTGTTTTGGTTTTTTTTTTCAGCGCTGTAAAGAAAGTTGACGCGCGCTCTTATGAAGCTCGCTCTTATGAACGCGCGCTCTAATGAA
>CAWWDJ010000088.1:0-56639 GCA_963942525.1 Ptychoptera contaminata | reverse complement strand
ATTAAAACAAGAAATAAGTGATAAACCGTACATAAAACAGCCAAATATGTCATTTATTTAACGAAATTCGGAGTCGTTTGCAAAATAACGCGAAAATTTTAAGTTTGCTTTTTTTCTTATTTTTTGAGTACTACCCTGTAAAAGTTGATCAAAACAAGTAATAAGTGATAAACCGTACAGAAAACAGCCAAATATGTCATTTATTTAACGAAATTCGGAGTCATTTGCAAAATACCGCGAAAATTTTGAGTTTGCTATTTTATATTTCTTAGTACTACCCTGTAAAAGTTGAGCAAAACAAGTAATAAGTGATAAATCGTACATAAAACAGCCAAAATATGTCATTTATTTAACGAAATTCGGAGTCGTTTGCAAAATACCGTGAAAATTTTAAGTTTGCTTTTTTTCTTATTTTTTGAGTACTACCCTGTAAAAGTTGAGCAAAACAAGTAATAAGTGATAAATCGTACATAAAACAGCCAAATATGTCATTTATTTAACGAAATTCGGAGTCGTTTGCAAATACCGCGAAAATTTTGAGTTTGCTATTTTTCTTATTTTTTGAGTACTACCCTGTAAAAGTTGAGCAAAACAAGTAATAAGTGATAAATCGTACATAAAACAGCCAAATATGTCATTTATTTAACGAAATTCGGAGTCGTTTGCAAAATACCATGAAAATTTTGAGTTTGCTATTTTATATTTTTTTAGTACTACCCTGTAAAAGTTGATCAAAACAAGTAATAAGTGATAAATCGTACATAAAACAGCCAAATATGTCATTTATTTAACGAAATTCGGAGTCGTTTGCAAAATACCGTGAAAATTTTGAGTTTGCTATTTTTCTTATTTTTTTAGTACTACCCTGTAAAAGTTGATCAAAACAAGTAATAAGTGATAAATCGTACATAAAACAGCCAAATATGTCATTTATTTAACGAAATTCGGAGTCGTTTGCAAAATACCGTGAATATTTTGAGTTTGCTATTTTATATTTTTTAGTACTACCTGTAAAAGTTGAGCAAAACAAGTAATAAGTGATAAATCGTACATAAAACAGCCAAATATGTCATTTATTTAACGAAATTCGGAGTCGTTTGCAAAATACCGTGAAAATTTTAAGTTTGCTTTTTTTCTTATTTTTTGAGTACTACCCTGTAAAAGTTGATCAAAACAAGTAATAAGTGATAAATCGTACATAAAACAGCCAAATATGTCATTTATTTAACGGAATTCGGAGTCGTTTGCAAAATACCGTGAAAATTTTGAGTTTGCTATTTTATATTTTTTGAGTACTACCCTGTAAAAGTTGAGCAAAACAAGTAATAAGTGATAAACCGTACATAAAACAGCCAAATATGTCATTTATTTAACGAAATTCGGAGTCGTTTGCAAAATACCGTGAAAATTTTGAGTTTGCTATTTTATATTTTTTTAGTACTACCCTGTAAAAGTTGAGCAAAACAAGTAATAAGTGATAAATCGTACATAAAACAGCCAAATATGTCATTTATTTAACAAAATTCGGAGTCGTTTGCAAAATACCGTGAAAATTTTGAGTTTGCTATTTTATATTTTTTTAGTACTACCCTGTAAAAGTTGAGCAAAACAAGTAATAAGTGATAAATCGTACATAAAACAGCCAAATATGTCATTTATTTAACGAAATTCGGAGTCGTTTGCAAAATACCGTGAAAATTTTGAGTTTGCTATTTTTCTTATTTTTTTAGCACTACCCTGTAAAAGTGGATCAAAACAAGAAATAAGTGATAAATCGGACATAAAACAGCCAAATATGTCATTTATTTAACGAAATTCGGAGTCGTTTGCAAAATACCGCGAAAATTTTGAGTTTGCTATTTTTCTTATTTTTTGAGTGCTACCCTGTAAAAGTTGAGCAAAACAAGTAATAAGTGATAAATCGTACATAAAACAGCCAAATATGTCATTTATTTAACGAAATTCGGAGTCGTTTGCAAAATACCGTGAAAATTTTGAGTTTGCTATTTTATATTTTTTTAGTACTACCGTGTAAAAGTTGAGCAAAACAAGTAATAAGTGATAAATCGTACATAAAACAGCCAAATATGTCATTTATTTAACGAAATTCGGAGTCGTTTGCAAAATACCGTGAAAATTTTGAGTTTGCTATTTTTCTTATTTTTTAGCACTACCCTGTAAAAGTGGATCAAAACAAGAAATAAGTGATAAATCGTACATAAAACAGCCAAATATGTCATTTATTTAACGAAATTCGGAGTCGTTTGCAAAATACCGCGAAAATTTTAAGTTTGCTATTTTTCTTATTTTTTGAGTGCTACCCTGTAAAAGTTGAGCAAAACAAGTAATAAGTGATAAATCGTACATAAAACAGCCAAATATGTCATTTATTTAACGAAATTCGGAGTCGTTTGCAAAATACCGCGAAAATTTTGAGTTTGCTATTTTTCTTATTTTTTGAGTACTACCCTGTAAAAGTTGAGCAAAACAAGTAATAAGTGATAAATCGTACATAAAACAGCCAAATATGTCATTTATTTAACGAAATTCGGAGTCGTTTGCAAAATACCATGAAAATTTTGAGTTTGCTATTTTATATTTTTTTAGTACTACCCTGTAAAAGTTGATCAAAACAAGTAATAAGTGATAAATCGTACATAAAACAGCCAAATATGTCATTTATTTAACGAAATTCGGAGTCGTTTGCAAAATACCGTGAAAATTTTGAGTTTGCTATTTTTCTTATTTTTTTAGTACTACCCTGTAAAAGTTGATCAAAACAAGAAATAAGTGATAAATCGTACATAAAACAGCCAAATATGTCATTTATTTAACGAAATTCGGAGTCGTTTGCAAAATACCGTGAAAATTTTAAGTTTGCTTTTTTTCTTATTTTTTGAGTACTACCCTGTAAAAGTTGATCAAAACAAGTAATAAGTGATAAATCGTACATAAAACAGCCAAATATGTCATTTATTTAACGGAATTCGGAGTCGTTTGCAAAATACCGTGAAAATTTTGAGTTTGCTATTTTATATTTTTTGAGTACTACCCTGTAAAAGTTGAGCAAAACAAGTAATAAGTGATAAATCGTACATAAAACAGCCAAATATGTCATTTATTTAACGAAATTCGGAGTCGTTTGCAAAATACCGTGAAAATTTTGAGTTTGCTATTTTATATTTTTTTAGTACTACCCTGTAAAAGTTGAGCAAAACAAGTAATAAGTGATAAATCGTACATAAAACAGCCAAATATGTCATTTATTTAACAAAATTCGGAGTCGTTTGCAAAATACCGTGAAAATTTTGAGTTTGCTATTTTATATTTTTTTAGTACTACCCTGTAAAAGTTGAGCAAAACAAGTAATAAGTGATAAATCGTACATAAAACAGCCAAATATGTCATTTATTTAACGAAATTCGGAGTCGTTTGCAAAATACCGTGAAAATTTTGAGTTTGCTATTTTTCTTATTTTTTTAGCACTACCCTGTAAAAGTGGATCAAAACAAGAAATAAGTGATAAATCGTACATAAAACAGCCAAATATGTCATTTATTTAACGAAATTCGGAGTCGTTTGCAAAATACCGCGAAAATTTTGAGTTTGCTATTTTTCTTATTTTTTGAGTGCTACCCTGTAAAAGTTGAGCAAAACAAGTAATAAGTGATAAATCGTACATAAAACAGCCAAATATGTCATTTATTTAACGAAATTCGGAGTCGTTTGCAAAATACCGTGAAAATTTTGAGTTTGCTATTTTATATTTTTTTAGTACTACCGTGTAAAAGTTGAGCAAAACAAGTAATAAGTGATAAATCGTACATAAAACAGCCAAATATGTCATTTATTTAACGAAATTCGGAGTCGTTTGCAAGTACCGTGAAAATTTTGAGTTTGCTATTTTACATTTTTTTAGTACTACCCTGTAAAAGTTGAGTAAAACAAGGAATGAGTAATAAATCGTACATAAAACAGCCAAATATGTCATTTATTTAACAAAATTCGGAGTCGTTTGCAAAATACTGTGAAAATTTTGAGTTTGCTATTTTATATTTTTTTAGTACTACCCTGTAAAAGTTGAGCAAAACAAGTAATAAGTGATAAATCGTACATAAAACAGCCAAATATGTCATTTATTTAACGAAATTCGGAGTCGTTTGCAAAATACCATGAAAATTTTGAGTTTGCTATTTTATATTTTTTTAGTACTACCCTGTAAAAGTTGATCAAAACAAGTAATAAGTGATAAATCGTACATAAAACAGCCAAATATGTCATTTATTTAACGAAATTCGGAGTCGTTTGCAAAATACCGTGAAAATTTTGAGTTTGCTATTTTTCTTATTTTTTTAGTACTACCCTGTAAAAGTTGATCAAAACAAGAAATAAGTGATAAATCGTACATAAAACAGCCAAATATGTCATTTATTTAACGAAATTCGGAGTCGTTTGCAAAATACCGTGAAAATTTTAAGTTTGCTTTTTTTCTTATTTTTTGAGTACTACCCTGTAAAAGTTGATCAAAACAAGTAATAAGTGATAAATCGTACATAAAACAGCCAAATATGTCATTTATTTAACGGAATTCGGAGTCGTTTGCAAAATACCGTGAAAATTTTGAGTTTGCTATTTTATATTTTTTGAGTACTACCCTGTAAAAGTTGAGCAAAACAAGTAATAAGTGATAAATCGTACATAAAACAGCCAAATATGTCATTTATTTAACGAAATTCGGAGTCGTTTGCAAAATACCGTGAAAATTTTGAGTTTGCTATTTTATATTTTTTTAGTACTACCCTGTAAAAGTTGAGCAAAACAAGTAATAAGTGATAAATCGTACATAAAACAGCCAAATATGTCATTTATTTAACAAAATTCGGAGTCGTTTGCAAAATACCGTGAAAATTTTGAGTTTGCTATTTTATATTTTTTTAGTACTACCCTGTAAAAGTTGAGCAAAACAAGTAATAAGTGATAAATCGTACATAAAACAGCCAAATATGTCATTTATTTAACGAAATTCGGAGTCGTTTGCAAAATACCGTGAAAATTTTGAGTTTGCTATTTTTCTTATTTTTTTAGCACTACCCTGTAAAAGTGGATCAAAACAAGAAATAAGTGATAAATCGTACATAAAACAGCCAAATATGTCATTTATTTAACGAAATTCGGAGTCGTTTGCAAAATACCGCGAAAATTTTGAGTTTGCTATTTTTCTTATTTTTTGAGTGCTACCCTGTAAAAGTTGAGCAAAACAAGTAATAAGTGATAAATCGTACATAAAACAGCCAAATATGTCATTTATTTAACGAAATTCGGAGTCGTTTGCAAAATACCGTGAAAATTTTGAGTTTGCTATTTTATATTTTTTTAGTACTACCGTGTAAAAGTTGAGCAAAACAAGTAATAAGTGATAAATCGTACATAAAACAGCCAAATATGTCATTTATTTAACGAAATTCGGAGTCGTTTGCAAGTACCGTGAAAATTTTGAGTTTGCTATTTTACATTTTTTTAGTACTACCCTGTAAAAGTTGAGTAAAACAAGGAATGAGTAATAAATCGTACATAAAACAGCCAAATATGTCATTTATTTAACAAAATTCGGAGTCGTTTGCAAAATACTGTGAAAATTTTGAGTTTGCTATTTTATATTTTTTTAGTACTACCCTGTAAAAGTTGAGCAAAACAAGTAATAAGTGATAAATCGTACATAAAACAGCCAAATATGTCATTTATTTAACGAAATTCGGAGTCGTTTGCAAAATACCGTGAAAATTTTGAGTTTGCTATTTTTCTTATTTTTTTAGCACTACCCTGTAAAAGTTGATCAAAACAAGTAATAAGTGATAAATCGTACATAAAACAGCCAAATATGTCATTTATTTAACGAAATTCGGAGTCGTTTGCAAAATACCGTGAAAATTTTGAGTTTGCTATTTTATATTTTTTTAGTACTACCCTGTAAAAGTTGAGCAAAACAAGTAATAAGTGATAAATCGTGCATAAAACAGCCAAATATGTCATTTATTTAACGAAATTCGGAGTCGTTTGCAAAATACCGCGAAAATTTTGAGTTTGCTATTTTTCTTATTTTTTGAGTGCTACCCTGTAAAAGTTGAGCAAAACAAGTAATAAGTGATAAATCGTACATAAAACAGCCAAATATGTCGTTTATTTAACGAAATTCGGAGTCATTTGCAAAATACCGTGAAAATTTTGAGTTTGCTATTTTACATTTTTTTAGTACTACCGTGTAAAAGTTGAGCAAAACAAGTAATAAGTGATAAATCGTACATAAAACAGCCAAATATGTCATTTATTTAACGAAATTCGGAGTCGTTTGCAAAATAACGCGATAATTTTGAGTTTGCTATTTTATATTTTTTTAGAACTACCCTGTAAAAGTTGAGCAAAACAAGTAATAAGTGATAAATCGTACATAAAACAGCCAAATATGTCATTTATTTAACGAAATTCGGAGTCGTTTGCAAAATAACGCGATAATTTTGAGTTTGCTATTTTATATTTTTTTAGTACTACCCTGTAAAAGTTGAGCAAAACAAGTAATAAGTGATAAATCGTACATAGAAAAGCCAAATATGTCATTTATTTAACGAAATTCGGAGTCGTTTGCAAAATAACGCGATAATTTTGAGTTTGCTATCTTATATTTTTTTAGTACTACCCTGTAAAAGTTGAGCAAAACAAGTAATAAGTGATAAATCGTACATAAAACAGCCAAATATGTCATTTATTTAACGAAATTCGGAGTCGTTTGCAAGTACCGTGAAAATTTTGAGTTTGCTATTTTACATTTTTTTAGTACTACCCTGTAAAAGTTGAGTAAAACAAGGAATGAGTAATAAACCGTACATAAAACAGCCAAATATGTCATTTATTTAACGGAATTCGGAGTCGTTTGCAAAATACCGTGAAAATTTTAAGTTTGCTTTTTTTCTTATTTTTTGAGTACTACCATGTAAAAGTTGATCAAAACAAGTAATAAGTGATAAATCGTACATAAAACAGCCAAATATGTCATTTTTTTAACGAAATTCGGAGTCGTTTGCAAAATACCGTGAAAATTTTGAGTTTGCTATTTTATATTTTTTTAGTACTACCCTGTAAAAGTTGAGCAAAACAAGTAATAAGTGATAAATCGTGCATAAAACAGCCAAATATGTCATTTATTTAACGAAATTCGGAGTCGTTTGCAAAATACCGTGAAAATTTTGAGTTTGCTATTTTATATTTTTTTAGTACTACCCTGTAAAAGTTGAGCAAAACAAGTAATAAGTGATAAACCGTACATAAAACAGCCAAATATGTCATTTATTTAACGGAATTCGGAGTCGTTTGCAAAATACCGCGAAAATTTTGAGTTTGCTATTTTACATTTTTTTAGTACTACCCTGTAAAAGTTGATTAAAACAAGAAATAAGTGATAAACCGTACATAAAACAGCCAAATATGTCATTTATTTAACGAAATTCGGAGTCGTTTGTAAAATACCATGAAAATTTTGAGTTTGCTATTTTATATTTTTTTAGTACTACCCTGTAAAAGTTGATCAAAACAAGTAATAAGTGATAAATCGTACATAAAACAGTCAAATATGTCATTTATTTAACGAAATTCGGAGTCGTTTGCAAAATACCATGAAAATTTTGAGTTTGCAATTTTATATTTTTTTAGTACTACCCTGTAAAAGTTGATCAAAACAAGTAATAAGTGATAAATCGTACATAAAACAGTCAAATATGTCATTTATTTAACGACATTCGGAGTCGTTTGCAAAATACCGCGAAAATTTTGAGTTTGCTATTTTATATTTTTTTAGTACTACCCTGTAAAAGTTGAGCAAAACAAGTAATAAGTGATAAATCGTACATAAAACAGCCAAATATGTCATTTATTTAACGAAATTCGGAGTCGTTTGCAAGTACCGTGAAAATTTTGAGTTTGCTATTTTACATTTTTTTAGTACTACCCTGTAAAAGTTGAGTAAAACAAGGAATGAGTAATAAATCGTACATAAAACAGCCAAATATGTCATTTATTTAACAAAATTCGGAGTCGTTTGCAAAATACTGTGAAAATTTTGAGTTTGCTATTTTATATTTTTTTAGTACTACCCTGTAAAAGTTGAGCAAAACAAGTAATAAGTGATAAATCGTACATAAAACAGCCAAATATGTCATTTATTTAACGAAATTCGGAGTCGTTTGCAAAATACCGTGAAAATTTTGAGTTTGCTATTTTTCTTATTTTTTTAGCACTACCCTGTAAAAGTTGATCAAAACAAGTAATAAGTGATAAATCGTACATAAAACAGCCAAATATGTCATTTATTTAACGAAATTCGGAGTCGTTTGCAAAATACCGTGAAAATTTTGAGTTTGCTATTTTATATTTTTTTAGTACTACCCTGTAAAAGTTGAGCAAAACAAGTAATAAGTGATAAATCGTGCATAAAACAGCCAAATATGTCATTTATTTAACGAAATTCGGAGTCGTTTGCAAAATACCGCGAAAATTTTGAGTTTGCTATTTTTCTTATTTTTTGAGTGCTACCCTGTAAAAGTTGAGCAAAACAAGTAATAAGTGATAAATCGTACATAAAACAGCCAAATATGTCGTTTATTTAACGAAATTCGGAGTCATTTGCAAAATACCGTGAAAATTTTGAGTTTGCTATTTTACATTTTTTTAGTACTACCGTGTAAAAGTTGAGCAAAACAAGTAATAAGTGATAAATCGTACATAAAACAGCCAAATATGTCATTTATTTAACGAAATTCGGAGTCGTTTGCAAAATAACGCGAAAATTTTGAGTTTGCTATTTTATATTTTTTGAGTGCTACCCTGTAAAAGTTGAGCAAAACAAGTAATAAGTGATAAATCGTACATAAAACAGCCAAATATGTCATTTATTTAACGAAATTCGGAGTCGTTTGCAAAATACCGTGAAAATTTTGAGTTTGCTATTTTATATTTTTTTAGTACTACCGTGTAAAAGTTGAGCAAAACAAGTAATAAGTGATAAATCGTACATAGAAAAGCCAAATATGTCATTTATTTAACGAAATTCGGAGTCGTTTGCAAAATAACGCGATAATTTTGAGTTTGCTATCTTATATTTTTTTAGTACTACCCTGTAAAAGTTGAGCAAAACAAGTAATAAGTGATAAATCGTACATAAAACAGCCAAATATGTCATTTATTTAACGAAATTCGGAGTCGTTTGCAAGTACCGTGAAAATTTTGAGTTTGCTATTTTACATTTTTTTAGTACTACCCTGTAAAAGTTGAGTAAAACAAGGAATGAGTAATAAACCGTACATAAAACAGCCAAATATGTCATTTATTTAACGGAATTCGGAGTCGTTTGCAAAATACCGTGAAAATTTTAAGTTTGCTTTTTTTCTTATTTTTTGAGTACTACCCTGTAAAAGTTGATCAAAACAAGTAATAAGTGATAAATCGTACATAAAACAGCCAAATATGTCATTTATTTAACGAAATTCGGAGTCGTTTGCAAAATACCGTGAAAATTTTGAGTTTGCTATTTTATATTTTTTTAGTACTACCCTGTAAAAGTTGAGCAAAACAAGTAATAAGTGATAAATCGTGCATAAAACAGCCAAATATGTCATTTATTTAACGAAATTCGGAGTCGTTTGCAAAATACCGTGAAAATTTTGAGTTTGCTATTTTATATTTTTTTAGTACTACCCTGTAAAAGTTGAGCAAAACAAGTAATAAGTGATAAACCGTACATAAAACAGCCAAATATGTCATTTATTTAACGGAATTCGGAGTCGTTTGCAAAATACCGCGAAAATTTTGAGTTTGCTATTTTACATTTTTTTAGTACTACCCTGTAAAAGTTGATTAAAACAAGAAATAAGTGATAAACCGTACATAAAACAGCCAAATATGTCATTTATTTAACGAAATTCGGAGTCGTTTGTAAAATACCATGAAAATTTTGAGTTTGCTATTTTATATTTTTTTAGTACTACCCTGTAAAAGTTGATCAAAACAAGTAATAAGTGATAAATCGTACATAAAACAGTCAAATATGTCATTTATTTAACGAAATTCGGAGTCGTTTGCAAAATACCATGAAAATTTTGAGTTTGCAATTTTATATTTTTTTAGTACTACCCTGTAAAAGTTGATCAAAACAAGTAATAAGTGATAAATCGTACATAAAACAGTCAAATATGTCATTTATTTAACGACATTCGGAGTCGTTTGCAAAATACCGCGAAAATTTTGAGTTTGCTATTTTATATTTTTTTAGTACTACCCTGTAAAAGTTGATTAAAAGAAGAAATAAGTGATAAACCGTACATAAAACAGCCAAATATGTCATTTATTTAACGAAATTCGGAGTCGTTTGCAAAATACCGCGAAAATTTTGAGTTTGCTATTTTTCTTATTTTTTGAGTGCTACCCTGTAAAAGTTGAGCAAAACAAGTAATAAGTGATAAATCGTACATAAAACAGCCAAATATGTCATTTATTTAATGAAATTCGGAGTCGTTTGCAAAATACCGTGAAAATTTTGAGTTTGCTATTTTATATTTTTTTAGTACTACCGTGTAAAAGTTGAGCAAAACAAGTAATAAGTGATAAATCGTACATAAAACAGCCAAATATGTCATTTATTTAACGAAATTCGGAGTCGTTTGCAAAATAACGCGATAATTTTGAGTTTGCTATTTTATATTTTTTTAGTACTACCCTGTAAAAGTTGAGCAAAACAAGTAATAAGTGATAAACGGTACATAAAACAGCCAAATATGTCATTTATTTAACGAAATTTGGAGTCGTTTGCAAAATACCGTGAAAATTTTGAGTTTGCTATTTTATATTTTTTTAGTACTACCCTGTAAAAGTTGATCAAAACAAGTAATAAGTGATAAATCGTACATAAAACGGCCAAATATGTCATTTATTTAACGGAATTCGGAGTCGTTTGCAAAATACCGCGAAAATTTTAAGTTTGCTTTTTTTCTTATTTTTTGAGTACTACCCTGTAAAAGTTGAGCAAAACAAGTAATAAGTGATAAACCGTACATAAAACAGCCAAATATGTCATTTATTTAACGAAATTCGGAGTCGTTTGCAAAATACCGTGAAAATTTTGAGTTTGCTATTTTATATTTTTTTAGTACTACCCTGTAAAAGTTGAGCAAAACAAGTAATAAGTGATAAATCGTACATAAAACAGCCAAATATGTCATTTATTTAATGAAATTCGGAGTCGTTTGCAAAATACCGTGAAAATTTTGAGTTTGCTATTTTATATTTTTTGAGTACTACCCTGTAAAAGTTGAGCAAAACAAGTAATAAGTGATAAATCGTACATAAAACAGCCAAATATGTCATTTATTTAACGAAATTCGGAGTCGTTTGCAAAATACCGTGAAAATTTTGAGTTTGCTATTTTAAATTTTTTTAGTACTACCCTGTAAAAGTTGAGCAAAACAAGTAATAAGTGATAAATCGTACATAAAACAGCCAAATATGTCATTTATTTAACGAAATTCGGAGTCGTTTGCAAAATACCGTGAAAATTTTGAGTTTGCTATTTTTCTTATTTTTTTAGCACTACCCTGTAAAAGTTGAGCAAAACAAGTAATAAGTGATAAATCGTACATAAAACAGCCAAATATGTCATTTATTTAACGAAATTCGGAGTCGTTTGCAAAATACCGCGAAAATTTTGAGTTTGCTATTTTTCTTATTTTTTGAGTGCTACCCTGTAAAAGTTGAGTAAAACAAGTAATAAGTGATAAATCGTACATAAAACAGCCAAATATGTCATTTATTTAACGAAATTCGGAGTCGTTTGCAAAATACCGTGAAAATTTTGAGTTTGCTATTTTATATTTTTTTAGTACTACCGTGTAAAAGTTGAGCAAAACAAGTAATAAGTGATAAATCGTACATAAAACAGCCAAATATGTCATTTATTTAACGAAATTCGGAGTCGTTTGCAAAATAACGCGATAATTTTGAGTTTGCTATTTTATATTTTTTTAGTACTACCCTGTAAAAGTTGAGCAAAACAAGTAATAAGTGATAAATCGTACATAAAACAGCCAAATATGTCATTTATTTAACGAAATTCGGAGTCGTTTGCAAAATACCGTGAAAATTTTGAGTTTGCTATTTTACATTTTTTTAGTACTACCCTGTAAAAGTTGATTAAAACAAGAAATGAGTGATAAACCGTACATAAAACAGCCAAATATGTCATTTATTTAACGGAATTCGGAGTCGTTTGCAAAATACCGCGAAAATTTTAAGTTTGCTTTTTTTCTTATTTATTGAGTACTACCATGTAAAAGTTGATCAAAACAAGTAATAAGTGATAAATCGTACATAAAACAGCCAAATATGTCATTTATTTAACGAAATTCGGAGTCGTTTGCAAAATACCGTGAAAATTTTGAGTTTGCTATTTTATATTTTTTTAGTACTACCCTGTAAAAGTTGAGCAAAACAAGTAATAAG
Organism: Ptychoptera contaminata; assembly: GCA_963942525.1. Taxonomy (NCBI): domain Eukaryota; kingdom Metazoa; phylum Arthropoda; class Insecta; order Diptera; family Ptychopteridae; genus Ptychoptera; species Ptychoptera contaminata. The sequence goes on along the minus strand of CAWWDJ010000088.1, from coordinate 44,102 downwards.
TGATAAATCGTGCATAAAACAGCCAAATATGTCATTTATTTAACGAAATTCGGAGTCGTTTGCAAAATACCGCGAAAATTTTGAGTTTGCTATTTTATATTTTTTTAGTACTACCCTGTAAAAGTTGAGCAAAACAAGTAATAAGTGATAAATCGTACATAAAACAGCCAAATATGTCATTTATTTAACGAAATTCGGAGTCGTTTGCAAAATACCGTGAAAATTTTGAGTTTGCTATTTTATATTTTTTTAGTACTACCGTGTAAAAGTTGAGCAAAACAAGTAATAAGTGATAAATCGTACATAAAACAGCCAAATATGTCATTTATTTAACGAAATTCGGATCGTTTGCAAAATAACGCGAAAATTTTGAGTTTGCTATTTTATATTTTTTTAGTACTACCCTGTAAAAGTTGAGCAAAACAAGTAATAAGTGATAAATCGTACATAAAACAGCCAAATATGTCATTTATTTAACGAAATTCGGAGTCGTTTGCAAAATAACGCGATAATTTTGAGTTTGCTATTTTATATTTTTTAGTACTACCCTGTAAAAGTTGAGCAAAACAAGTAATAAGTGATAAATCGTACATAAAACAGCCAAATATGTCATTTATTTAACGAAATTCGGAGTCGTTTGTAAAATACCATGAAAATTTTGAGTTTGCTATTTTATATTTTTTTAGTACTACCCTGCAAAAGTTGAGCAAAACAAGTAATAAGTGATAAATCGTACATAAAACAGTCAAATATGTCATTTATTTAACGAAATTCGGAGTCGTTTGCAAAATACCATGAAAATTTTGAGTTTGCTATTTTATATTTTTTTAGTACTACCCTGTAAAAGTTGATCAAAACAAGTAATAAGTGATAAATCGTACATAAAACAGTCAAATATGTCATTTATTTAACGAAATTCGGAGTCGTTTGCAAAATACCGCGAAAATTTTGAGTTTGCTATTTTTCTTATTTTTTTAGTACTACCCTGTAAAAGTTGATTAAAAGAAGAAATAAGTGATAAACCGTACATAAAACAGCCAAATATGTTATTTATTTAACGAAATTCGGAGTCGTTTGCAAAATACCGTGAAAATTTTGAGTTTGCTATTTTATATTTTTTGAGTACTACCCTGTAAAAATTGAGCAAAACAAGTAATAAGTGATAAACCGTACATAAAACAGCCAAATATGACATTTATTTAACGGAATTCGGAGTAGTTTGCAAAATACCGCGAAAATTTTAAATTTGCTTTTTTTCTTATTTTTTGAGTACTACCCTGTAAAAGTTGATCAAAACAAGAAATAAGTGATAAATCGTACATAAAACAGCCAAATATGTCATTTATTTAACGAAATTCGGAGTCGTTTGCAAAATACCGCGATAATTTTGAGTTTGCTATTTTTCTTATTTTTTTAGCACTACCCTGTAAAAGTTGAGCAAAATAAGTAATAAGTGATAAATCGTACATAAAACAGCCAAATATGTCATTTATTTAACGAAATTCGGAGTCGTTTGCAAAATACCGTGAAAATTTTGAGTTTGCTATTTTATATTTTTTTAGTACTACCCTGTAAAAGTTGAGCAAAATAAGTAATAAGTGATAAATCGTACATAAAACAGCCAAATATGTCATTTATTTAACGAAATTCGGAGTCGTTTGCAAAATACCGTGAAAATTTTGAGTTTGCTATTTTTCTTATTTTTTTAGCACTACCCTGTAAAAGTTGATCAAAACAAGTAATAAGTGATAAATCGTACATAAAACAGCCAAATATGTCATTTATTTAACGAAATTCGGAGTCGTTTGCAAAATACCGTGAAAATTTTGAGTTTGCTATTTTATATTTTTTTAGTACTACCCTGTAAAAGTTGAGCAAAACAAGTAATAAGTGATAAATCGTACATAAAACCGCCAAATATGTCATTTATTTAACGAAATTCGGAGTCGTTTGCAAAATAACGCGATAATTTTGAGTTTGCTATTTTATATTTTTTTAGTACTACCCTGTAAAAGTTGAGCAAAACAAGTAATAAGTGATAAATCGTACATAAAACAGCCAAATATGTCATTTATTTAACGAAATTCGGAGTCGTTTCAAAATACCGTGAAAATTTTGAGTTTGCTATTTTCCATTTTTTTAGTACTACCCTGTAAAAGTTGATAAAAACAAGAAATAAGTGATAAACCGTACATAAAACGGCCAAATATGTCATTTATTTAACGGAATTCGGAGTCGTTTGCAAAATACCGCGAAAATTTTAAGTTTACTTTTTTTCTTATTTTTTGAGTACTACCCTGTAAAAGTTGATCAAAACAACTAATAAGTGATAAATCGTACATAAAACAGTCAAATATGTCATTTATTTAACGAAATTCGGAGTCGTTTGCAAAATACCGTGAAAATTTTGAGTTTGCTATTTTATATTTTTTGAGTACTACCCTGTAAAAGTTGAGCAAAACAAGTAATAAGTGATAAATCGTACATAAAACAGCCAAATATGTCATTTATTTAACGAAATTCGGAGTCGTTTGCAAAATACCGTGAAAATTTTGAGTTTGCTATTTTATATTTTTTTAGTACTACCCTGTAAAAGTTGAGCAAAACAAGTAATAAGTGATAAATCGTACATGAAACAGCCAAATATGTCATTTATTTAACGAAATTCGGAGTCGTTTGCAAAATACCGCGAAAATTTTGAGTTTGCTATTTTTCTTATTTTTTGAGTGCTACCCTGTAAAAGTTGAGCAAAACAAGTAATAAGTGATAAATCGTACATAAAACAGCCAAATATGTCATTTATTTAACGACATTCGGAGTCGTTTGCAAAATAACGCGATAATTTTGAGTTTGCTATTTTATATTTTTTTAGTACTACCCTGTAAAAGTTGAGCAAAACAAGTAATAAGTGATAAATCGTACATAAAACAGCCAAATATGTCATTTATTTAACGAAATTCGGAGTCGTTTGCAAAATAACGCGATAATTTTGAGTTTGCTATTTTATATTTTTTTAGTACTACCCTGTAAAAGTTGAGCAAAACAAGTAATAAGTGATAAATCGTACATAAACTAGCCAAATATGTCATTTATTTAACGAAATTCGGAGTCGTTTGCAAAATAACGCGATAATTTTGAGTTTGCTATTTTATATTTTTTTAGTACTACCCTGTAAAAGTTGAGCAAAACAAGTAATAAGTGATAAATCGTACATAAAACAGCCAAATATGTCATTTATTTAACGAAATTCGGAGTCGTTTGCAAAATACCGTGAAAATTTTGAGTTTGCTATTTTACATTTTTTTAGTACTACCCTGTAAAAGTTGATTAAAACAAGTAATAAGTGATAAACCGTACATAAAACAGCCAAATATGTCATTTATTTAACGGAATTCGGAGTCGTTTGCAAAATACCGCGAAAATTTTAAGTTTGCTTTTTTTCTTATTTTTTGAGTACTACCATGTAAAAGTTGATCAAAACAAGTAATAAGTGATAAATCGTACATAAAACAGCCAAATATGTCATTTATTTAACGACATTCGGAGTCGTTTGCAAAATAACGCGATAATTTTGAGTTTGCTATTTTATATTTTTTTAGTACTACCCTGTAAAAGTTGAGCAAAACAAGTAATAAGTGATAAATCGTACATAAAACAGCCAAATATGTCATTTATTTAACGAAATTCGGAGTCGTTTGCAAAATACCGCGAAAATTTTAAGTTTGCTTTTTTTCTTATTTTTTGAGTACTACCCTGTAAAAGTTGATCAAAACAACTAATAAGTGATAAATCGTACATAAAACAGTCAAATATGTCATTTATTTAACGAAATTCGGAGTCGTTTGCAAAATACCGTGAAAATTTTGAGTTTGCTATTTTACATTTTTTTAGTACTACCCTGTAAAAGTTGATTAAAACAAGTAATAAGTGATAAACCGTACATAAAACAGCCAAATATGTCATTTATTTAACGGAATTCGGAGTCGTTTGCAAAATACCGCGAAAATTTTAAGTTTGCTTTTTTTCTTATTTTTTGAGTACTACCATGTAAAAGTTGATCAAAACAAGTAATAAGTGATAAATCGTACATAAAACAGCCAAATATGTCATTTATTTAACGACATTCGGAGTCGTTTGCAAAATAACGCGATAATTTTGAGTTTGCTATTTTCCATTTTTTTAGTACTACCCTGTAAAAGTTGATAAAAACAAGAAATAAGTGATAAACCGTACATAAAACGGCCAAATATGTCATTTATTTAACGGAATTCGGAGTCGTTTGCAAAATACCGCGAAAATTTTAAGTTTGCTTTTTTTCTTATTTTTTGAGTACTACCCTGTAAAAGTTGATCAAAACAACTAATAAGTGATAAATCGTACATAAAACAGTCAAATATGTCATTTATTTAACGAAATTCGGAGTCGTTTGCAAAATACCGTGAAAATTTTGAGTTTGCTATTTTATATTTTTTGAGTACTACCCTGTAAAAGTTGAGCAAAACAAGTAATAAGTGATAAATCGTACATAAAACAGCCAAATATGTCATTTATTTAACGAAATTCGGAGTCGTTTGCAAAATACCGTGAAAATTTTGAGTTTGCTATTTTATATTTTTTTAGTACTACCCTGTAAAAGTTGAGCAAAACAAGTAATAAGTGATAAATCGTACATGAAACAGCCAAATATGTCATTTATTTAACGAAATTCGGAGTCGTTTGCAAAATACCGCGAAAATTTTGAGTTTGCTATTTTTCTTATTTTTTGAGTGCTACCCTGTAAAAGTTGAGCAAAACAAGTAATAAGTGATAAATCGTACATAAAACAGCCAAATATGTCATTTATTTAACGACATTCGGAGTCGTTTGCAAAATAACGCGATAATTTTGAGTTTGCTATTTTATATTTTTTTAGTACTACCCTGTAAAAGTTGAGCAAAACAAGTAATAAGTGATAAATCGTACATAAAACAGCCAAATATGTCATTTATTTAACGAAATTCGGAGTCGTTTGCAAAATAACGCGATAATTTTGAGTTTGCTATTTTATATTTTTTTAGTACTACCCTGTAAAAGTTGAGCAAAACAAGTAATAAGTGATAAATCGTACATAAAACAGCCAAATATGTCATTTATTTAACGAAATTCGGAGTCGTTTGCAAAATACCGCGAAAATTTTGAGTTTGCTATTTTATATTTTTTTAGTACTACCCTGTAAAAGTTGAGCAAAACAAGTAATAAGTTATAAATCGTACATAAAACAGCCAAATATGTCATTTATTTAACGAAATTCAAAGTCGTTTGCAAAATACGGTGAAAATTTTGAGTTTGCTATTTTATATTTTTTTAGTACTACCCTGTAAAAGTTGAGCAAAACAAGTAATAAGTGATAAATCGTACATAAAACAGCCAAATATGTCATTTATTTAACGAAATTCGGAGTCGTTTGCAAAATACCGTGAAAATTTTGAGTTTGCTATTTTATATTTTTTTAGTACTACCATGTAAAAGTTGAGCAAAACAAGTAATAAGTGATAAATCGTACATAAAACCGCCAAATATGTCATTTATTTAACGAAATTCGGAGTCGTTTGCAAAATAACGCGATAATTTTGAGTTTGCTATTTTATATTTTTTTAGTACTACCCTGTAAAAGTTGAGCAAAACAAGTAATAAGTGATAAATCGTACATAAAACAGCCAAATATGTCATTTATTTAACGAAATTCGGAGTCGTTTGCAAAATACCACGAAAATTTTGAGTTTGCTATTTTATATTTTTTTAGTACTACCCTGTAAAAGTTGAGCAAAACAAGTAATAAGTGATAAATCGTACATAAAACAGCCAAATATGTCATTTATTTAACGAAATTCGGAGTCGTTTGCAAAATAACGCGAAAATTTTGAGTTTGCTATTTTATATTTTTTTAGTACTACCCTGTAAAAGTTGAGCAAAACAAGTAATAAGTGATAAATCGTACATAAAACAGCCAAATATGTCATTTATTTAACGAAATTCGGAGTCGTTTGCAAAATACCGCGAAAATTTTGAGTTTGCTATTTTATATTTTTTTAGTACTACCCTGTAAAAGTTGAGCATAACAAGTAATAAGTTATAAATCGTACATAAAACAGCCAAATATGTCATTTATTTAACGAAATTCAAAGTCGTTTGCAAAATACCGTGAAAATTTTGAGTTTGCTATTTTATATTTTTTTAGTACTACCCTGTAAAAGTTGAGCAAAACAAGTAATAAGTGATAAATCGTACATAAAACAGCCAAATATGTCATTTATTTAACGAAATTCGGAGTCGTTTGCAAAATACCGTGAAAATTTTGAGTTTGCTATTTTATATTTTTTTAGTACTACCATGTAAAAGTTGAGCAAAACAAGTAATAAGTGATAAATCGTACATAGAACCGCCAAATATGTCATTTATTTAACGAAATTCGGAGTCGTTTGCAAAATAACGCGATAATTTTGAGTTTGCTATTTTATATTTTTTTTAGTACTACCCTGTAAAAGTTGAGCAAAACAAGTAATAAGTGATAAATCGTACATAAAACAGCCAAATATGTCATTTATTTAACGAAATTCGGAGTCGTTTCAAAATACCGTGAAAATTTTGAGTTTGCTATTTTCCATTTTTTTAGTACTACCCTGTAAAAGTTGATTAAAACAAGAAATAAGTGATAAACCGTACATAAAACGGCCAAATATGTCATTTATTTAACGAAATTCGGAGTCGTTTGCAAAATACCGCGAAAATTTTAAGTTTGCTTTTTTTCTTATTTTTTGAGTACTACCCTGTAAAAGTTGATCAAAACAACTAATAAGTGATAAATCGTACATAAAACAGTCAAATATGTCATTTATTTAACGAAATTCGGAGTCGTTTGCAAAATACCGTGAAAATTTTGAGTTTGCTATTTTATATTTTTTGAGTACTACCCTGTAAAAGTTGAGCAAAACAAGTAATAAGTGATAAATCGTACATAAAACAGCCAAATATGTCATTTATTTAACGAAATTCGGAGTCGTTTGCAAAATACCGTGAAAATTTTGAGTTTGCTATTTTATATTTTTTTAGTTACTACCCTGTAAAAGTTGAGCAAAACAAGTAATAAGTGATAAATCGTACATGAAACAGCCAAATATGTCATTTATTTAACGAAATTCGGAGTCGTTTGCAAAATACCGCGAAAATTTTGAGTTTGCTATTTTTCTTATTTTTTGAGTGCTACCCTGTAAAAGTTGAGCAAAACAAGTAATAAGTGATAAATCGTACATAAAACAGCCAAATATGTCATTTATTTAACGACATTCGGAGTCGTTTGCAAAATAACGCGATAATTTTGAGTTTGCTATTTTATATTTTTTTAGTACTACCCTGTTAAAGTTGAGCAAAACAAGAAATAAGTGATAAATCGTACATAAAACAGCCAAATATGTCATTTATTTAACGAAATTCGGAGTCGTTTGCAAAATAACGCGATAATTTTGAGTTTGCTATTTTATATTTTTTTAGTACTACCCTGTAAAAGTTGAGCAAAACAAGTAATAAGTGATAAATCGTACATAAACCAGCCAAATATGTCATTTATTTAACGAAATTCGGAGTCGTTTGCAAAATAACGCGATAATTTTGAGTTTGCTATTTTATATTTTTTTAGTACTACCCTGTAAAAGTTGAGCAAAACAAGTAATAAGTGATAAATCGTACATAAAACAGCCAAATATGTCATTTATTTAACGAAATTCGGAGTCGTTTGCAAAATACCGTGAAAATTTTGAGTTTGCTATTTTACATTTTTTTAGTACTACCCTGTAAAAGTTGATTAAAACAAGTAATAAGTGATAAACCGTACATAAAACAGCCAAATATGTCATTTATTTAACGGAATTCGGAGTCGTTTGCAAAATACCGCGAAAATTTTAAGTTTGCTTTTTTTCTTATTTTTTGAGTACTACCATGTAAAAGTTGATCAAAACAAGTAATAAGTGATAAATCGTACATAAAACAGCCAAATATGTCATTTATTTAACGAAATTCGGAGTCGTTTGCAAAATACCGCGAAAATTTTGAGTTTGCTATTTTTCTTATTTTTTGAGTGCTACCCTGTAAAAGTTGAGCAAAACAAGTAATAAGTGATAAATCGTACATAAAACAGCCAAATATGTCATTTATTTAACGACATTCGGAGTCGTTTGCAAAATACCGCGAAAATTTTGAGTTTGCTATTTTATATTTTTTTAGTACTACCCTGTTAAAGTTGAGCAAAACAAGAAATAAGTGATAAATCGTACATAAAACAGCCAAATATGTCATTTATTTAACGAAATTCGGAGTCGTTTGCAAAATAACGCGATAATTTTGAGTTTGCTATTTTATATTTTTTTAGTACTACCCTGTAAAAGTTGAGCAAAACAAGTAATAAGTGATAAATCGTACATAAACCAGCCAAATATGTCATTTATTTAACGAAATTCGGAGTCGTTTGCAAAATAACGCGATAATTTTGAGTTTGCTATTTTATATTTTTTTAGTACTACCCTGTAAAAGTTGAGCAAAACAAGTAATAAGTGATAAATCGTACATAAAACAGCCAAATATGTCATTTATTTAACGAAATTCGGAGTCGTTTGCAAAATACCGTGAAAATTTTGAGTTTGCTATTTTACATTTTTTTAGTACTACCCTGTAAAAGTTGATTAAAACAAGTAATAAGTGATAAACCGTACATAAAACAGCCAAATATGTCATTTATTTAACGGAATTCGGAGTCGTTTGCAAAATACCGCGAAAATTTTAAGTTTGCTTTTTTTCTTATTTTTTGAGTACTACCATGTAAAAGTTGATCAAAACAAGTAATAAGTGATAAATCGTACATAAAACAGCCAAATATGTCATTTATTTAACGAAATTCGGAGTCGTTTGCAAAATACCGTGAAAATTTTGAGTTTGCTATTTTATATTTTTTTAGTACTACCCTGTAAAAGTTGAGCAAAACAAGTAATAAGTGATAAATCGTACATAAAACAGCCAAATATGTCATTTATTTAACGAAATTCGGAGTCGTTTGCAAAATACCGCGAAAATTTTGAGTTTGCTATTTTATATTTTTTTAGTACTACCCTGTAAAAGTTGAGCAAAACAAGTAATAAGTGATAAATCGTACATAAAACAGCCAAATATGTCATTTATTTAACGAAATTCGGAGTCGTTTGCAAAATAACGCGAAAATTTTGAGTTTGCTATTTTATATTTTTTTAGTACTACCCTGTAAAAGTTGAGCAAAACAAGTAATAAGTGATAAATCGTACATAAAACAGCCAAATATGTCATTTATTTAACGAAATTCGGAGTCGTTTGCAAAATACTGCGAAAATTTTGAGTTTGCTATTTTATATTTTTTTAGTACTACCCTGTAAAAGTTGAGCAAAACAAGTAATAAGTTATAAATCGTACATAAAACAGCCAAATATGTCATTTATTTAACGAAATTCAAAGTCGTTTGCAAAATACCGTGAAAATTTTGAGTTTGCTATTTTATATTTTTTTAGTACTACCCTGTAAAAGTTGAGCAAAACAAGTAATAAGTGATAAATCGTACATAAAACAGCCAAATATGTCATTTATTTAACGAAATTCGGAGTCGTTTGCAAAATACCGTGAAAATTTTGAGTTTGCTATTATATTTTTTTAGTACTACCCTGTAAAAGTTGAGCAAAACAAGAAATAAGTGATAAATCGTACATAAAACAGCCAAATATGTCATTTATTTAACGGAATTCGGAGTCGTTTGCATAATACCGCGAAAATTTTAAGTTTGCTTTTTTTCTTATTTTTTGAGTACTACCCTGTAAAAGTTGATCAAAACAAGTAATAAGTGATAAATCGTACATAAAACAGCCAAATATGTCATTTATTTAACGAAATTCGGAGTCGTTTGCAAAATACCGCGAAAATTTTGAGTTTGCTATTTTATATTTTTTAGTACTACCCTGTAAAAGTTGAGCAAAACAAGTAATAAGTTATAAATCGTACATAAAACAGCCAAATATGTCATTTATTTAACGAAATTCAAAGTCGTTTGCAAAATACCGTGAAAATTTTGAGTTTGCTATTTTATATTTTTTTAGTACTACCCTGTAAAAGTTGAGCAAAACAAGTAATAAGTGATAAATCGTACATAAAACAGCCAAATATGTCATTTATTTAACGAAATTCGGAGTCGTTTGCAAAATACCGTGAAAATTTTGAGTTTGCTATTTTATATTTTTTTAGTACTACCCTGTAAAAGTTGAGCAAAACAAGTAATAAGTGATAAATCGTACATAAAACAGCCAAATATGTCATTTATTTAACGAAATTCGGAGTCGTTTGCAAAATACCGCGAAAATTTTGAGTTTGCTATTTTATATTTTTTTAGTACTACCCTGTAAAAGTTGAGCAAAACAAGTAATAAGTGATAAATCGTACATAAAACAGCCAAATATGTCATTTATTTAACGGAATTCGGAGTCGTTTGCAAAATAACGCGAAAATTTTGAGTTTGCTATTTTATATTTTTTTAGTACTACCCTGTAAAAGTTGAGCAAAACAAGTAATAAGTGATAAATCGTACATAAAACAGCCAAATATGTCATTTATTTAACGGAATTCGGAGTCGTTTGCATAATACCGCGAAAATTTTAAGTTTGCTTTTTTTCTTATTTTTTGAGTACTACCCTGTAAAAGTTGATCAAAACAAGTAATAAGTGATAAATCGTACATAAAACAGCCAAATATGTCATTTATTTAACGAAATTCGGAGTCGTTTGCAAAATACCGCGAAAATTTTGAGTTTGCTATTTTATATTTTTTAGTACTACCCTGTAAAAGTTGAGCAAAACAAGTAATAAGTTATAAATCGTACATAAAACAGCCAAATATGTCATTTATTTAACGAAATTCAAAGTCGTTTGCAAAATACCGTGAAAATTTTGAGTTTGCTATTTTATATTTTTTTAGTACTACCCTGTAAAAGTTGAGCAAAACAAGTAATAAGTGATAAATCGGACATAAAACAGCCAAATATGTCATTTATTTAACGAAATTCGGAGTCGTTTGCAAAATACCGTGAAAATTTTGAGTTTGCTATTATATTTTTTTAGTACTACCCTGTAAAAGTTGAGCAAAACAAGAAATAAGTGATAAATCGTACATAAAACAGCCAAATATGTCATTTATTTAACGGAATTCGGAGTCGTTTGCATAATACCGCGAAAATTTTAAGTTTGCTTTTTTTCTTATTTTTTGAGTACTACCCTGTAAAAGTTGATCAAAACAAGTAATAAGTGATAAATCGTACATAAAACAGCCAAATATGTCATTTATTTAACGAAATTCGGAGTCGTTTGCAAAATACCGCGAAAATTTTGAGTTTGCTATTTTATATTTTTTAGTACTACCCTGTAAAAGTTGAGCAAAACAAGTAATAAGTGATAAATCGTACATAAACCAGCCAAATATGTCATTTATTTAACGAAATTCGGAGTCGTTTGCAAAATAACGCGATAATTTTGAGTTTGCTATTTTATATTTTTTTAGTACTACCCTGTAAAAGTTGAGCAAAACAAGTAATAAGTGATAAATCGTACATAAAACAGCCAAATATGTCATTTATTTAACGAAATTCGGAGTCGTTTGCAAAATACCGTGAAAATTTTGAGTTTGCTATTTTACATTTTTTTAGTACTACCCTGTAAAAGTTGATTAAAACAAGTAATAAGTGATAAACCGTACATAAAACAGCCAAATATGTCATTTATTTAACGGAATTCGGAGTCGTTTGCAAAATACCGCGAAAATTTTAAGTTTGCTTTTTTTCTTATTTTTTGAGTACTACCATGTAAAAGTTGATCAAAACAAGTAATAAGTGATAAATCGTACATAAAACAGCCAAATATGTCATTTATTTAACGAAATTCGGAGTCGTTTGCAAAATACCGTGAAAATTTTGAGTTTGCTATTTTATATTTTTTTAGTACTACCCTGTAAAAGTTGAGCAAAACAAGTAATAAGTGATAAATCGTACATAAAACAGCCAAATATGTCATTTATTTAACGAAATTCGGAGTCGTTTGCAAAATACCGCGAAAATTTTGAGTTTGCTATTTTATATTTTTTTAGTACTACCCTGTAAAAGTTGAGCAAAACAAGTAATAAGTGATAAATCGTACATAAAACAGCCAAATATGTCATTTATTTAACGAAATTCGGAGTCGTTTGCAAAATAACGCGAAAATTTTGAGTTTGCTATTTTATATTTTTTTAGTACTACCCTGTAAAAGTTGAGCAAAACAAGTAATAAGTGATAAATCGTACATAAAACAGCCAAATATGTCATTTATTTAACGAAATTCGGAGTCGTTTGCAAAATAACGCGATAATTTTGAGTTTGCTATTTTATATTTTTTTAGTACTACCCTGTAAAAGTTGAGCAAAACAAGTAATAAGTGATAAATCGTACATAAAACAGCCAAATATGTCATTTATTTAACGAAATTCGGAGTCGTTTGCAAAATAACGCGATAATTTTGAGTTTGCTATTTTATATTTTTTTAGTACTACCCTGTAAAAGTTGAGCAAAACAAGTAATAAGTGATAAATCGTACATAAAACAGCCAAATATGTCATTTATTTAACGAAATTCGGAGTCGTTTGCAAAATACCGTGAAAATTTTGAGTTTGCTATTTTACATTTTTTTAGTACTACCCTGTAAAAGTTGATTAAAACAAGTAATAAGTGATAAACCGTACATAAAACAGCCAAATATGTCATTTATTTAACGGAATTCGGAGTCGTTTGCAAAATACCGCGAAAATTTTAAGTTTGCTTTTTTTCTTATTTTTTGAGTACTACCATGTAAAAGTTGATCAAAACAAGTAATAAGTGATAAATCGTACATAAAACAGCCAAATATGTCATTTATTTAACGAAATTCGGAGTCGTTTGCAAAATACCGTGAAAATTTTGAGTTTGCTATTTTATATTTTTTTAGTACTACCCTGTAAAAGTTGAGCAAAACAAGTAATAAGTGATAAATCGTACATAAAACAGCCAAATATGTCATTTATTTAACGAAATTCGGAGTCGTTTGCAAAATACCGCGAAAATTTTGAGTTTGCTATTTTATATTTTTTTAGTACTACCCTGTAAAAGTTGAGCAAAACAAGTAATAAGTGATAAATCGTACATAAAACAGCCAAATATGTCATTTATTTAACGAAATTCGGAGTCGTTTGCAAAATAACGCGAAAATTTTGAGTTTGCTATTTTATATTTTTTTAGTACTACCCTGTAAAAGTTGAGCAAAACAAGTAATAAGTGATAAATCGTACATAAAACAGCCAAATATGTCATTTATTTAACGAAATTCGGAGTCGTTTGCAAAATACCGCGAAAATTTTGAGTTTGCTATTTTATATTTTTTTAGTACTACCCTGTAAAAGTTGAGCAAAACAAGTAATAAGTTATAAATCGTACATAAAACAGCCAAATATGTCATTTATTTAACGAAATTCAAAGTCGTTTGCAAAATACCGTGAAAATTTTGAGTTTGCTATTTTATATTTTTTTAGTACTACCCTGTAAAAGTTGAGCAAAACAAGTAATAAGTGATAAATCGTACATAAAACAGCCAAATATGTCATTTATTTAACGAAATTCGGAGTCGTTTGCAAAATACCGTGAAAATTTTGAGTTTGCTATTATATTTTTTTAGTACTACCCTGTAAAAGTTGAGCAAAACAAGAAATAAGTGATAAATCGTACATAAAACAGCCAAATATGTCATTTATTTAACGGAATTCGGAGTCGTTTGCATAATACCGCGAAAATTTTAAGTTTGCTTTTTTTCTTATTTTTTGAGTACTACCCTGTAAAAGTTGATCAAAACAAGTAATAAGTGATAAATCGTACATAAAACAGCCAAATATGTCATTTATTTAACGAAATTCGGAGTCGTTTGCAAAATACCGCGAAAATTTTGAGTTTGCTATTTTATATTTTTTTAGTACTACCCTGTAAAAGTTGAGCAAAACAAGTAATAAGTGATAAATCGTACATAAAACAGCCAAATATGTCATTTATTTAACGAAATTCGGAGTCGTTTGCAAAATACCGTGAAAATTTTGAGTTTGCTATTATATTTTTTTAGTACTACCCTGTAAAAGTTGAGCAAAACAAGAAATAAGTGATAAATCGTACATAAAACAGCCAAATATGTCATTTATTTAACGGAATTCGGAGTCGTTTGCATAATACCGCGAAAATTTTAAGTTTGCTTTTTTTCTTATTTTTTGAGTACTACCCTGTAAAAGTTGATCAAAATAAGTAATAAGTGATAAATCGTACATAAAACAGCCAAATATGTCATTTATTTAACGAAATTCGGAGTCGTTTGCAAAATAACGCGATAATTTTGAGTTTGCTATTTTGTATTTTTTTAGTACTACCCTGTAAAAGTTGAGCAAAACAAGTAATAAGTGATAAATCGTACATAAAATAGCCAAATATGTCATTTATTTAACGAAATTCGGAGTCGTTTGCAAAATAACGCGATAATTTTGAGTTTGCTATTTTGTATTTTTTAGTACTACCCTGTAAAAGTTGAGCAAAACAAGTAATAAGTGATAAATCGTACATAAAACAGCCAAATATGTCATTTATTTAACGAAATTCGGAGTCGTTTGCAAAATACCGTGAAAATTTTAAGTTTGCTTTTTTATATTTTTTTAGTACTACCCTGTAAAAGTTGAGCAAAACAAGTAATAAGTGATAAATCGTATATAAAACAGCCAAATATGTCATTTATTTAACGAAATTCGGAGTCGTTTGCAAAATACCGTGAAAATTTTAAGTTTGCTTTTTTTCTTATTTTTTGAGTACTACCCTGTAAAAGTTGAGCAAAACAAGTAATAAGTGATAAATCGTACATAAAACAGCCAAATATGTCATTTATTTAACGAAATTCGGAGTCGTTTGCAAAATACCGTGAAAATTTTGAGTTTGCTATTATATTTTTTTAGTACTACCCTGTAAAAGTTGAGCAAAACAAGAAATAAGTGATAAATCGTACATAAAACAGCCAAATATGTCATTTATTTAACGGAATTCGGAGTCGTTTGCATAATACCGCGAAAATTTTAAGTTTGCTTTTTTTCTTATTTTTTGAGTACTACCCTGTAAAAGTTGATCAAAACAAGTAATAAGTGATAAATCGTACATAAAACAGCCAAATATGTCATTTATTTAACGAAATTCGGAGTCGTTTGCAAAATACCGCGAAAATTTTGAGTTTGCTATTTTATATTTTTTTAGTACTACCCTGTAAAAGTTGAGCAAAACAAGTAATAAGTGATAAATCGTACATAAAACAGCCAAATATGTCATTTATTTAACGAAATTCGGAGTCGTTTGCAAAATACCGTGAAAATTTTGAGTTTGCTATTATATTTTTTTAGTACTACCCTGTAAAAGTTGAGCAAAACAAGAAATAAGTGATAAATCGTACATAAAACAGCCAAATATGTCATTTATTTAACGGAATTCGGAGTCGTTTGCATAATACCGCGAAAATTTTAAGTTTGCTTTTTTTCTTATTTTTTGAGTACTACCCTGTAAAAGTTGATCAAAATAAGTAATAAGTGATAAATCGTACATAAAACAGCCAAATATGTCATTTATTTAACGAAATTCGGAGTCGTTTGCAAAATAACGCGATAATTTTGAGTTTGCTATTTTGTATTTTTTTAGTACTACCCTGTAAAAGTTGAGCAAAACAAGTAATAAGTGATAAATCGTACATAAAATAGCCAAATATGTCATTTATTTAACGAAATTCGGAGTCGTTTGCAAAATACCGCGAAAATTTTAAGTTTGCTTTTTTTCTTATTTTTTGAGTACTACCATGTAAAAGTTGATCAAAACAAGTAATAAGTGATAAATCGTACATAAAACAGCCAAATATGTCATTTATTTAACGAAATTCGGAGTCGTTTGCAAAATACCGTGAAAATTTTGAGTTTGCTATTTTATATTTTTTTAGTACTACCCTGTAAAAGTTGAGCAAAACAAGTAATAAGTGATAAATCGTACATAAAACAGCCAAATATGTCATTTATTTAACGAAATTCGGAGTCGTTTGCAAAATACCGCGAAAATTTTGAGTTTGCTATTTTATATTTTTTTAGTACTACCCTGTAAAAGTTGAGCAAAACAAGTAATAAGTGATAAATCGTACATAAAACAGCCAAATATGTCATTTATTTAACGAAATTCGGAGTCGTTTGCAAAATAACGCGAAAATTTTGAGTTTGCTATTTTATATTTTTTTAGTACTACCCTGTAAAAGTTGAGCAAAACAAGTAATAAGTGATAAATCGTACATAAAACAGCCAAATATGTCATTTATTTAACGAAATTCGGAGTCGTTTGCAAAATACCGCGAAAATTTTGAGTTTGCTATTTTATATTTTTTTAGTACTACCCTGTAAAAGTTGAGCAAAACAAGTAATAAGTTATAAATCGTACATAAAACAGCCAAATATGTCATTTATTTAACGAAATTCAAAGTCGTTTGCAAAATACCGTGAAAATTTTGAGTTTGCTATTTTATATTTTTTTAGTACTACCCTGTAAAAGTTGAGCAAAACAAGTAATAAGTGATAAATCGTACATAAAACAGCCAAATATGTCATTTATTTAACGAAATTCGGAGTCGTTTGCAAAATACCGTGAAAATTTTGAGTTTGCTATTATATTTTTTTAGTACTACCCTGTAAAAGTTGAGCAAAACAAGAAATAAGTGATAAATCGTACATAAAACAGCCAAATATGTCATTTATTTAACGGAATTCGGAGTCGTTTGCATAATACCGCGAAAATTTTAAGTTTGCTTTTTTTCTTATTTTTTGAGTACTACCCTGTAAAAGTTGATCAAAACAAGTAATAAGTGATAAATCGTACATAAAACAGCCAAATATGTCATTTATTTAACGAAATTCGGAGTCGTTTGCAAAATACCGCGAAAATTTTGAGTTTGCTATTTTATATTTTTTTAGTACTACCCTGTAAAAGTTGAGCAAAACAAGTAATAAGTGATAAATCGTACATAAAACAGCCAAATATGTCATTTATTTAACGAAATTCGGAGTCGTTTGCAAAATACCGTGAAAATTTTGAGTTTGCTATTATATTTTTTTAGTACTACCCTGTAAAAGTTGAGCAAAACAAGAAATAAGTGATAAATCGTACATAAAACAGCCAAATATGTCATTTATTTAACGGAATTCGGAGTCGTTTGCATAATACCGCGAAAATTTTAAGTTTGCTTTTTTTCTTATTTTTTGAGTACTACCCTGTAAAAGTTGATCAAAATAAGTAATAAGTGATAAATCGTACATAAAACAGCCAAATATGTCATTTATTTAACGAAATTCGGAGTCGTTTGCAAAATAACGCGATAATTTTGAGTTTGCTATTTTGTATTTTTTTAGTACTACCCTGTAAAAGTTGAGCAAAACAAGTAATAAGTGATAAATCGTACATAAAATAGCCAAATATGTCATTTATTTAACGAAATTCGGAGTCGTTTGCAAAATAACGCGATAATTTTGAGTTTGCTATTTTGTATTTTTTAGTACTACCCTGTAAAAGTTGAGCAAAACAAGTAATAAGTGATAAATCGTACATAAAACAGCCAAATATGTCATTTATTTAACGAAATTCGGAGTCGTTTGCAAAATACCGTGAAAATTTTAAGTTTGCTTTTTTATATTTTTTTAGTACTACCCTGTAAAAGTTGAGCAAAACAAGTAATAAGTGATAAATCGTATATAAAACAGCCAAATATGTCATTTATTTAACGAAATTCGGAGTCGTTTGCAAAATACCGTGAAAATTTTAAGTTTGCTTTTTTTCTTATTTTTTGAGTACTACCCTGTAAAAGTTGAGCAAAACAAGTAATAAGTGATAAATCGTACATAAAACAGCCAAATATGTCATTTATTTAACGAAATTCGGAGTCGTTTGCAAAATACCGTGAAAATTTTGAGTTTGCTATTATATTTTTTTAGTACTACCCTGTAAAAGTTGAGCAAAACAAGAAATAAGTGATAAATCGTACATAAAACAGCCAAATATGTCATTTATTTAACGGAATTCGGAGTCGTTTGCATAATACCGCGAAAATTTTAAGTTTGCTTTTTTTCTTATTTTTTGAGTACTACCCTGTAAAAGTTGATCAAAACAAGTAATAAGTGATAAATCGTACATAAAACAGCCAAATATGTCATTTATTTAACGAAATTCGGAGTCGTTTGCAAAATACCGCGAAAATTTTGAGTTTGCTATTTTATATTTTTTTAGTACTACCCTGTAAAAGTTGAGCAAAACAAGTAATAAGTGATAAATCGTACATAAAACAGCCAAATATGTCATTTATTTAACGAAATTCGGAGTCGTTTGCAAAATACCGTGAAAATTTTGAGTTTGCTATTATATTTTTTTAGTACTACCCTGTAAAAGTTGAGCAAAACAAGAAATAAGTGATAAATCGTACATAAAACAGCCAAATATGTCATTTATTTAACGGAATTCGGAGTCGTTTGCATAATACCGCGAAAATTTTAAGTTTGCTTTTTTTCTTATTTTTTGAGTACTACCCTGTAAAAGTTGATCAAAATAAGTAATAAGTGATAAATCGTACATAAAACAGCCAAATATGTCATTTATTTAACGAAATTCGGAGTCGTTTGCAAAATAACGCGATAATTTTGAGTTTGCTATTTTGTATTTTTTTAGTACTACCCTGTAAAAGTTGAGCAAAACAAGTAATAAGTGATAAATCGTACATAAAATAGCCAAATATGTCATTTATTTAACGAAATTCGGAGTCGTTTGCAAAATAACGCGATAATTTTGAGTTTGCTATTTTGTATTTTTTAGTACTACCCTGTAAAAGTTGAGCAAAACAAGTAATAAGTGATAAATCGTACATAAAACAGCCAAATATGTCATTTATTTAACGAAATTCGGAGTCGTTTGCAAAATACCGTGAAAATTTTAAGTTTGCTTTTTTATATTTTTTTAGTACTACCCTGTAAAAGTTGAGCAAAACAAGTAATAAGTGATAAATCGTATATAAAACAGCCAAATATGTCATTTATTTAACGAAATTCGGAGTCGTTTGCAAAATACCGTGAAAATTTTAAGTTTGCTTTTTTTCTTATTTTTTGAGTACTACCCTGTAAAAGTTGAGCAAAACAAGTAATAAGTGATAAATCGTACATAAAACAGCCAAATATGTCATTTATTTAACGAAATTTGGAGTCGTTTGAAAAATACCGTGAAAATTTTAAGTTTGCTTTTTTTCTTATTTTTTGAGTACTACCCTGTAAAAGTTGAGCAAAACAAGTAATAAGTGATAAATCGTACATAAAACAGCCAAATATGTCATTTGTTTAACGATATTCGGAGTCGTTTGCAAAATACCGTGAAAATTTTGAGTTTGCTATTTTTCTTATTTTTTGAGTGCTACCCTGTAAAAGTTGAGCAAAACAAGTAATAAGTGATAAATCGTACATAAAACAGCCAAATATGTCATTTATTTAACGAAATTCGGAGTCGTTTGCAAAATACCGTGAAAATTTTGAGTTTGCTATTTTATATTTTTTTAGTACTACCCTGTAAAAGTTGAGCAAAACAAGTAATAAGTGATAAATCGTATATAAAACAGCCAAATATGTCATTTATTTAACGAAATTCGGAGTCGTTTGCAAAATACCGTGAAAATTTTAAGTTTGCTTTTTTTCTTATTTTTTGAGTACTACCCTGTAAAAGTTGAGCAAAACAAGTAATAAGTGATAAATCGTACATAAAACAGCCAAATATGTCATTTATTTAACGAAATTTGGAGTCGTTTGAAAAATACCGTGAAAATTTTAAGTTTGCTTTTTTTCTTATTTTTTGAGTACTACCCTGTAAAAGTTGAGCAAAACAAGTAATAAGTGATAAATCGTACATAAAACAGTCAAATATGTCATTTATTTAACGGAATTCGGAGTCGTTTGCATAATACCGCGAAAATTTTGAGTTTGCTATTTTATATTTTTTAGTACTACCCTGTAAAAGTTGAGCAAAACAAGTAATAAGTGATAAATCGTACATAAAACAGCCAAATATGTCATTTATTTAACGAAATTCGGAGTCGTTTGCAAAATACCGTGAAAATTTTGAGTTTGCTATTATATTTTTTTAGTACTACCCTGTAAAAGTTGAGCAAAACAAGAAATAAGTGATAAATCGTACATAAAACAGCCAAATATGTCATTTATTTAACGGAATTCGGAGTCGTTTGCATAATACCGCGAAAATTTTAAGTTTGCTTTTTTTCTTATTTTTTGAGTACTACCCTGTAAAAGTTGATCAAAACAAGTAATAAGTGATAAATCGTACATAAAACAGCCAAATATGTCATTTATTTAACGAAATTCGGAGTCGTTTGCAAAATACCGCGAAAATTTTGAGTTTGCTATTTTATATTTTTTTAGTACTACCCTGTAAAAGTTGAGCAAAACAAGTAATAAGTGATAAATCGTACATAAAACAGCCAAATATGTCATTTATTTAACGAAATTCGGAGTCGTTTGCAAAATACCGTGAAAATTTTGAGTTTGCTATTATATTTTTTTAGTACTACCCTGTAAAAGTTGAGCAAAACAAGAAATAAGTGATAAATCGTACATAAAACAGCCAAATATGTCATTTATTTAACGGAATTCGGAGTCGTTTGCATAATACCGCGAAAATTTTAAGTTTGCTTTTTTTCTTATTTTTTGAGTACTACCCTGTAAAAGTTGATCAAAATAAGTAATAAGTGATAAATCGTACATAAAACAGCCAAATATGTCATTTATTTAACGAAATTCGGAGTCGTTTGCAAAATAACGCGATAATTTTGAGTTTGCTATTTTGTATTTTTTTAGTACTACCCTGTAAAAGTTGAGCAAAACAAGTAATAAGTGATAAATCGTACATAAAATAGCCAAATATGTCATTTATTTAACGAAATTCGGAGTCGTTTGCAAAATAACGCGATAATTTTGAGTTTGCTATTTTGTATTTTTTAGTACTACCCTGTAAAAGTTGAGCAAAACAAGTAATAAGTGATAAATCGTACATAAAACAGCCAAATATGTCATTTATTTAACGAAATTCGGAGTCGTTTGCAAAATACCGTGAACATTTTAAGTTTGCTTTTTTATATTTTTTTAGTACTACCCTGTAAAAGTTGAGCAAAACAAGTAATAAGTGATAAATCGTATATAAAACAGCCAAATATGTCATTTATTTAACGAAATTCGGAGTCGTTTGCAAAATACCGTGAAAATTTTAAGTTTGCTTTTTTTCTTATTTTTTGAGTACTACCCTGTAAAAGTTGAGCAAAACAAGTAATAAGTGATAAATCGTACATAAAACAGCCAAATATGTCATTTATTTAACGAAATTTGGAGTCGTTTGAAAAATACCGTGAAAATTTTAAGTTTGCTTTTTTTCTTATTTTTTGAGTACTACCCTGTAAAAGTTGAGCAAAACAAGTAATAAGTGATAAATCGTACATAAAACAGCCAAATATGTCATTTGTTTAACGATATTCGGAGTCGTTTGCAAAATACCGTGAAAATTTTGAGTTTGCTATTTTTCTTATTTTTTGAGTGCTACCCTGTAAAAGTTGAGCAAAACAAGTAATAAGTGATAAATCGTACATAAAACAGCCAAATATGTCATTTATTTAACGAAATTCGGAGTCGTTTGCAAAATACCGTGAAAATTTTGAGTTTGCTATTTTATATTTTTTTAGTACTACCCTGTAAAAGTTGAGCAAAACAAGTAATAAGTGATAAATCGTATATAAAACAGCCAAATATGTCATTTATTTAACGAAATTCGGAGTCGTTTGCAAAATACCGTGAAAATTTTAAGTTTGCTTTTTTTCTTATTTTTTGAGTACTACCCTGTAAAAGTTGAGCAAAACAAGTAATAAGTGATAAATCGTACATAAAACAGCCAAATATGTCATTTATTTAACGAAATTTGGAGTCGTTTGAAAAATACCGTGAAAATTTTAAGTTTGCTTTTTTTCTTATTTTTTGAGTACTACCCTGTAAAAGTTGAGCAAAACAAGTAATAAGTGATAAATCGTACATAAAACAGTCAAATATGTCATTTATTTAACGGAATTCGGAGTCGTTTGCATAATACCGCGAAAATTTTGAGTTTGCTATTTTATATTTTTTAGTACTACCCTGTAAAAGTTGAGCAAAACAAGTAATAAGTGATAAATCGTACATAAACCAGCCAAATATGTCATTTATTTAACGAAATTCGGAGTCGTTTGCAAAATAACGCGATAATTTTGAGTTTGCTATTTTATATTTTTTTAGTACTACCCTGTAAAAGTTGAGCAAAACAAGTAATAAGTGATAAATCGTACATAAAACAGCCAAATATGTCATTTATTTAACGAAATTCGGAGTCGTTTGCAAAATACCGTGAAAATTTTGAGTTTGCTATTTTACATTTTTTTAGTACTACCCTGTAAAAGTTGATTAAAACAAGTAATAAGTGATAAACCGTACATAAAACAGCCAAATATGTCATTTATTTAACGGAATTCGGAGTCGTTTGCAAAATACCGCGAAAATTTTAAGTTTGCTTTTTTTCTTATTTTTTGAGTACTACCATGTAAAAGTTGATCAAAACAAGTAATAAGTGATAAATCGTACATAAAACAGCCAAATATGTCATTTATTTAACGAAATTCGGAGTCGTTTGCAAAATACCGTGAAAATTTTGAGTTTGCTATTTTATATTTTTTTAGTACTACCCTGTAAAAGTTGAGCAAAACAAGTAATAAGTGATAAATCGTACATAAAACAGCCAAATATGTCATTTATTTAACGAAATTCGGAGTCGTTTGCAAAATACCGCGAAAATTTTGAGTTTGCTATTTTATATTTTTTTAGTACTACCCTGTAAAAGTTGAGCAAAACAAGTAATAAGTGATAAATCGTACATAAAACAGCCAAATATGTCATTTATTTAACGAAATTCGGAGTCGTTTGCAAAATACCGCGAAAATTTTAAGTTTGCTTTTTTTCTTATTTTTTTAGTACTACCCTGTAAAAGTTGAGCAAAACAAGTAATAAGTGATAAATCGTACATAAAACAGCCAAATATGTCATTTATTTAACGAAATTCGGAGTCGTTTGCAAAATACCGCGAAAATTTTGAGTTTGCTATTTTATATTTTTTTAGTACTACCCTGTAAAAGTTGAGCAAAACAAGTAATAAGTTATAAATCGTACATAAAACAGCCAAATATGTCATTTATTTAACGAAATTCAAAGTCGTTTGCAAAATACCGTGAAAATTTTGAGTTTGCTATTTTATATTTTTTTAGTACTACCCTGTAAAAGTTGAGCAAAACAAGTAATAAGTGATAAATCGTACATAAAACAGCCAAATATGTCATTTATTTAACGGAATTCGGAGTCGTTTGCATAATACCGCGAAAATTTTAAGTTTGCTTTTTTTCTTATTTTTTGAGTACTACCCTGTAAAAGTTGATCAAAACAAGTAATAAGCGATAAATCGTACATAAAACAGCCAAATATGTCATTTATTTAACGAAATTCGGAGTCGTTTGCAAAATACCGCGAAAATTTTGAGTTTGCTATTTTATATTTTTTAGTACTACCCTGTAAAAGTTGAGCAAAACAAGTAATAAGTTATAAATCGTACATAAAACAGCCAAATATGTCATTTATTTAACGAAATTCAAAGTCGTTTGCAAAATACCGTGAAAATTTTGAGTTTGCTATTTTATATTTTTTTAGTACTACCCTGTAAAAGTTGAGCAAAACAAGTAATAAGTGATAAATCGTACATAAAACAGCCAAATATGTCATTTATTTAACGAAATTCGGAGTCGTTTGCAAAATACCGTGAAAATTTTGAGTTTGCTATTATATTTTTTTAGTACTACCCTGTAAAAGTTGAGCAAAACAAGAAATAAGTGATAAATCGTACATAAAACAGCCAAATATGTCATTTATTTAACGGAATTCGGAGTCGTTTGCATAATACCGCGAAAATTTTAAGTTTGCTTTTTTTCTTATTTTTTGAGTACTACCCTGTAAAAGTTGATCAAAATAAGTAATAAGTGATAAATCGTACATAAAACAGCCAAATATGTCATTTATTTAACGAAATTCGGAGTCGTTTGCAAAATAACGCGATAATTTTGAGTTTGCTATTTTGTATTTTTTAGTACTACCCTGTAAAAGTTGAGCAAAACAAGTAATAAGTGATAAATCGTACATAAAATAGCCAAATATGTCATTTATTTAACGAAATTCGGAGTCGTTTGCAAAATACCGTGAAAATTTTAAGTTTGCTTTTTTATATTTTTTTAGTACTACCCTGTAAAAGTTGAGCAAAACAAGTAATAAGTGATAAATCGTATATAAAACAGCCAAATATGTCATTTATTTAACGAAATTCGGAGTCGTTTGCAAAATACCGTGAAAATTTTAAGTTTGCTTTTTTTCTTATTTTTTGAGTACTACCCTGTAAAAGTTGAGCAAAACAAGTAATAAGTGATAAATCGTACATAAAACAGCCAAATATGTCATTTATTTAACGAAATTCGGAGTCGTTTGCAAAATACCGTGAAAATTTTGAGTTTGCTATTTTTCTTATTTTTTGAGTGCTACCCTGTAAAAGTTGAGCAAAACAAGTAATAAGTGATAAATCGTACATAAAACAGCCAAATATGTCATTTATTTAACGAAATTCGGAGTCGTTTGCAAAATACCGTGAAAATTTTGAGTTTGCTATTTTATATTTTTTTAGTACTACCCTGTAAAAGTTGAGCAAAACAAGTAATAAGTGATAAATCGTACATAAAACAGCCAAATATGTCATTTATTTAACGAAATTCGGAGTCGTTTGCAAAATACCGTGAAAATTTTGAGTTTGCTATTTTACATTTTTTTAGTACTACCCTGTAAAAGTTGATTAAAACAAGAAATAAGTGATAAACCGTACATAAAACAGCCAAATATGTCATTTATTTAACGAAATTCGGAGTCGTTTGCAAAATACCGCGAAAATTTTGAGTTTGCTATTTTATATTTTTTTAGTACTACCCTGTAAAAGTTGAGCAAAATAAGTAATAAGTGATAAATCGTACATAAAACAGCCAAATATGTCATTTATTTAACGGAATTCGGAGTCGTTTGCATAATACCGCGAAAATTTTAAGTTTGCTTTTTTTCTTATTTTTTGAGTACTACCCTGTAAAAGTTGATCAAAACAAGTAATAAGCGATAAATCGTACATAAAACAGCCAAATATGTCATTTATTTAACGAAATTCGGAGTCGTTTGCAAAATACCGCGAAAATTTTGAGTTTGCTATTTTATATTTTTTAGTACTACCCTGTAAAAGTTGAGCAAAACAAGTAATAAGTTATAAATCGTACATAAAACAGCCAAATATGTCATTTATTTAACGAAATTCAAAGTCGTTTGCAAAATACCGTGAAAATTTTGAGTTTGCTATTTTATATTTTTTTAGTACTACCCTGTAAAAGTTGAGCAAAACAAGTAATAAGTGATAAATCGTACATAAAACAGCCAAATATGTCATTTATTTAACGAAATTCGGAGTCGTTTGCAAAATACCGTGAAAATTTTGAGTTTGCTATTATATTTTTTTAGTACTACCCTGTAAAAGTTGAGCAAAACAAGAAATAAGTGATAAATCGTACATAAAACAGCCAAATATGTCATTTATTTAACGGAATTCGGAGTCGTTTGCATAATACCGCGAAAATTTTAAGTTTGCTATTTTGTATTTTTTAGTACTACCCTGTAAAAGTTGATCAAAACAAGTAATAAGTGATAAATCGTACATAAAATAGCCAAATATGTCATTTATTTAACGAAATTCGGAGTCGTTTGCAAAATACCGTGAAAATTTTAAGTTTGCTTTTTTATATTTTTTTAGTACTACCCTGTAAAAGTTGAGCAAAACAAGTAATAAGTGATAAATCGTATATAAAACAGCCAAATATGTCATTTATTTAACGAAATTCGGAGTCGTTTGCAAAATACCGTGAAAATTTTAAGTTTGCTTTTTTTCTTATTTTTTGAGTACTACCCTGTAAAAGTTGAGCAAAACAAGTAATAAGTGATAAATCGTACATAAAACAGCCAAATATGTCATTTATTTAACGGAATTCGGAGTCGTTTGCAAAATACCGTGAAAATTTTGAGTTTGCTATTTTTCTTATTTTTTGAGTGCTACCCTGTAAAAGTTGAGCAAAACAAGTAATAAGTGATAAATCGTACATAAAACAGCCAAATATGTCATTTATTTAACGAAATTCGGAGTCGTTTGCAAAATACCGTGAAAATTTTGAGTTTGCTATTTTATATTTTTTTAGTACTACCCTGTAAAAGTTGAGCAAAACAAGTAATAAGTGATAAATCGTACATAAAACAGCCAAATATGTCATTTATTTAACGAAATTCGGAGTCGTTTGCAAAATACCGTGAAAATTTTGAGTTTGCTATTTTACATTTTTTTAGTACTACCCTGTAAAAGTTGATTAAAACAAGAAATAAGTGATAAACCGTACATAAAACAGCCAAATATGTCATTTATTTAACGAAATTCGGAGTCGTTTGCAAAATACCGCGAAAATTTTGAGTTTGCTATTTTATATTTTTTTAGTACTACCCTGTAAAAGTTGAGCAAAATAAGTAATAAGTGATAAATCGTACATAAAACAGCCAAATATGTCATTTATTTAACGAAATTCGGAGTCGTTTGCAAAATACCGCGAAAATTTTGAGTTTGCTATTTTATATTTTTTTAGTACTACCCTGTAAAAGTTGAGCAAAACAAGTAATAAGTGATAAATCGTACATAAAACAGCCAAATATGTCATTTATTTAACGAAATTCGGAGTCGTTTGCAAAATACCGCGAAAATTTTGAGTTTGCTATTTTATATTTTTTTAGTACTACCCTGTAAAAGTTGAGCAAAACAAGTAATAAGTGATAAATCGTACATAAAACAGCCAAATATGTCATTTATTTAACGAAATTCAAAGTCGTTTGCAAAATACCGTGAAAATTTTGAGTTTGCTATTTTATATTTTTTTAGTACTACCCTGTAAAAGTTGAGCAAAACAAGTAATAAGTGATAAATCGTACATAAAACAGCCAAATATGTCATTTATTTAACGAAATTCGGAGTCGTTTGCAAAATACCGCGAAAATTTTGAGTTTGCTATTTTATATTTTTTTAGTACTACCCTGTAAAAGTTGAGCAAAACAAGTACTAAGTGATAAATCGTATATAAAACAGCCAAATATGTCATTTATTTAACGAAATTCGGAGTCGTTTGCAAAATACCGTGAAAATTTTAAGTTTGCTTTTTTTCTTATTTTTTGAGTACTACCCTGTAAAAGTTGAGCAAAACAAGTAATAAGTGATAAATCGTACATAAAACAGTCAAATATGTCATTTATTTAACGAAATTTGGAGTCGTTTGCAAAATACCGTGAAAATTTTAAGTTTGCTTTTTTTCTTATTTTTTGAGTACTACCCTGTAAAAGTTGAGCAAAACAAGTAATAAGTGATAAATCGTACATAAAACAGCCAAATATGTCATTTATTTAACGAAATTCGGAGTCGTTTGCAAAATACCGCGAAAATTTTGAGTTTGCTATTTTTCTTATTTTTTGAGTGCTACCCTGTAAAAGTTGAGCAAAACAAGTAATAAGTGATAAATCGTACATAAAACAGCCAAATATGTCATTTATTTAACGAAATTCGGAGTCGTTTGCAAAATACCGTGAAAATTTTGAGTTTGCTATTTTATATTTTTTTAGTACTACCGTGTAAAAGTTGAGCAAAACAAGTAATAAGTGATAAATCGTACATAAAACAGCCAAATATGTCATTTATTTAACGAAATTCGGAGTCGTTTGCAAAATAACGCGATAATTTTGAGTTTGCTATTTTATATTTTTTTAGTACTACCCTGTAAAAGTTGAGCAAAACAAGTAATAAGTGATAAATCGTACATAAAACAGCCAAATATGTAATTTATTTAACGAAATTCGGAGTCGTTTGCAAAATACCGTGAAAATTTTGAGTTTGCTATTTTACATTTTTTTAGTACTACCCTGTAAAAGTTGATTAAAACAAGAAATAAGTGATAAACCGTACATAAAACAGCCAAATATGTCATTTATTTAACGGAATTCGGAGTTGTTTGCAAAATACCGCGAAAATTTTAGGTTTGCTTTTTTTCTTATTTTTTGAGTACTACCATGTAAAAGTTGATCAAAACAAGTAATAAGTGATAAATCGTACATAAAACAGCCAAATATGTCATTTATTTAACGAAATTCGGAGTCGTTTGCAAAATACCGTGAAAATTTTGAGTTTGCTATTTTATATTTTTTTAGTACTACCCTGTAAAAGTTGAGCAAAACAAGTAATAAGTGATAAATCGTACATAAAACAGTCAAATATGTCATTTATTTAACGAAATTTGGAGTCGTTTGCAAAATACCGTGAAAATTTTAAGTTTGCTTTTTTTCTTATTTTTTGAGTACTACCCTGTAAAAGTTGAGCAAAACAAGTAATAAGTGATAAATCGTACATAAAACAGCCAAATATGTCATTTATTTAACGAAATTCGGAGTCGTTTGCAAAATACCGCGAAAATTTTGAGTTTGTTATTTTTCTTATTTTTTGAGTGCTACCCTGTAAAAGTTGATTAAAACAAGAAATAAGTGATAAATCGTACATAAAACAGCCAAATATGTCATTTATTTAACGGAATTCGGAGTCGTTTGCAAAATAACGCGATAATTTTGAGTTTGCTATTTTATATTTTTTTAGTACTACCCTGTAAAAGTTGAGCAAAACAAGTAATAAGTGATAAATCGTACATAAAACCGCCAAATATGTCATTTATTTAACGAAATTCGGAGTCGTTTGCAAAATACCATGAAAATTTTGAGTTTGCTATTTTATATTTTTTTAGTACTACCCTGTAAAAGTTGATCAAAACAAGTAATAAGTGATAAATCGTACATAAAACAGTCAAATATGTCATTTATTTAACGAAATTCGGAGTCGTTTGCAAAATACCGTGAAAATTTTGAGTTTGCTATATTACATTTTTTTAGTACTACCCTGTAAAAGTTGATTAAAACAAGAAATAAGTGATAAACCGTACATAAAACAGCCAAATATGTCATTTATTTAACGGAATTCGGAGTCGTTTGCAAAATACCGCGAAAATTTTAAGTTTGCTTTTTTTCTTATTTTTTGAGTACTACCCTGTAAAAGTTGATCAAAACAAGTAATAAGTGATAAATCGTACATAAAACATCCAAATATGTCATTTATTTAACGAAATTCGGAGTCGTTTGCAAAATACCGTGAAAATTTTGAGTTTGCTATTTTATATTTTTTAGTACTACCCTGTAAAAGTTGAGCAAAACAAGTAATAAGTGATAAATCGTACATAAAACAGCCAAATATGTCATTTATTTAACGAAATTCGGAGTCGTTTGCAAAATACCGCGAAAATTTTAAGTTTGCTTTTTTTCTTATTTTTTGAGTACTACCCTGTAAAAGTTGAGCAAAACAAGTAATAAGTGATAAATCGTACATAAAACAGCCAAATATGTCATTTATTTAACGAAATTCGGAGTCGTTTGCAAAATACCGCGAAAATTTTGAGTTTGCTATTTTTCTTATTTTTTGAGTACTACCCTGTAAAAGTTGAGCAAAACAAGTAATAAGTGATAAATCGTACATAAAACAGCCAAATATGTCATTTATTTAACGAAATTCGGAGTCGTTTGCAAAATACCGCGAAAATTTTTAGTTTGCTATTTTACATTTTTTTAGTACTACCCTGTAAAAGTTGATTAAAACAAGAAATAAGTGATAAACCGTACATTAAACAGCCAAATATGTCATTTATTTAACGGAATTCGGAGTCGTTTGCAAAATAACGCGATAATTTTGAGTTTGCTTTTTTTCTTATTTTTTTAGTACTACCCTGTAAAAGTTGAGCAAAACAAGTAATAAGTGATAAATCGTACATAAAACAGCCAAATATGTCATTTATTTAACGAAATTCGGAGTCGTTTGCAAAATACCATGAAAATTTTGAGTTTGCTATTTTATATTTTTTTAGTACTACCCTGTAAAAGTTGATCAAAACAAGTAATAAGTGATAAATCGTACATAAAACAGTCAAATATGTCATTTATTTAACGAAATTCGGAGTCGTTTGCAAAATACCGTGAAAATTTTGAGTTTGCTATTTTACATTTTTTTAGTACTACCCTGTAAAAGTTGATCAAAACAAGAAATAAGTGATAAACCGTACATAAAACAGCCAAATATGTCATTTATTTAACGGAATTCGGAGTCGTTTGCAAAATACCGCGAAAATTTTAAGTTTGCTTTTTTTCTTATTTTTTGAGTACTACCATGTAAAAGTTGATCAAAACAAGTAATAAGTGATAAACCGTACATAAAACAGCCAAATATGTCATTTATTTAACGAAATTCGGAGTCGTTTGCAAAATACCGTGAAAATTTTGAGTTTGCTATTTTATATTTTTTGAGTACTACCCTGTAAAAGTTGATTAAAAGAAGAAATAAGTGATAAATCGTACATAAAACAGCCAAATATGTCATTTATTTAACGAAATTCGGAGTCGTTTGCAAAATACCGCGAAAATTTTGAGTTTGCTATTTTTCTTATTTTTTGAGTACTACCCTGTAAAAGTTGAGCAAAACAAGTAATAAGTGATAAATCGTACATAAAACAGCCAAATATGTCATTTATTTAACGAAATTCGGAGTCGTTTGCAAAATACCGCGAAAATTTTGAGTATGCTATTTTTCTTATTTTTTGAGTGCTACCCTGTAAAAGTTGAGCAAAACAAGTAATAAGTGATAAATCGTACATAAAACAGCCAAATATGTCATTTATTTAACGAAATTCGGAGTCGTTTGCAAAATACCGTGAAAATTTTGAGTTTGCTATTTTATATTTTTTTAGTACTACCGTGTAAAAGTTGAGCAAAACAAGTAATAAGTGATAAATCGTACATAAAACAGCCAAATATTTCATTTATTTAACGAAATTCGGAGTCGTTTGCAAAATAACGCGATAATTTTGAGTTTGCTATTTTATATTTTTTTAGTACTACCCTGTAAAAGTTTAGCAAAACAAGTAATAAGTGATAAATCGTACATAAAACAGCCAAATATGTCATTTATTTAACGAAATTCGGAGTCGTTTGCAAAATACCGTGAAAATTTTGAGTTTGCTATTTTACATTTTTTTAGTACTACCCTGTAAAAGTTGATTAAAACAAGAAATAAGTGATAAACCGTACATAAAACAGCCAAATATGTCATTTATTTAACGGAATTCGGAGTCGTTTGCAAAATAACGCGAAAATTTTGAGTTTGCTATTTTATATTTTTTTAGTACTACCGTGTAAAAGTTGAGCAAAACAAGTAATAAGTGATAAATCGTACATAAAACAGCCAAATATGTCATTTATTTAACGAAATTCGGAGTCGTTTGCAAAATAACGCGATAATTTTGAGTTTGCTATTTTATATTTTTTTAGTACTACCCTGTAAAAGTTGAGCAAAACAAGTAATAAGTGATAAATCGTACATAAAACAGCCAAATATGTCATTTATTTAACGAAATTCGGAGTCGTTTGCAAAATACCGCGAAAATTTTGAGTTTGCTATTTTTCTTATTTTTTGAGTACTACCCTGTAAAAGTTGAGCAAAACAAGTAATAAGTGATAAATCGTACATAAAACAGCCAAATATGTCATTTATTTAACGAAATTCGGAGTCGTTTGCAAAATACCGCGAAAATTTTTAGTTTGCTATTTTACATTTTTTTAGTACTACCCTGTAAAAGTTGATTAAAACAAGAAATAAGTGATAAACCGTACATAAAACAGCCAAATATGTCATTTATTTAACGGAATTCGGAGTCGTTTGCAAAATAACGCGAAAATTTTGAGTTTGCTATTTTATATTTTTTTAGTACTACCCTGTAAAAGTTGATTAAAACAAGAAATAAGTGATAAATCGTACATAAAACAGCCAAATATGTCATTTATTTAACGGAATTCGGAGTCGTTTGCAAAATAACGCGATAATTTTGAGTTTGCTATTTTATATTTTTTTAGTACTACCCTGTAAAAGTTGAGCAAAACAAGTAATAAGTGATAAATCGTACATAAAACAGCCAAATATGTCATTTATTTAACGAAATTCGGAGTCGTTTGCAAAATACCATGAAAATTTTGAGTTTGCTATTTTATATTTTTTTAGTACTACCCTGTAAAAGTTGATCAAAACAAGTAATAAGTGATAAATCGTACATAAAACAGTCAAATATGTCATTTATTTAACGAAATTCGGAGTCGTTTGCAAAATACCGTGAAAATTTTGAGTTTGCTATTTTACATTTTTTTAGTACTACCCTGTAAAAGTTGATTAAAACAAGAAATAAGTGATAAACCGTACATAAAACAGCCAAATATGTCATTTATTTAACCCGGAATTTCGGAGTCGTTTGCAAAATACCGCGAAAATTTTAAGTTTGCTTTTTTTCTTATTTTTTGAGTACTACCATGTAAAAGTTGATCAAAACAAGTAATAAGTGATAAATCGTACATAAAACAGCCAAATATGTCATTTATTTAACGAAATTCGGAGTCGTTTGCAAAATACCGCGAAAATTTTAAGTTTGCTTTTTTTCTTATTTTTTGAGTACTACCCTGTAAAAGTTGAGCAAAACAAGTAATAAGTGATAAACCGTACATAAAACAGCCAAATATGTCATTTATTTAACGAAATTCGGAGTCGTTTGCAAAATACCGTGAAAATTTTAAGTTTGCTTTTTTTCTTATTTTTTGAGTACTACCCTGTAAAAGTTGAGCAAAACAAGTAATAAGTGATAAATCGTACATAAAACAGCCAAATATGTCATTTATTTAACGAAATTCGGAGTCGTTTGCAAAATACCGCGAAAATTTTGAGTTTGCTATTTTTCTTATTTTTTGAGTACTACCCTGTAAAAGTTGAGCAAAACAAGTAATAAGTGATAAATCGTACATAAAACAGCCAAATATGTCATTTATTTAACGAAATTCGGAGTCGTTTGCAAAATACCGCGAAAATTTTGAGTTTGCTATTTTTCTTATTTTTTGAGTGCTACCCTGTAAAAGTTGAGCAAAACAAGTAATAAGTGATAAATCGTACATAAAACAGCCAAATATGTCATTTATTTAACGAAATTCGGAGTCGTTTGCAAAATACCGTGAAAATTTTGAGTTTGCTATTTTACATTTTTTTAGTACTACCCTGTAAAAGTTGATTAAAACAAGAAATAAGTGATAAACCGTACATAAAACAGCCAAATATGTCATTTATTTAACGGAATTCGGAGTCGTTTGCAAAATACCGCGAAAATTTTAAGTTTGCTTTTTTTCTTATTTTTTGAGTACTACCCTGCAAAAGTTGATCAAAACAAGTAATAAGTGATAAATCGTACATAAAACAGTCAAATATGTCATTTATTTAACGAAATTCGGAGTCGTTTGCAAAATACCGCGAAAATTTTGAGTTTGCTATTTTTCTTATTTTTTTAGTACTACCCTGTAAAAGTTGATTAAAAGAAGAAATAAGTGATAAACCGTACATAAAACAGCCAAATATGTCATTTATTTAACGGAATTCGGAGTCGTTTGCAAAATACCGCGAAAATTTTAAGTTTGCTTTTTTTCTTATTTTTTGAGTACTACCCTGTAAAAGTTGATCAAAACAAGTAATAAGTGATAAATCGTACATAAAACAGCCAAATATGTCATTTATTTAACGAAATTCGAAGTCGTTTGCAAAATACCGTGAAAATTTTGAGTTTGCTATTTTATATTTTTTGAGTACTACCCTGTAAAAGTTGAGCAAAACAAGTAATAAGTGATAAACCGTACATAAAACAGCCAAATATGTCATTTATTTAACGAAATTCGGAGTCGTTTGCAAAATACCGCGAAAATTTTGAGTTTGCTATTTTTCTTATTTTTTGAGTGCTACCCTGTAAAAGTTGAGCAAAACAAGTAATAAGTGATAAATCGTACATAAAACAGCCAAATATGTCATTTATTTAACGAAATTCGGAGTCGTTTGCAAAATACCGTGAAAATTTTGAGATTGCTATTTTATATTTTTTGAGTACTACCCTGTAAAAGTTGAGCAAAACAAGTAATAAGTGATAAACCGTACATAAAACAGCCAAATATGTCATTTATTTAACGAAATTCGGAGTCGTTTGCAAAATACCGCGAAAATTTTGAGTTTGCTATTTTTCTTATTTTTTGAGTACTACCCTGTAAAAGTTGAGCAAAACAAGTAATAAGTGATAAATCGTACATAAAACAGCCAAATATGTCATTTATTTAACGAAATTCGGAGTCGTTTGCAAAATACCGCGAAAATTTTTAGTTTGCTATTTTACATTTTTTTAGTACTACCCTGTAAAAGTTGATTAAAACAAGAAATAAGTGATAAACCGTACATAAAACAGCCAAATATGTCATTTATTTAACGGAATTCGGAGTCGTTTGCAAAATAACGCGAAAATTTTG
This sequence comes from Ptychoptera contaminata, assembly GCA_963942525.1. NCBI lineage: Eukaryota > Metazoa > Arthropoda > Insecta > Diptera > Ptychopteridae > Ptychoptera > Ptychoptera contaminata. The sequence goes on along the minus strand of CAWWDJ010000088.1, from coordinate 9,251 downwards.
AGTTTGCTATTTTATATTTTTTTAGTACTACCCTGTAAAAGTTGATTAAAACAAGAAATAAGTGATAAATCGTACATAAAACAGCCAAATATGTCATTTATTTAACGGAATTCGGAGTCGTTTGCAAAATAACGCGATAATTTTGAGTTTGCTATTTTATATTTTTTTAGTACTACCCTGTAAAAGTTGAGCAAAACAAGTAATAAGTGATAAATCGTACATAAAACAGCCAAATATGTCATTTATTTAACGAAATTCGGAGTCGTTTGCAAAATACCATGAAAATTTTGAGTTTGCTATTTTATATTTTTTTAGTACTACCCTGTAAAAGTTGATCAAAACAAGTAATAAGTGATAAATCGTACATAAAACAGTCAAATATGTCATTTATTTAACGAAATTCGGAGTCGTTTGCAAAATACCGTGAAAATTTTGAGTTTGCTATTTTACATTTTTTTAGTACTACCCTGTAAAAGTTGATTAAAACAAGAAATAAGTGATAAACCGTACATAAAACAGCCAAATATGTCATTTATTTAACGGAATTCGGAGTCGTTTGCAAAATACCGCGAAAATTTTAAGTTTGCTTTTTTTCTTATTTTTTGAGTACTACCATGTAAAAGTTGATCAAAACAAGTAATAAGTGATAAATCGTACATAAAACAGCCAAATATGTCATTTATTTAACGAAATTCGGAGTCGTTTGCAAAATACCGCGAAAATTTTAAGTTTGCTTTTTTTCTTATTTTTTGAGTACTACCCTGTAAAAGTTGAGCAAAACAAGTAATAAGTGATAAACCGTACATAAAACAGCCAAATATGTCATTTATTTAACGAAATTCGGAGTCGTTTGCAAAATACCGTGAAAATTTTAAGTTTGCTTTTTTTCTTATTTTTTGAGTACTACCCTGTAAAAGTTGAGCAAAACAAGTAATAAGTGATAAATCGTACATAAAACAGCCAAATATGTCATTTATTTAACGAAATTCGGAGTCGTTTGCAAAATACCGCGAAAATTTTGAGTTTGCTATTTTTCTTATTTTTTGAGTACTACCCTGTAAAAGTTGAGCAAAACAAGTAATAAGTGATAAATCGTACATAAAACAGCCAAATATGTCATTTATTTAACGAAATTCGGAGTCGTTTGCAAAATACCGCGAAAATTTTGAGTTTGCTATTTTTCTTATTTTTTGAGTGCTACCCTGTAAAAGTTGAGCAAAACAAGTAATAAGTGATAAATCGTACATAAAACAGCCAAATATGTCATTTATTTAACGAAATTCGGAGTCGTTTGCAAAATACCGTGAAAATTTTGAGTTTGCTATTTTACATTTTTTTAGTACTACCCTGTAAAAGTTGATTAAAACAAGAAATAAGTGATAAACCGTACATAAAACAGCCAAATATGTCATTTATTTAACGGAATTCGGAGTCGTTTGCAAAATACCGCGAAAATTTTAAGTTTGCTTTTTTTCTTATTTTTTGAGTACTACCCTGCAAAAGTTGATCAAAACAAGTAATAAGTGATAAATCGTACATAAAACAGTCAAATATGTCATTTATTTAACGAAATTCGGAGTCGTTTGCAAAATACCGCGAAAATTTTGAGTTTGCTATTTTTCTTATTTTTTTAGTACTACCCTGTAAAAGTTGATTAAAAGAAGAAATAAGTGATAAACCGTACATAAAACAGCCAAATATGTCATTTATTTAACGGAATTCGGAGTCGTTTGCAAAATACCGCGAAAATTTTAAGTTTGCTTTTTTTCTTATTTTTTGAGTACTACCCTGTAAAAGTTGATCAAAACAAGTAATAAGTGATAAATCGTACATAAAACAGCCAAATATGTCATTTATTTAACGAAATTCGAAGTCGTTTGCAAAATACCGTGAAAATTTTGAGTTTGCTATTTTATATTTTTTGAGTACTACCCTGTAAAAGTTGAGCAAAACAAGTAATAAGTGATAAACCGTACATAAAACAGCCAAATATGTCATTTATTTAACGAAATTCGGAGTCGTTTGCAAAATACCGCGAAAATTTTGAGTTTGCTATTTTTCTTATTTTTTGAGTGCTACCCTGTAAAAGTTGAGCAAAACAAGTAATAAGTGATAAATCGTACATAAAACAGCCAAATATGTCATTTATTTAACGAAATTCGGAGTCGTTTGCAAAATACCGTGAAAATTTTGAGTTTGCTATTTTATATTTTTTTAGTACTACCGTGTAAAAGTTGAGCAAAACAAGTAATAAGTGATAAATCGTACATAAAACAGCCAAATATGTCATTTATTTAACGAAATTCGGAGTCGTTTGCAAAATAACGCGATAATTTTGAGTTTGCTATTTTATATTTTTTTAGTACTACCCTGTAAAAGTTGAGCAAAACAAGTAATAAGTGATAAATCGTACATAAAACAGCCAAATATGTCATTTATTTAACGAAATTCGGAGTCGTTTGCAAAATACCGTGAAAATTCTGAGTTTGCTATTTTACATTTTTTTAGTACTACCCTGTAAAAGTTGATTAAAACAAGAAATAAGTGATAAACCGTACATAAAACAGCCAAATATGTCATTTATTTAACGGAATTCGGAGTCGTTTGCAAAATACCGCGAAAATTTTAAGTTTGCTTTTTGTCTTATTTTTTGAGTACTACCCTGTAAAAGTTGAGCAAAACAAGTAATAAGTGATAAATCGTGCATAAAACAGCCAAATATGTCATTTATTTAACGAAATTCGGAGTCGTTTGCAAAATACCGCGAAAATTTTGAGTTTGCTATTTTATATTTTTTTAGTACTACCCTGTAAAAGTTGAGCAAAACAATTAATAAGTGATAAATCGTACATAAAACAGCCAAATATGTCATTTATTTAACGAAATTCGGAGTCGTTTGCAAAATACCGTGAAAATTTTGAGTTTGCTATTTTATATTTTTTTAGTACTACCGTGTAAAAGTTGAGCAAAACAAGTAATAAGTGATAAATCGTACATAAAACAGCCAAATATGTCATTTATTTAACGAAATTCGGAGTCGTTTGCAAAATAACGCGAAAATTTTGAGTTTGCTATTTTATATTTTTTTAGTACTACCCTGTAAAAGTTGAGCAAAACAAGTAATAAGTGATAAATCGTACATAAAACAGTCATATATGTCATTTATTTAACGAAATTCGGAGTCGTTTGCAAAATACCGCGATAATTTTGAGTTTGCTATTTTATATTTTTTGAGTACTACCCTGTAAAAGTTGAGCAAAACAAGTAATAAGTGATAAATCGTACATAAAACAGCCAAATATGTCATTTATTTAACGAAATTCGGAGTCGTTTGCAAAATACCGTGAAAATTTTGAGTTTGCTATTTTATATTTTTTTAGTACTACCGTGTAAAAGTTGAGCAAAACAAGTAATAAGTGATAAATCGTACATAAAACAGCCAAATATGTCATTTATTTAACGAAATTCGGAGTCGTTTGCAAAATACCGCGAAAATTTTGAGTTTGCTATTTTTCTTATTTTTTGAGTACTACCATACAAAAGATGAACAAAACAAGTAACAAGTTATAAATCGTACATAAAACAGCCAAATATGTCATTTATTTAACGAAATTCGGAGTCGTTTGCAAAATACCGTGAAAATTTTGAGTTTGCTATTTTATATTTTTTGAGTACTACCCTGTAAAAATTGAGCAAAACAAGTAATAAGTGATAAATCGTACATAAAACAGCCAAATATGTCATTTATTTAACGAAATTCGGAGTCGTTTGCAAAATACCGCGAAAATTTTGAGTTTGCTATTTTTCTTATTTTTTGAGTACTACCCTGTAAAAGTTGATTAAAACAAGAAATAAGTGATAAATCGTACATAAAACAGCCAAATATGTCATTTATTTAACGAAATTCGGAGTCGTTTGCAAAATAACGCGAAAATTTTGAGTTTGCTATTTTATATTTTTTTAGTACTACCCTGTAAAAGTTGAGCAAAACAAGTAATAAGTGATAAATCGTACATAAAACAGTCATATATGTCATTTATTTAACGAAATTCGGAGTCGTTTGCAAAATACCGCGATAATTTTGAGTTTGCTATTTTATATTTTTTGAGTACTACCCTGTAAAAGTTGAGCAAAACAAGTAATAAGTGATAAATCGTACATAAAACAGCCAAATATGTCATTTATTTAACGAAATTCGGAGTCGTTTGCAAAATACCGCGAAAATTTTGAGTTTGCTTTTTTTCTTATTTTTTGAGTACTACCCTGTAAAAGTTAAGCAAAACAAGTAATAAGTGATAAATCGTACATAAAACAGCCAAATATGTCATTTATTTAACGAAATTCGGAGTCGTTTGCAAAATACCGCGAAAATTTTGAGTTTGCTATTTTTCTTATTTTTTGAGTGCTACCCTGTAAAAGTTGAGCAAAACAAGTAATAAGTGATAAATCGTACATAAAACAGCCAAATATGTCATTTATTTAACGAAATTCGGAGTCGTTTGCAAAATACCGTGAAAATTTTGAGTTTGCTATTTTATATTTTTTGAGTACTACCCTGTAAAAGTTGATTAAAACAAGAAATAAGTGATAAATCGTACATAAAACAGCCAAATATGTCATTTATTTAACGAAATTCGGAGTCGTTTGCAAAATAACGCGAAAATTTTGAGTTTGCTATTTTATATTTTTTTAGTACTACCCTGTAAAAGTTGAGCAAAACAAGTAATAAGTGATAAATCGTACATAAAACAGTCATATATGTCATTTATTTAACGAAATTCGGAGTCGTTTGCAAAATACCGCGATAATTTTGAGTTTGCTATTTTATATTTTTTGAGTACTACCCTGTAAAAGTTGAGCAAAACAAGTAATAAGTGATAAATCGTACATAAAACAGCCAAATATGTCATTTATTTAACGAAATTCGGAGTCGTTTGCAAAATACCGCGAAAATTTTGAGTTTGCTTTTTTTCTTATTTTTTGAGTACTACCCTGTAAAAGTTAAGCAAAACAAGTAATAAGTGATAAATCGTACATAAAACAGCCAAATATGTCATTTATTTAACGAAATTCGGAGTCGTTTGCAAAATACCGCGAAAATTTTGAGTTTGCTATTTTTCTTATTTTTTGAGTACTACCATACAAAAGATGAACAAAACAAGTAACAAGTTATAAATCGTACATAAAACAGCCAAATATGTCATTTATTTAACGAAATTCGGAGTCGTTTGCAAAATACCGTGAAAATTTTGAGTTTGCTATTTTATATTTTTTGAGTACTACCCTGTAAAAATTGAGCAAAACAAGTAATAAGTGATAAATCGTACATAAAACAGCCAAATATGTCATTTATTTAACGAAATTCGGAGTCGTTTGCAAAATACCGCGAAAATTTTGAGTTTGCTATTTTTCTTATTTTTTGAGTACTACCCTGTAAAAGTTGATTAAAACAAGAAATAAGTGATAAATCGTACATAAAACAGCCAAATATGTCATTTATTTAACGAAATTCGGAGTCGTTTGCAAAATACCGCGAAAATTTTAAGTTTGCTTTTTTTCTTATTTTTTGAGTACTACCCTGTAAAAGTTGAGCAAAACAAGTAATAAGTGATAAATCGTACATAAAACAGCCAAATATGTCATTTATTTAACGAAATTCGGAGTCGTTTGCAAAATACCGCGAAAATTTTGAGTTTGCTATTTTTCTTATTTTTTGAGTACTACCCTGTAAAAGTTGATTAAAACAAGAAATAAGTGATAAATCGTACATAAAACAGCCAAATATGTCATTTATTTAACGAAATTCGGAGTCGTTTGCAAAATACCGCGAAAATTTTAAGTTTGCTTTTTTTCTTATTTTTTGAGTACTACCCTGTAAAAGTTGAGCAAAACAAGTAATAAGTGATAAATCGTACATAAAACAGCCAAATATGTCATTTATTTAACGAAATTCGGAGTCGTTTGCAAAATACCGCGAAAATTTTGAGTTTGCTATTTTTCTTATTTTTTGAGTGCTACCCTGTAAAAGTTGAGCAAAACAAGTAATAAGTGATAAATCGTACATAAAACAGCCAAATATGTCATTTATTTAACGAAATTCGGAGTCGTTTGCAAAATACCGTGAAAATTTTGAGTTTGCTATTTTATATTTTTTGAGTACTACCCTGTAAAAGTTGAGCAAAACAAGTAATAAGTGATAAACCGTACATAAAACAGCCAAATATGTCATTTATTTAACGAAATTCGGAGTCGTTTGCAAAATACCGCGAAAATTTTGAGTTTGCTATTTTATATTTTTTGAGTACTACCCTGTAAAAGTTGAGCAAAACAAGTAATAAGTGATAAACGGTACATAAAACAGCCAAATATGTCATTTATTTAACGAAATTCGGAGTCGTTTGCAAAATACCGTGAAAATTTTGAGTTTGCTATTTTATATTTTTTTAGTACTACCCTGTAAAAGTTGATCAAAACAAGTAATAAGTGATAAATCGTACATAAAACAGCCAAATATGTCATTTATTTAACGAAATTCGGAGTCGTTTGCAAAATACCGCGAAAATTTTGAGTTTGCTATTTTTCTTATTTTTTGAGTACTACCCTGTAAAAGTTGATTAAAACAAGAAATAAGTGATAAATCGTACATAAAACAGCCAAATATGTCATTTATTTAACGAAATTCGGAGTCGTTTGCAAAATACCGCGAATATTTTAAGTTTGTTTTTTTTCTTATTTTTTGAGTACTACCCTGGAAAAGTTGAGCAAAACAAGTAATAAGTGATAAATCGTACATAAAACAGCCAAATATGTCATTTATTTAACGAAATTCGGAGTCGTTTGCAAAATACCACAAAAACTTTGAGTTTGCTATTTTTCTTATTTTTTTAGTACTACCCTGTAAAAGTTGATTAAAACAAGAAATAAGTGATAAATCGTACATAAAACAGCCAAATATGTCATTTATTTAACGAAATTCGGAGTCGTTTGCAAAATACCGTGAAAATTTTGAGTTTGCTATTATATTTTTTTAGTACTACCCTGTAAAAGTTGATCAAAACAAGTAATAAGTGATAAATCGTACATAAAACAGCCAAATATGTCATTTATTTAACGAAATTCGGAGTCGTTTGCAAAATACCGTGCAAATTTTGAGTTTGCTATTTTATATTTTTTGAGTACTACCCTGTAAAAGTTGATCAAAACAAGTAATAAGTGATAAATCGTACATAAAACAGCCAAATATGTCATTTATTTAACGAAATTCGGAGTCGTTTGCAAAATACCGCGAAAATTTTAAGTTTGCTTTTTTTCTTATTTTTTGAGTACTACCCTGTAAAAGTTGAGCAAAACAAGTAATAAGTGATAAATCGTACATAAAACAGCCAAATATGTCATTTATTTAACGAAATTCGGAGTAATTTGCAAAATACCGCGAAAATTTTGAGTTTGCTATTTTATATTTTTTTAGTACTACCCTGTAAAAGTTGATCAAAACAAGTAAAGTGATAAATCGTACATAAAACAGCCGAATATGTCATTTATTTAACGAAATTCGGAGTCGTTTGCAAAATACCGCGAAAATTTTAAGTTTGCTTTTTTTCTTATTTTTTGAGTACTACCCTGTAAAAGTTAAGCAAAACAAGTAATAAGTGATAAATCGTACATAAAACAGCCAAATATGTCATTTATTTAACGAAATTCGGAGTCGTTTGCAAAATACCGCGAAAATTTTGAGTTTGCTATTTTTCTTATTTTTTGAGTACTACCATACAAAAGATGAACAAAACAAGTAACAAGTTATAAATCGTACATAAAACAGCCAAATATGTCATTTATTTAACGAAATTCGGAGTCGTTTGCAAAATACCGTGAAAATTTTGAGTTTGCTATTTTATATTTTTTGAGTACTACCCTGTAAAAGTTGAGCAAAACAAGTAATAAGTGATAAATCGTACATAAAACAGCCAAATATGTCATTTATTTAACGAAATTCGGAGTCGTTTGCAAAATACCGCGAAAATTTTGATTTTGCTATTTTTCTTATTTTTTGAGTACTACCCTGTAAAAGTTGATCAAAACAAGTAATAAGTGATAAATCGTACATAAAACAGCCAAATATGTCATTTATTTAACGAAATTCGGAGTCGTTTGCAAAATACCGCGAAAATTTTAAGTTTGCTTTTTTTCTTATTTTTTGAGTACTACCCTGTAAAAGTTGAGCAAAACAAGTAATAAGTGATAAATCGTACATAAAACAGCCAAATATGTCATTTATTTAACGAAATTCGGAGTCGTTTGCAAAATACCGTGAAAATTTTAAGTTTGCTTTTTTTCTTATTTTTTGAGTACTACCCTGTAAAAGTTGAGCAAAACAAGTAACAAGTTATAAATCGTACATAAAACAGCCAAATATGTCATTTATTTAACGAAATTCGGAGTCGTTTGCAAAATACCGTGAAAATTTTGAGTTTGCTATTTTTCTTATTTTTTGAGTACTACCCTGTAAAAGTTGAGCAAAACAAGTAATAAGTGATAAACCGTACATAAAACAGCCAAATATGTCATTTATTTAACGAAATTCGGAGTCGTTTGCAAAATACCGCGAAAATTTTGAGTTTGCTATTTTTCTTATTTTTTGAGTACTACCCTGTAAAAGTTGAGCAAGACAAGTAATAAGTGATAAATCGTACATAAAACAGCCAAACATGTCATTTATTTAACGAAATTCGGAGTCGTTTGCAAAATACCGTGAAAATTTTAAGTTTGCTTTTTTTCTTATTTTTTGAGTACTACCCTGTAAAAGTTGAGCAAAACAAGTAATAAGTGATAAATCGTACATAAAACAGCCAAATATGTCATTTATTAAACGAAATTCGGAGTCGTTTGCAAAATACCGTGAAAATTTTGAGTTTGCTTTTTTTCTTATTTTTTGAGTACTACCCTGTAAAAGTTGAGCAAAACAAGTAATAAGTGATAAATCGTACATAAAACAGCCAAATATGTCATTTATTTAACGAAATTCGGAGTCGTTTGCAAAATACCGCGAAAATTTTGAGTTTGCTATTTTTCTTATTTTTTGAGTTCTACCCTGTAAAAGTTGAGCAAAACAAGTAATAAGTGATAAATCGTACATAAAACAGCCAAATATGTCATTTATTTAACGAAATTCGGAGTCGTTTGCAAAATACCGCGAAAATTTTGAGTTTGCTATTTTTCTTATTTTTTGAGTACTACCCTGTAAAAGTTGAGCA
>CAWWDJ010000087.1:0-31480 GCA_963942525.1 Ptychoptera contaminata | reverse complement strand
ACAGTGGTTCTAGGCGGAACCAGAGAGGTACCGGGTTCATGATAAAGAAATGTCTACGTCATGCACTACTGGGTTATTACTGGGGTCAGTGATAGAATTTGTCGGATACGCCTTAGAGGGAGGTTCGGCAATATATCACTGACAAGTGTGCATGCCCCTTGTGAGGACGCAGAGGAAGAATCCTTCTATTCCTGTCTAGCCAGGGTGTGCGATGAAATACCAGCGCACGACGCCAAAATAGTTCTTGATGTTTAGACCCACAACCGGACAGCATAGCAAACATGAGGTAAGCAATGATAATGGTTTCCGCACAATAGAGTTTGCTATGACTAAGGGTATGAAGGTCATGACCACTATGTTCCCTCACAAGGAGATACACAAAGAGACATGGGTAAGCCCGGGTGGACCGATCTAGGAACCAAATAGACCACATCTTAATAAACGCTAAACATGCCTCCCAGATCTCAGACGCGCGGAGATACCGGGGTGCGGACTGTAGTTCGGATCACTTCCTGGTAGTAGCGAAATATAAACAGCTGCTGGCACATAGGAAAAGGGCCGTTGAGTCGAAACACGAAAGAAGGCTTAAGGATGTGATAAAAGATGCAGCGAAAGAAGTTTTTTGGCCAAAGAAAAGTAGTTAAAAGGAATCCTTGGTTTGATGCCGAATGTGAGGAGAAAGGAACGAGGCTCGACTGAAAAAGCTCCAAAGAAAACCCCGAATTTCGTATAATGCATACTCCGAAAAGATGAAAATCTGCCAAGCAGATACTGCGGCGGAAGAAAAGAGTCTATGAAGCCAAGAAACTCGAGGAGATGCAGGAGCATTTTCAGGCACGTGAGAGCCGTAAGTTCTATAAGGGAGTTAAGTCCCTCATGCAGGGTTTCAGCCAACAGGCTGAATTCTGTTATGATCAACCGGGAAATCTTCTCACATGGGGCGTCAAATCAAAGGTAGATGGGCCGACGGTGTGCACAGGGCTAAAATGTTAGAGGGCATTACAATCCCTTGGTGTACCCGGCAAGCTTATCAGATTGACAAGGATGACACTGGCGAAGACAGTGTGTAAAGTTAGGGCCAGTGTCGGAGTCTCTGCTAGCTTTGGGGTCACAAGTGGATTGAGGCAAAGAGACCCGTTGTCCCCAGTATTGTTTAATCTATGCCTGGAATTCGCAATCCGGCAAATAAGAACCAACCCTGGTGGCACCTAATACAACAGGCTCACCCCAGCACATGGCGTATGCTGACGATGTGGTAATAACAGGCAGAAACTTCGCGGCATTGGCCGGTGCACTGGAAGAATTTGCGCGAGGAGCGCAAGACTTAGGGGTCAAGATAAACATAGAAAAGACGAAATATATGAAAACGTCTAGACATGCCGGCGGACAGGGGATGTGATTGTGTTGGGGGAGTACACGTTTCCTACATGTACATCATTTAAATATCTAGGAGGGATTGTGACGGAGGATAACAGCATAGAAGATGAGATAGGGGCCAGAATAGTTGCAGGAACTAGATGTTTCTATGCCCTGCGAAAAGCTCTCCGGCTCAAAATTCTCTCCAGAAAGGCCAAAATTATGGTTTACCAAACAGTCATAAGACCTATAGTCATGTACGGTAGTGAAACGTGGACTCTCACAAAGGAAGAGCCCTGCTGGTTTGCGAAAGAAGAGTCCTAAGGAGAATTTATGGAGCCGTTAGAGAAGGAGACAGATGGTGAATTAGGAGCAATGCCGAACTAGCGGAGCTGTATGGCGAGCCTGATATCGTCTCTGTTATTAAGAAAGGCAGACTGCGTTGGTTAGGCCTCGTTGAGAGAATGGAACCATGCAGGCTGCCCAGAAAAATGTTGTATGGTGCACCAGGTGGGAAAAGAAAAAGAGGCAGGCCCAGGCTAAGGTGGCTAGATGACCTGGAGGCGGACTTGCGGTATCTGGGCATCCGGGGTTGGAGAAGGATGGCCAGGAACCGCGAGGAATTGTCGAAGATGGTAGCAGAGGCCCAGGTCCTTCAAGGACTGTAGCGCCTGAGATTAGATTAGATTATATATATGTATATATATATAATAGCTATAGGTAATATAGATCTATATATATATGTATATATACAACATATTTACTGATAAACTTATTAAACCTATATGCACACTTGGAATTATTTTATATATTCTCAAAGTCTATTGTTGCGATACATAGGTAGAGTTCATTTTGGAATTTTTTGCTATTTGGTGAAGTTCTGGTGGCCAGGTAGCTCCAGTCGTCATGATATCTTCTATCAACTTGCTTCTTGGGTCTTCGAATGTAGGACAATCATATATTATATGTTTCCATGTCTGATCTCCCAATCCGCAATGGCACCTCGCCTTGTCAGTTCAAAGTGAGTGTCGAAAACTAATGACAGACGGTTGGACTACCCTTTCCAAAAAAAAAAGGGGAAAAAAAAGAATTATCAAAATCGTACTACTCTGTAAAAATTTGTGCGTGGTCATATATAAATAAAAATATACGCGTCGTCTTGAGAACCTCCTCCGTTTTTTCGTCGGCTAAAAATCATTCTGACGCATCATTTAACAAAGGCTACGGCGATTTAGCATTGCCACGTTTTCCCGTGCTATCAGTGATTACATTTTTTATAATGGAGGCCATTTCCATTCGATAACTGTTTTAAAGTATAAGCAAATAAACAATACAACCTAAATACGGCAGCGTTTATTATGCTTGTATTACAATGAAAGCATTGTCTTCAGGAGTTCTGTAATAATAATAGTAACAGTAAATACTTTCTAGTGTGTTTATGGCTAAGGAACGCAAGATGCTAAATACGGGAACATTGAGAAATACGCCAATATCTAGAATAAAATATTTCATAGATTTAAATAAGTATCACTTGATACAAAACTTATGCCTACTATATAAACTAAAATTAATCTTTTTTTATGGCACAAATCGAACTGGATTATAATTGACTGCTTGATAGCTTTAAGATCATTACGTTCAAAAGATTATAAAATTTATTTCTTGAACAATTATTTAGAATATCACAAGATACATAACTCGTTAAAGATTCCCCTACACCTTTGCCTCTGTTTGACGCGATCATGTATTCTCCCACCTTTTCTCTCTGATTCTAACTTTTTTTTGGTTGTTCTATTTATATATTTTTCTATTTTATTGCTTTGTGTTTTACATTGACGCATTACTGCTTTAAACATGTTAGATCGCAGAGTCGTTTCAGTCCTGAATATAAAAAATAAAATCTGATTATCTCTTAACAAAAAAAAAATCGACAATGTTTAAATAATAGATTTCAATTCTAAATAAAATTAACGAAACACTATTTCAGGATAACATTCCAGGAAACAACTACAAATAGCAAAAATAAATGTACATGTTTACAGCGTAAAAGGTCAATGATGTCCGTTGACATTGATTTGCTTTATATGTTCTTAGCATTAACCCCGTGGACGAATAAGCAGGATTTCTTACAAGTTATCAGTTATACCTTAATTTTTAATACCCGTCTGAAGTAGCAGGTCTAATGAGAACACCACGTCTTTATATACAAACTCCAATCCGCAGGAGCTGCGTTTCCAGTATTATAATTTACTTATGAAAATTCTGGGTAACAATAACATTTATTGTGGACTTTCCGGTCTAGATAGACTACAATCTCAGGACTACATAAACTTTCGGGCTTAGTCTATCCAATGACCCGTTTTAATTACATACAAATTCAATTTTCTAGCGAACAGTTAATCCTACCACGTTGAAACTTGTCTTATTCGATTTGCTGCACCAAAATACATATTAACTGCTGGTTTAAAAAAAAGGCCAAATCCCTTCACAAATTTTTATTTTGAAGCAGAGCGCTTTCGGAGTCTATAACTCCATCATCAGTGCCCTAATGACAAGCAACCAAAATAGTTTTTTTAAACAAAAGGGAAATACATTAAAAACAAAATTCAATTGAAAATACAATTTTACAAATAGTAAAAATAATAATAATAATTATACAAATTAAGAGTCTTGATAATTGACCTTGTCATATTAACTGAGTATTTAAAAAAACAACAACATTTGAATGGACATTTTTTCTGATTTTTTTTTTTTAAATGTTTTTAACTATAGCGATTTATGTGAAAAACAATAGGGTCTTGCACATTATATAAAGAGTTTTTGCGCAAAATTTTAGAGAATTCGGTCTACTTTTGCAGCCTCTAGAGCGCGAACAGACAAATAAATATAAGTATATATATATATATATATATATATATATATATATATATATATAAAGTTTTTACCAAATCATATTTACGTTATCAGGGGATCATGAAACGAGTTTCTATGTAGTTTTTTATAAGACCGGCCGCAGAAGCATATTTCCCATATGGTAAACGAGCTAAAAACTAAAAATACATTTTTTAAAAGGGGAAGGAGTTTCTGAAAAATGTATATTGCAATACATACAAGCTAGTTACCCATGCATAATATAAGAACAACATTGATAGACTTAAGCCAATTATGTGACTAAAACAAGTAGTACCAGGAACATATAAGAGTAGGATAGTTAAAAAATCATGAGGTTTCTGTGTTGATTAAAAGTTTAAAACATGCTTCTTTATTTATTTGGCACTCCCCCATACGCTTATACCTACACATGTTGGCATATCTTGCATATCAATAGGAGCTTTAGGAATTTTTGTTGCCTAATAATGTTACAAGCAGTCGCGCTAACTTCAAGGAATGTTCAAGTCGAATGGCGAGAGGGAATGGTATAAAAAATGTTTCTATAAAATAAAAATTCTAAAAATAGGCATATGGGAACCTGTATTGCAGTCGCACTTCAACGAAGGAGACGTCATAGGAAGGAAATTTCAAATGTTTGGTTAGGAAGAACTTCTTATGACTAATTGACTTCCTAGCGGGGCTCACATAGCCAGAGATATTCTTCAAGGACCACACCCAGAAAGACAAATCATTTGAAGCTATTGGAGAAGGCTATTCCGTAAAGTCGATAGCCAGGAAAAGTACCCCTCGTCAAATAGCCCCAAGTTGAAGCACGGAATATGCTGACGATGCTCAGTTCAAGAGGATCCAATACACAAGTTTCACCTTTTCGAAGACACACGTTGGGAAGTAGTTTCAATAGAACAGTTCTCCGAAGATTAGAAAGAATTTAACGTTTAGAGATTACATCGGTCACTAAAACCTCCTTAGGTGTAGAAACCCCTACTTCGAGTAAGGATGAACGACATAAAAATAAATATATATCCCAGATGTTGAAGCTAGTCTTAATATTTGTAAATATTCGTTCAAGGGGTGTTTTATGTTTAACCCTTTCTATTGTAATATCCTCCCCAAGGAAAAACAAAAACAAAAGAACCTTTGAGCAGCACTGCACAAAATCTAACTTCATCATGCGTGTTCAGAGTTACACTTTGACTGCCATGAGCAGGGGAGAGGTTGTGACGTTTGAAATTGATTACAAATAAAATATTCTATTAAACAAAAACAAAAAAGTAGAAACTTGATTCATGAAATAAAACAGATGCTGAAAATAAACGTTGATCTCATTTGTACTCGAATTTGACAGACCTGCAGCAAAATGACTGAACCTATTTTTAATTCTGACTAATAATATGATTTGCTCTTGCAGGCATCCGCATATGTGCTTTTAATAATTTTTACTTTCATTTACCTACTACATATAGTAAGTGAAAGTATTGCAATCGTGACAAATTTTTGTTTTCGGGTTTCAAGGGAATATTAACAATACTTTTGATATGTATTACAGGAAATTATATATTTAAATTTCGTTTAACCTGTTTTAGATTCGTCTTATTGAGTAAGATAGACTAGGAAGTAAATTACTACTTCTAAAATTTGAACAAGCTTATTTATAATAAAATGTCAGCATTAAAAATTCGGAATCTACGCTACTATATGCCCATAAGTGATAAGAGTTTAGACTATGGTGCCTGTTGCCTAGCTCTCTCGAAAAGAGAATTAAGCATAAAATATAATTTTCTTATTTTTTCTTCAGTTCACGTAGAAGCCGAGTCTTTTGCACGTATTCCCCGCATTTCGAAATCGATACTTAATAACAGGACCAAGGTTATATCAAAACTTTATTTTAGGTAAATTTGCATCTTTTAAAGGCTGGGATGCGGTCCTTCAGCTTGTTAATAAACATGTTTCTACTCTAAAAAGCACATTTAGCAGCTGAAAGGCCATGTAAACAGCATATTTACTTAAAATAAAGTTTTCGTATAACCAACGTCCTGTCATCAAGTATCGATTTCGAAATGAGGGGAATAAGTGCAAAAGAGCCTAGAAGCCAGCGTGGGTCTTCCAAAAGTTATTACTTAGTACAATAAATTTGTAAAGAACACATTCGATCGGGAGGCTCATTGAAAAACTTTTGGCAAGGCTTTGAGAAGGCTGCTAATCGTTTTTGTAATATCGCACCCCTAGATGAAAACTGCGTCAACTCGAAACACATAGTTTCTCAGAAATTATGAAAAACTTGATTTAAAATACCTATGTAAGATATCAAAAATCTAATATTATATCCGCGAAGATAATTGTTTAAGAAAGTGAACTGATGTTTATATTGTCCGTTACATTACTTTTCACCGAAAAAAGATTATAAGTTTATTCTTACCGTCATGTAAAACTGAGTTAAGTCGAAATAACACAATTAATCGGCCATTCAACTAATGCAACGTTTCGCGCCATATCTCGAAAACGGTTGAAGGTATATATCACTGTATAGGAACTAAGGTCAGATATTTGAAAATGCTACTAACTCAAATCGAGTAAATTTTAATTTATCGCGATTTTCATCTAGGGGTGCGATGTGCTAATCGCTTCATCTATCTAATGCAAATGACAATTAGATGCGTGGCACCTATGAAATTCGAACTGAAAGCCTGAATGAAGACGGAATCGTTTGTTGTATGTGCGGTTATTGGGAAGAAAACTGTTATTATGTACTCGATTTGTTTGAATACATTAAAAACAATTTTTGCCTGTTCTGTTGTGTATTGTTACACTTAATAGAAATAAAAATGTATTTATTTATCAGATTCAGTTAAGACGTTCCTGTGCGGATTTTCAGTCCATTTCAATTTCGGCATGCTGAATGGTGAAATTCGCGTATTTCTGTTAGTCGACAAATACTATCATACGATTCTATTTCAGAAACGAGGTTAACACTGAATCATCAGTGCCCAGGTGTCAAAACCAGAATATTAAAAGAACGCATAAAAGAGGGAGAAACAAACTGAAAATTATTATAAATAGATTATAAATCCACAATGCATTAATGATTATAAAATATCAAGAACGACATGTTAGTAATTTAACAAGGAAGTTGTTAAATTAGAAACATTATGATTTGGTTTTTATTTTATAAGGAGTAATGTAGTTTCCCATTTTATACTGGTCCTGAATACATTTATGATGTATGTATTCCCTTTTTGTATGTTGTTAAATATTTTGGTGTGTCACAAGAACACCGACAATAGAGTGAAAGCACTGTCCTTGTGAAATAAATCTTTGTGGAGAGAGTTGGCCAATTCCATAAATACCCAAATTTCCGTCCTACATTCAGGGTATTTTCGAAGTGCTACTTGTTTCTTGATAAAAGTTGAAAAATTACCCAGCCCGGCTAGACATTGGTAAAGTCTCATTCTAAAAATCATACATTACAATCCCTACTTTTATATAATGTGTGTTTATCTACATGTATATGTGAATTTAAAATACCCTACTCAACTTGAACTGTAATGAATATAGTTCAGAAAAAAAGGCTAAACGTGATAGAAGAAAAATGTATAATTGCTCCGAAACACAGTAATTGTACATTTTTCCTCAATCAATTTAGCCTTCATTCTTGGAAATTTGAATGGGATCGACGAAAAATTCGTTGTTTTTTTTTAATGGCTTCAGGACAAACTCAACAGCTGATTTATTAAGAGAAATGAATGATAACAATTATAACCAAAGAGATTCAAAATATATAAACAAAAATGTTAATTAATTACAATGTTAAAATTAATTGCAAAATGTTGTAACTGAATGAGTTTAATTCCCAGGTTCAACGTAAAATCGTCTGCCTCGAATATACTTCCTGAAACAACTTATTTTACACAATAGAAGAAAAAATTATTTAGAACTGAATTGGGTTTCACAAGTAAAACTATTATCAGGAAATAATTATATCTCAGAACATTTTTTCAATTCTTTAAATCCCACTGATTTACTAGCTAACAAGGATATGATAATAGAAACAATAAGAAATCACCTCCATTCTACAAATATTAACCGAGCTCTTAATTCAAATTACAATCCATTATTCAGAAGCATTTGCAATTTCAATATCGATTACCCTGAAATTATTTAGCACTTCACATAAACGTAAATAAATTGAAGCTTGTAAGCCAACTGAGAATCTCATGTAGTGAAAATTTAAAGCTTTCCTATAAAAATAAGATTATCGTTGTAAAAGCAGTAGAAAAATGAAAATGGTGTCAAAAGGTGATTTATCTACATTTAAATAATTTGTTATTACACTGCCCAACTTTTACACCAGAGAAGTTTCTTCATAAATATATAGTTGTAAAAAATGAATATTTATCCTTATTAAACATTTTAGATTTCAGCTGTAAAATTAAAGTTAATAATATTTTCCTTTTTCTTCTAAGAGTGTGTACTAGTTGATATTAAAAAGGAAGGTAACTAGAAAGTATTAATTTTGTAAATTCTGTCTTAATATTTTCTTTTTTCTTAAATATTTTTGTCACTTTTAAAATTATCATATCAATCATATTTTTATCATTCTCTTTTTCAAAGATGTTTGTAATTATAGACCTAATTTTCATTTGCAGATATTTCTAAGCATCATGATATGTATGGTATTCTTCATCCTAGAATTGAATTGTTTTTTTAATAATTTTATTATGTATTTTTCTAATCATTGTAAATACCATTTATGTCTATAATTGTAGATGAAATTTTGGCCAGACTCATGGCTAAATTCTATTTGTACATATAAGCCAATAAATTATCTATCTATCAATCAATCTAAAGGTTAAAACCGTTTTAACTAAAGGCACGACAAAGGTTTTTAAAACTTACAATTCATGAGTTTTCAATATATGAGTATGTTACTACTGGAGTCTGAAAATTTGTATAGTATTTTATCTATATAACTAAAGCTGAAGTCGATTTTCGCGTTCCTTGAGAATTTTCGAAAAAATCCGCTATAGTTTTTCGTTTCAGGCCAAATGGAAACTATCTGTGAGGTTTTGAATTTCGTGTCTATCTGTCTGTCTGTTTGTCTGTCCGTCAATCACGCAAAAACGGCTGAACGGATTAAAGCCATTTCCAGTATTTATATATTTGGGTATCCGGAGAGTGACATAGGGGGGTCCGCATCTGGAACGGACGCACAGGAGTGGGGGTTAAAAGGGGGAGCGGAACATACAATCCCAAATATATCGCTTAATATTCGTTTGTAAAGAAACTTTATTTGACAAAAGTTAATGGTTTTTTCATTGCAAACAACTTTTATTATCACACATTTTTTCGTCCGACGACTTTTTTTCGGACTTTACTAAAAACGCTTAAAGTCCCCCCTCTTGTTTACGCCCCTGACTTCTTATATATGGTCAAACCTCCTCCAAACCCCCTGGGGTTATGCAGCATTTTATGATGAACAATATTCATCCCGACTTCCAATTGGTAATACCAAAACAAAAATTATTAAAAAATAAAAACCGCAGGATTTTTACACTTTTCCAGCCAAATGAAAACTTCAGGACACCACCGATTCAACACAGTACATGTCTAGTATTCAAAACGCAAGATCCCAAGTCCCAAGTACCATTGAATGTAAATTAAAGGTGCTGTTTATTGGTGGTTAGCTAAGTAAAATTATATTACGCGCCAAGGCGAGAGTCTACATTTGAAAGTAACTCCTGAATTAGAAATTGAATAGTTTAATACTTCTTTTTCTTCCTCGGTAAGTGATACAGTACATCCATTCTGCGCTTCCATAGTCATTTTTTTTTTAATTTCCATTTCTTCCATTGAGTCATAAGTAAGAAATTAAATCCCATGTACGTGTTTCTGTTGGGACGATGAGTTTGCCGATAGAGTGCGCTGAGAGCGTTAGAAGCCTTGGAACATATCACCCTCTCCGTGTCGCCAACTAAATTATAGTGGGGGAATTATTATTTGTTTTCTCTTTTCGGTTCCATTCTTCTTTTTGCAGAATTTTAACGGATACCTACAATTATGCAGGTAGATCTGAAGTCACGTACGGCAAAGATGCCCGGCGGTGATGATTTTTTTTTTTTTTTTAATGTTTGGGGGCTTCGAACGCGTTTTATTATTACTTATTAGTTGATGGACAAACTTCCGGATGATCGAAATTTCAAATGGATGGTTCGAAGGGACCTCAAAGTTTAAGAGTGGATTTGTTTTTTTGTATTTTGTTTACGTTTTTTATTTTTCGTAATAATAAAACCCCACAAGGTGAACTCAGTCGTTTATTATATTTAGTACACAGCAAATTTAAACGCACACAAAAAAAAATAGCTCTGACAAAAGTATGGCAGTTAAACTTTATGTCAGAAATATTTTCTTTCTTCTTCGTCACCCGTGTCTAGCGGTTTACTTGAAAGGCAGACTGGTTTGAGA
The DNA here is from genome assembly GCA_963942525.1 of Ptychoptera contaminata. NCBI lineage: Eukaryota > Metazoa > Arthropoda > Insecta > Diptera > Ptychopteridae > Ptychoptera > Ptychoptera contaminata. The sequence goes on along the minus strand of CAWWDJ010000087.1, from coordinate 20,773 downwards.
TCTATAATTATTATTACTATAAGTAACATATATTGAGTTGCTGAAATCCGAGTTCAACCCATAGTAACGGTTCTGCCCGTCAGCGACGGGTACCACAGCTAGAATGTTTTATAAACTTGCTTATACATTGTATACATACAGTACAGCTTCTTGAACATTAATTTAGCAAGGATTTTTATATGATCTTTTCACCGACTTATTTGTCTACTGTTAATTGGAAGTCTCAAATAAAAAGGAATATATTATGAAAAATAGCAAATAAAGATGAATATATTAAGGAATATATCTGTACGGTTATGGCAAATGTTGATATGTCCAATTTTTGTGCAAAAATAGGTTTTGTGCTTGATATGTTTGTTTTCATCTTCTAGAGAATTTGGCAAATGTACACATGTCTCCAATAACTGGAAGGTTACTAAATCGTAATGGAATAAGTTGATATGTAAGCAAAAGAATCAGATCTGCATAAGATTTCAACACTTCAACCCGACCTCCTGTAAACTTGTAGTTTTTGACATATCAACATTTGCCATAACCGTACAGATATTATGAAAAAAACGAAACCAAGGCTTCCTACAACTTTCAGTTGTGCTCTGAAACAAAAGCAAATAAAGATGAATATATTAATAATAATACAAATGAATGCGAATTAGAAAGAAGAGAAGAATCACACAAGCTTATGAAACTACTTCACGAATCGTATATATATATAAACAAAATTGAGACAACGTATTGTCAACACCAAAATAATATTGAAGGTTTAGTAAAAATATGAGTGTCTATAGTCCCTTCTTAAATGAAGAATTAAATATGAAGAGAACGTCTGAATTCAGAGGTGTTATATCAAGTGATAGGATTGCAAAAACAAGTGATTGATTAACAACAACCTAATTTTCTTCATCAACATTCCGAGCTATATTATTTTCATGACATTTTTAGTCGATAAATTAAAAAATGGTGAACATTATGAAAATCATAAAAATAACATACGCCTTTATAGTGGTACCTTTTAGCACTCCAATGCTGGAGTGGGATCTCACTGATACAGGAAGTAGTTAGGTCCTTCCCACACTTAGGACTCTTGGGTGAGTCAGCCCCCCACTCTCATATCCTCCTGACTGAAAGAACCAGCAAACGACTGTAGCATGACCTTTTTTACACAAACACCGGCCAGTGGGGGGATGGGTGTCTTCTGGATCCCTGAGATACCACGCTGGCATCCCCGTGAGTATTTATTATTCATTTAATGTTCCTTGTTTTAATATATATTTGCGTGCTTCGTTATAACAATGTTTGCAAGTACATAAATCTAATATTGACTCGTCCAAATAATATAAAATGGCGCTGAATTTAGAAGATCCTATGGCTACGTTCGTATTTTATTCGATGCTCAATGAGCTGGGATCAATTCCCAGATTGTCTATTTCGGCCAAAGTTTGTAATTTCGGTGTAATTTCTGTTTGTATCAGTTGCCAAATTTTGGACTTCACTTTTGTTTCCTTACTTACCTAACATTATTTTGTAAGCTTATTTTAAATGGACGATTTAACTTTTATATTCATTATTAGCATTATTATTGTAAAGATCTGTGATCTAAATCAGATAAAAATATAAAATTTGTTATATTTTTTCATTTAAATGTTAAAATAGTAATACAAATTCAAGGAAAGGCTATTTTTTATAAATATTAATATTTCCAAAGACTGACGGTAGAAATGCAAGTTGCTTTTTAATAGTTTGGAGATTGAAAATGTTTACCAATTTTAAATGTTTATGAAATTTGTGTGCACTATTGAATTGATATATTACCTAATAAAATCGTTTAGTTCAGTTGTCGTTGTTGTGTTTTTAGTCGCTTTAACTGCTATGGTAATTGGTGCAATGTTGCAGTAGGAGTCCTACATTTTGCCTGCCAAAGGTATAGATTGGAATAGGGATCTTTATCGAGTACCTGACATCGTATAGCCTCGGGAACGCCATTTTACGTCCCCTCCGAAGGACGGCATGTTTTAAGATTTTTTCCCGTAAAAAATTCTTAGGTTCCTCGACCGGGTTTGAACCCACAACCTTGAGATCACTAGCCTAACATGCAACCAAGTGGGCTATCGAGACCCCAAAACATTGTTCAGTGAAATGCAAATTTCAAAGCTTCTTGTCAATATTTCATCTCTTGACACTGCATATTTAGAAAGAGGGCTAATTTTCCAATAAGTATTGCCAGCTATGAAAACAGGGAGAATTGTATTACATAAATAAATTTAACCAAAAGCCACAATACCCAAGAAAATTAAATTTATTAAGAAAGTCAAAGCTCAAAATAGAACTTATTTGTACGCTGGCAAATTGGCTTGAGTATTTCAAAAACTTCTCCATTCCATAAGCTTTGAAACTGTGTGTACCAAGCTTCCTAGGTTTTATCCTTCAATCCAGAACTGACCAACATGTAAGTAAAAAAAGCCCGGCACACAGGAGCTGCGTAATATACGAATTTCAGCGGGGAACAAGATGAGGGTGGGGATTATATATATATTATATTCTTGTTTTTCCCTCTACCTTTCTTAAGTAATGCATTTCGACAGATTGAATCCTACTCTTATACTTGGATGTGTGAGTCTATGATTCTGCCGACTAGGTGAGGATGGATAGAAATGTCATCTTATACACTGCCATTTTAGTTGATTTAATGACCTCTCTCACTTACCTAAGGAATATTTTTTCACTGCTGAGAACATTCTTCCTGCCCCTCTGACCCTTTCACATATTTCAACATGGATTATTCCTTTCTCGTTAAGGTGAGCGCCCTTGTATTTAAAGTTCTCTGCTGTTGCCCATTGACCCATAGCACTCTCATTATCCTTTGTGGTCCTTTACCCACTCTCATGCATTTAGTTTTACCGGCATTTATAACCATATTTATTTGCTTTAATAGGTCTTGAAGGATTTTGATTTTGTGCTGGACTCTATCGTTACTGGAAAGGAGAACAAGGTCATCCGCAAATGAAAAATGGAGAACCTGAACAGGCCTGAGGTTGCCATAATCAATATGCTACTCCCTCATTCGAACCTTGGCCCCCGTAAGTGCAAATTCCAAGACCAGGATGAAGAGCAAAGGGCTCAAACTACAACCCTGCTTGATGCCTAGGTTAGTCTCGGATTCCTTCGAGCAACATTTAATGGTTCGGACCACATTTCTTATCTTCTAGTAGACTCTGTGAACAGCCATTACAATGCCTCTATAGACTCCTTTTTCAGTTAGTGCTATGATGATATCTCGCTTCCAAACTCTGTCGAAGGCTTCGCACAGGGCAATAAAACATATGGAGAGCTCCTTATCTTTCCAGATAGCCGTTTCCATTACCTGTCTCATAGTGAAAATCAGATCTTCGATGCTTCTTTGGCTTCTGAACCCATACTGTTCAACTCCTATCTTTCCTTCGACAGCTCTTATGACTACCACCTCAAGGATTTTCGAGTACACCTTGCTTGATATGCCTCTGTGGCTACTTCTTCTTCCCTTAGCCTGCATGATTTTATTATTGTTTTTCCCTTTCGTTTTCTATGTCCTTTCTTAATTGGCCTATCCTTCCAAATTTTGATCCATCATTAGGAGACAATGGTCGCTTCCTGTCTCAAAACCTCTCTTAACCCTTTATAGGGCATTCACCGAAAGAGCGGCTTTTAGATCGAAAATTTTCACAATAGTGCCAGTGTTGCCGGAATAGTTTTAAACGTCCTCGGAAGATGCCACGGTCATGTAAAAAATAGACAGGGACTCCTGGAACATGCCTTTGTCTAGAAACCCGGAAACTTGACTGCTCTAGCGGTTTATGCCCATCCCAGGCACCCAGCCGGCGTCAGTCTGTCCTCAACTGTTTGTGCGTTTTGATGTGCTGTGAACACTCCTCAAGACTTTTAAAACCTATAAGTTATGTATCTCTTAGTTTATGAATTAGAAATGATATTTTGAGTGTTAAACTGTTTCTATAACTTATCACATACTTGTTATTCGTAAATTTCTCAAAATGTTGGATGAAAATAGTTTACGTGTTTTTTTTGTTTTTTGTTTTTTTAATGGATAATTCTTATTTTTAAAGTAGGTTTGCTGTATTGACAAGTCTCTACACAGCTGAATTCAACTGAATACTTCCTTGAATATTTCCAAAAAAAGTTAAATCAATTAAGTTAATTTATTTATTTTTATTCAACCTACAAATATCGAATGAATAATTGACAATTTGCATTTCTTTTACTGCATTTTTTATTGTTTTTTATTTCTTTGGTTGTACATTTAATTCAAAAAGAATAAACAAAATAATTTCGTTTCACTTGTTTCTTTTTTCCCCCCTTATTTTTATATGTCCATAAAACAAATTTTATTGAATATTTGACGTTTTATACCTCCTGTGCTCTTTTAATTATTACTTCACTTGTACGTTTGTAGTTTATTCCTAAGTTTTAATTGTTTGGCTGTATACAATTCATGTAATCTATTTTTATATTTCCTTATTCTTTTATCAATGCAAATATTTTAATTCGTATCATCCTTTTTGTCAGCCAATAAAGTCATCTATTTCAATTATGTGAATATAATTAGGTACATGGTGCCAATGACCGTGGTAGTCGACAACTCGAAAAGAATAATAAATAAAAATAATTAGTCACATAACCTAGACATAAGATATTTAGGCTTTTTCATACATCACAAATTATTTATGTCAGAATATGAAAGTATGTCTTGTGGTTTACGCATTTTATTTTAGAACTTATTTTCTCAGAAGAAAAGGTGGACAATAACTTCTGCTTACACAAAGCAGTAACACTGAAGAAAGACAATGGACTCGGTCTCCTCGTGTTGCGGGTTGGCTACCCCGTCCGACACCCTCCATGGGCAATACACCGATATAGCGGTAGGCCTGTAAAGCGGAAGTAGGATTTTTTTTCAAGATTCCAAACGTATTATTTGTTTAAATATACCTCTAATTATAAGTAAACCGGCATTATACATTGTTTAAAAACATCAGGGAATTTTGCCCGTTAAAGGGTTGACTCTGGCGTCCTTAATGTTACTTATTTCCTATTCTTTTTTTTTATAGATCATATATCATATATATATATATGTGTGTGTATTCCTTTTTTTTTTTTTTTTTTTTTTTTTTTTTTTTTTTTTTTTTTTTTTTTTTTTTTTTTTTTTTTTTTTTTTTTTGCATGGACCACGGTTACACGGATTTCTAGCATTCAATCATTAGCAGGGAAAACGCGGCCCTCCGTTCTCTAGACCAATAATGCCTGACAATAAATATTAACGTAATATTGAAAAAAATGTTCATCCTTGTCTTAGAAAAGAATTTGCACGAATTGAATACCGATACCCCTTTTTGACAGTATAGAATGATATTTCTTCGCAATAATTATGATCGTTCTATCCTAATCTTTAACATCAACAATGATATCTCATTCATATCATTCATACCCATCTGATACCACCTCACCACTTCTAGAATTTCCAATGATAAGTATTATCAACAAAAGGAATGCAAACCCTAAAAAGGAATATTTTTAATTAATTACATATAAACCCAGTTTTAATGATGACATTACATACTTTTACATACTGTTATGTCTACATCAATACTCTAGCAGTATCATGCCCGTTGCTGAGATATTATACTGTTGTTCCTGGTAACCAAGTACGAGGAATGGCAAGAGTCTTGAAGAAGACTGATAAAATCCGTTCGAAATTTGCAGCCAAATGAATGACGCCACTGGGATAAATAACCGTAGAATTAATTGATGTTCACGGTGTTCTCCAGAGAAAAACAAATTTAGGGAATCTACTTACTTAATATTCTACATTTCCCATGTTTCGCCTATTTTTCTCCCGCTGCATTCCTTTCTGACAATGCAATATTACGGCCGAATTTGACCGGCTTTCTTCAGGCTTCCTCATCGCTGCTTACCCGTAGATTTTTAAAACCAGGAAGTCTACGAATTAGCAGTGAGTGTAGGAAATGAAGACATAACCCAGCGATGTGATATGCGCCTATTTAATATTGTGAACACAACAAATATAGGTTAATTTCACTGACTTATAAAGTAGAATGAGATAGCGCACAGAATGTTTTGAAAAGTTCCTGCCTGGTCACTATCTTCTAGAGGTATGATACACTAGGGTCCATCTTTGTTGTTAGTTACTAGCGGAGTCTAAAAGAGGTATCTACTCACCTCTTGATAGAGGAGTAAGGCGGCAAGAATAACAACTGGAATGGACTGCATCGAAGGTTCGATGTCAAATACTGTCTGTTCCAACGATCGACGGGGAATGGCGGCCCAGGTTTGATAGGAATATCAGGGGGAGTGAGCTATCTCGCCGAGATCTACTGAGAAGGAGCACACTATCGTGACATGGATGCGCAGTCTTCTTCGACTCTTCACTAATCCTCAGTCAAAACTAGCTGCCAACAATGGATTGTGTTTGTGGTTAAGGATGTGCATTAGGTATCTGGAATGGATAATTGGTGAAGAAGTTGCTGCGGAAGCCTGGATGTTAAGGTAGGCCCTATACATCTTCAAATAGCGGTAACAAAGACAAACAGGGCATATAGAGGCATGTGAAATATAAAGATTAGTTGACTACTTCGTGAAATTCAATTGCGCTTTCAATTGAACCTATTAGTAACGGTAGTCAAGTTTAAGTGGAATTTCATTGGGCAAAAACATTCCAAAAGTACAGTCATCTCATCACAATAAAATAAAAACTAACTTAATCAAATGACCAGAAATTCTCCGTGGGAGAATATTGAGGATCCCGTCCCTCTTTATTTATCTTCTTCATACTATTCTGCATATTTTGATATTATATACTTCGCATGCTTATATTGTTTAATACTTGTGTATTTTAAGCTGTTCGTTTTTCTTGATGATAAAACCAAAAAGTTAGTGGAAGTAGTGTACTTATGTGCCTTAGGATCAATGGTGTGTTTTGTGATATATTCGTACCCTTATTTGTAATCAAAATTATCTATTAGTGGATTTTACAAATAATATGTACTTAATATGCAAACGATTGGATACATAAGGCTTTGATTCATGTTATCAGTTACCCTACCTCTACCTTCGATAAACCTTCCTACCATGCTGTACACAAAAATACATTCTGGATTCTGACTATTAAATGCTAAAGAAACTCACTTGCAGGTGGGCGCTATAGTCCATGGAGAACTTGAGCCTTCACAACAGTTTTTTCCTACTCATCCCGATCTGCAGGAAATCTTCTCCAAGTTATCAAGAATCAAGAAGCCTACGGAGCGACATAACCTGCCCAAATTATCACAGCTTGCAAAAAGAGACTTCTAAAGTATTAATTTATTAAATTGCTGCAGTTTGTTTTTATCATTAAGAATTATAGGTCAATTCAAAATTGTCAAAGTTATAAAATGTAATATTCTGTAAACATATTATTGCCTGAAAGATCATAACTTAAATCAAAAATTATTTTCTGTAAAATGTAAAGAATTTATATTCATATTATGAATTTCGAATACGCTTTGTTACACACATTTTGTATGCTTTCAATTATTGGGACAATTGCTTTATTATTTATGTTCATTAGCACTTGGAAATGCAGTGTTTGGTTTTCATGAAATTTTCTTAATGATTTACATGTTGTAGTTTTACAAAGTTAATATAACAAACATCTGGTGCGGCTGGCATCCCACAACTTTCATTTACTGAATCATAAGTTATATTCGTGACAACTCCTTCTGCATCTTTTAAGGAAAAGAATGACTAATCTTGCATGTGATGAACAATGTCTTATTTTATTTTATTCTTTCCCCCTAGAACATGTGTTGAAAACCAAACTACACAATCACTACTAGATAATTTTATTCAAATAAAACTGATATTTCGAAAAAATAAACAGGTGTGTTGAACAAAAAATGGCACTTCAAAACTACATTTCTGAATGCATAAATACATGTTGAATATCCGATATTAATGGCACTTTAAAGGAACGATTTTCTTTTATTTGTGTTTCCGCCCCTCTCAGATGATTTCAATCCGAACAAAATCTAATTTATATTATACGAGGTCAGAGTAGACCTGCGTACAATGAATTTAACCGAAATCGTTAGTAGTTTTTGGGTTTTTTTTTAATCTCGAAAAACCCAAAAATTGTTTCAGAAAAGATCCACTTCCGGTCAGCTGATTTTGAGAAACTGTTGCAGTCGCGTCTTGAGCACAGGCAAACGTACCATTTTACGAGACCATGTTTTTTGGACTCAGGAGTCCTCAAAACATGTAATTCTATTGAAACCCCAAACAAAAGGCCATTAAAATACTTTTTCATACTATATATAGTAGGTAAGTGAAAGCAAACTAACAAAATTAGATACTTAGTATTCTATGCCTATTAATAACAATTCACTCAAGATGGGTGATGGGGGACTTGATAAATACCCCTTTTTGGGGAAATAAACTAAATATCCACCGATATCACTATCAAAGCATATACAAATATACATCCGTAATTTAGAGACTTGGTACCAAGGATTGACTTCGGTGGAAAATAAAATATCTGAAGGAGACACCCAGTCAAAATTTGCTGGTACCTACCCGATGTTTAAAAAGTACTATTTTTTATGTCTTCAGGATATAGATTTATAAACTTTGGTTTAACAATCAAACTATGACACATATCTTTAACCTAACTCGATAACTAATTGAAGATTGGGAAGCGGAATTTTCAAGCCAATACCGCCAGAGCCCCGGTAACCAGTTATACTGTTATCCAGTCCGCACGGCGTGGACAAGAGGTTGACTTGAAACCACGCACCTGGAATTGGCGAAGCTTTCCACTAGATGGACAGCCCATGCGGCCGGATAATTGTATCCTAAACCACATTATTTTGAGACTATCAATACCCTCAATTTAGCCATTTGGATTTCTACCAATATAACGCAATTGTACATCGCGTAGCCACCTTATTGTCCTTCAGGCATTGAGTAAAGGGCAGACCGGGCTCAGAAGTAAAAATTCATAAACAGTATTAATGAAATTGCAAAATTTAACACACTCACTTCGTTTTTATTAGGCGAGCATTCGCACTCTTCACTATTCCCATTATCCACTTCATCTGCATGAACAGCTTTACATTTAGGAATTTTTCTATATTTACCATTTATAATCAATAAAATACACTCTCGTGGTGTACGAGTTAAATAGTTTATTAATCTTGCAAAATACTCTTCATCTATGTTATCGCTGGTTTTTATTCCAGTAGACCATTTTCTTCGTTTTAATGGCATAAGCGCCATAAAAGAACACGGGTGATTTGTGTGTATTTACAATCATAACAAACATAAAAATGGTCGGATCAAGGAATCTCGTGAAGTGATGCAATCATGGAACCTATAAAATAAATTCAATTAAATTTAATTTTTTGTTTGATTTTTTTAATTCCTATTCAATAAGTTATAACGAGTTCACCTTTTATTTTGTAGCCCTTTTCCCTCTTCAAATAGAGCACGATATTTAAAAACTGACGACATAGTTATTGTGGGAATAATGTCATGGAAGAACATTCTTTTCTTGCGGAAGGCGCAAACTTTACACGAGGTTCCATCTACACAATCTGTATCTAGAGTACGTTCGAGAATTTTCATTACTGCTTCCAAAATCAGTGTCGATTTCGGTGTATTTTTCTAAATTGACTTCTTGTGTTTCTTCAGAAAACGACAACATAATGTTGCAGTAAATCAGTGAGGTCTTACACGAGCAAGAAGAAACGCTATGCAGTCGGACATGAACGCAACTAATGGTTAAGAATCTTTTCATGAAACGTATTCATATATATGACCTACTACAATATGCTTTGGGTATTTAGATACTCTAATTTTCCAAATTTTTATGTTGCTATTCCCCCACCTTTACGATTCATTTCTACTTGTTAAGGAGTGTCCTTGGTCCTGTTTTATTTAACGGAATGGTCGCATTATACAACTCTATCCAAACTTATTGAAGTCCATATTTCTATAATCTGTCAACCTCAAATGTAAAGCTACAATTTATACCTCTATATCCTTTTAAATAAAAATCAACTAAAATGACCCCACCGAAATTTCATCAAACTTTAAAAAAATATATATTATTTGTATCCGATTTCGATTCATTTCAAGTTATTCTCTTAATATAAGTGCCTTTAATTCATGCTTTAAATATTTTTAATTGTAAATTTACTAGCATTTAACGTCCGTTTAGGGTGGATTTATTTTTAAAAATCTAGAATGGACTCCTCTCCCCGAAACAAAACCCCTCGGATGGATCCCCCCCGAAACAAAATCTTGGGATGGCCCCCACCCCCACAAAACAAAATCCTTGTGACAACTGGCAATTCCTCTAGATGTCAGTCATCTGCTTGATTCATCACGAATAGTGAGGCACACGCGGGAATGACCGGGGGGGGGGGGGAAGCATAGCTTTCTTTGGCTTCGGTTCTTCGGTATTCACGTTTAATTAAATCATTTACATTAACATAGAGAGGGAATTGTTTACAAGTACAAATATTAATATTTATATCCCATCATTTTCTATGACAAATACAATTGGTTAAGGTAACTAAAATATGACGCAAATCTTAGGTATTTTATTATATTTAAGTATCGCGAAAATACTCACTACTTTCACGGTATTTGGTCTTATTATTTCACAAGTTCACTATATTTTCTAAATTGCGAATGCCCAATCACTTTATATTATGAATGAATGAATGAATGAATGAATGAAATCTTCATTGCTCTTAAGATACACTTATAAGCAAAGAGTTGTAAACAAATGTAATAAACAATTACATACTCTTTTTGTGCAATTACAAAAGAATAATATAAATTCTTTTTCTAATAAAAATAAAAACAAAACTATAAATGCACTCAGAAATGTGACATCTACATTCGTCAGAGAAATAAATAAATAAAATAAAATAAAACAATTTTAATTTACAAGTAGTTGTCTTGTTTTTAAACGTTTTAAAACAAAATAATGCGTCTTCTTCATTGAGTCTTATTGACATATTCTTCATTATGTTCATTATAAAGTTGAGTTTCTTTTTCTAAGGGAGTTCCTTGGAGAGTATCGAGCTGACAAATGTATTGCTTCCTAAAGACTTATAGGGTGGGGCAAGACATCAACAGATGGAGGACACTGTCTTCTTCTTTCAAACAAAGTGGACATAGTTCTTCAGATTGAAATTTAGTAATTTGTTTTTGGAAGTAAATTCTTGTATAACGCTACCCTGCAAGCCTAAGTTAAATAATAAGTATCTGTTTATTTATATGGGAGCTTTGTGTCAGATAAGGTTCTGTTTGGTTGAATGAACTGATGTGCGTAAATATTTGGTTAAAAGAGCTATTTACTGTTGCTTCAACATCTTTAGAGAGGAGATTATTTCTTGACGTATCAAGGACAGCATTGAAGCACTGATTACTTAATGTTTCCTGTTTTTGCCAAATATCATCACATCCCAATGTAGTAAGGTAAGTCTTCATCCCATGTGCCCAATTAAAAGGTAAAGTGTATTGACCTCTTATTTTCAGTAATGCCATGTAGCAAGCCTTTGACAAATCAGTGTCAGGTAGACTCAAAAGGTGTTGCCACCAATTCGATTAGCTAATGCTATTGTTTTTCAGCTAAATCACTAAACCGGAAGTAGTCTTTTTTTAGTAAAAAGCATATTTAAAACAATCACAAAACTTGTCCATTCATTTTTTTGTTAAATTATTATACTCATTTCATCTATCTTCTACCAATGTTCTTCACTGTACAGTTGCTTTCATTATGCTCTCAAATCTATTGAAACACTCTTTTTAATTTATAAACATTTTTTAGTCTCGTACATCATTCTAAATTTAACAGTTGTTAGCAGATTCTCCTATCTCAACTAAAATTAATTAACATCCCTAAATGTATTATATCTAGTAGGTACTATACACAAATTACTCGACATACTAAATCGGATTGCTGTCCCTTAATTCTTCTATCTATATACAACTCCCATTTATACTGTTTATCCACTCACAAAAACACTCAACTCAATCATTATTCCTTCAATTTTCCCTCAATACTCAACATAACTGCCCGGCTTTATCTTGACTCTTTTTTCCATCAGCTAAATACTTCCCCCAAATGAAACGGAGATACCTTTCCCTCAATTTGCACTTATCTGTACTATTATGAACTTAAGCACATTGCATGATACCTGAAACCCTCTGCCGTAATAAATACAGTCAGAGCTAGAGAGTAAAGACTGTCAATAGATTTTAACACATAAACTAACCATACAAACAAAATTATGTAGCATGAGGTGCTTGGACTAGAATATGCAAAGCAAAGTATTCGAATGGCATAGAAGTATTTTGATTAAAAGTATCATAGCATAACGCAAGGTATGCAATGATGTATTACATTATATGAATGAATCTTAAATGATAGTGAGGCTTCATCATGAGTGAGCCAGGAAGTTCAGGGGATGCTAATTAGATAGGGACTGCAGGAGGGGGAGGTTAGGCCCCATTATTATTGATTAGGAAAATATTGAAAGAAAGAAAAATAAGCCCTCGACTGTTTAAACCCAAACAATAAGTCGATAAGCAACATTCCATAAGCCACAAAATTTAGGAGACTGCCGAATTTTGGGAGGTGCTGAAGCCTCTAAATTAGCCCCCTCTGGCTACTTGCCTGGTGATCCCATTAATTTAATAATCCAAAAGGGTCATGATCCTTTTATAGTTATTCTATATTGTAATGACTTAATTTTTATAGTATTCTATATTGTAATGACTTATTTACTAGTCTATATAGTAATGACATATTTATTAGTCTATATTATAATAACTTATTTGTTAGTCTATATTGCAATGACTTATTTATTAATCTATATTGCAATGGCTTATTTATTAGTGTATATTGTAAATAATATATACTTATATTGAATTTTAAATAACTGTTTTTCAAAATAATAAAACATAATCAAACAAAAAAATGTTATTTATTTGTTATACAATTTGTATAATATTTATTATACAAGTATTTCTCTGCTAATCCAGCTGCAGTTGGTCTGGTAAGTAAGAATTTATCCGATTTATATATTAAAGCCCCACAGTTGCTCAATATTTCCTGTTGTCTTGCTAAAGGTATAACTGAAGCCGTTGCAGGTTGCAGTGTCAAATACTACATTTCTCTGACAAATGCCTGATGCACTAATGAAGAGTCGCCTAGAACGTTGCTTTGTATCCCACAAATTCCGAAATAAGCGCTCGGTTGTGCTTTAACGTTATATCCTCCCACGTCCATATGTGTAGGGAAAGTATCTTTTTCTAATGTACATATCATTCATTTAAATATTGTTTGGATTATTTATGATCTTCTGTTGAACATCTTGATACAAAGATCAAAATAAAGACAAAATTGAGGGGCTCACTTACAATAAGCCAATGATTATCACTTTTTGAATTAATACCAATAATTATTGTTATTAGAGTGCAACAATAAGTTTAGTGAAGTATAATAACAAATATTATCTAGTTTGGTTGTTCATTTGTTTGTGTATTACAGAAGTATAACCATTTATACTGTAAAACTTAGGGATGGTGCAGGAGATTTTAAAGATGTCACTATTAAACAAAAATTATTTATTTGCCAACAGTTTAGCCTGAAATTTGCAGCCATCTTTGGGGCTGAAAGAATGGACACACTTAGGCTATGGGATGCTAATAGCTTGAAATCTATCTATCCATAAACCTCAATCATTCATTGCAAGGAAATATGTTGATTGTCCAATAGCCCACTTCTTTAAGTACACCGATGATATACATGTGCGTGTGTATTTATATTTATATATATATATATACATTTAAAATTGTTATACCTCAATATTATACATAAATATAAATTCTTTTTCCTGGAATCTTCTTTAGGACAACAAAACAGTAATTCAGTGGGTCAACAGTAGAACATTCCAGACAAAAAATGATGTCCAAATTGGCAGTATTTTGTGAATAATATTCTAAGTACACTCTATACACTCAGGTATATTTGGGGCAGAAGATTTTTAGCACAGGTTTCGTCTGGCAAATTTGCCAGGAATTTAGCTTTGATTGCAACATTCTTTGAGTAATTATAAAAAAACTTCCCTTTAATAATTGACTCATCGTTTGTCAAGACTAAAAAATAACTGCGCTTGTACAACTGCCTTTGAGTGTATAGGATGGAGAACACAGACCCTTCTCATATCCTTTCTTTTTCTCACTCACACCTACATCTTTACCCTTTCTGAGCAAGTAGAGACTGGCTTCTCTGACATGCCACACTGGCAAAAGATAGTATTGTCTCTTGAGAAGGAATAGTCTTTTAATTCCATTTGGGTTTTGCGAGATTGCGCAATATTTATTTTGATAAAATATTTGTGAGTAATAGAAATAGTTGTATTATATCATATTGACTTTATTTTATGCCCTAAATCAGATCCAAGTAAAACAGAACATAAATAAATTAAATGACATTTGACAAGAACCACAGAAGAGGAAATAATACTATATGGTGGCCAATTTCCATCTAAGGTATTATTTATAGCAGAGCATGGTATACCGCTTATACATAGCTAGTGGTTATCAGCCACCAACCAGCCAGCATAGCATACTAGATTGATGAAATGAGTATGTTAGCTAACCTCGACCTCATAACCATGGCACCTAACCTTGACCTCATAAACCAATCAGCTAACCTTGGCCCCATAACCATGTTAGCTAATCTTGAACTCATAACCATGTTAGCTAAACCTGGCTTCATAATCATTTTAGCTAAGCTTGACCTCATAACAATTAAAACTGACATTGACCTCATAACCATTAAAACTAACATTGACCTCATAACCATTAAAACTAACATTGACCTCATAACCATTTCATCAAACATTGGCCTCATGTTACTAACCCCACCATGTTGCTACCTTTCAGAGTTCTCCACTCAAAACTTCGCTCCTATCTTGTAGTGAATGTCCACATTGTATATGTAACTTGTACTATGCTTTATATTTCTGTAATGCTTTTAAATTGTTATGCACAACACTCACTCATCCTATGGAATACACTCAAAGTATTTAAATAGTACAAAAAAAACTCGAAAGCATTGTGCTGTGCTTGTGATTACTCTACATACTGCAGACATCCCATTAAATTATGGAACACGTATAAAATTGCATTTTTTTGTTCCTACCAATGAAATAAATAATTAAGTATACAATATATATATTTATTTATTTTTTTCTTCTCAAATCTTCCCTTATTCGTATTATACCAAGAGCTGCTCTTTCAGCCATTCTATTACATATTTTTCCTGCTACCATTTAATAATGAGAACCTTATTTAAATAAAAAATTAGTTGTATAATGCCAAATTTTAACATTATTATTCTAATTTTTGGTTTGTCAGAAGGCTTTCCGGATTGATTAGGATGTTAATGCTTTTTTTATTACCCTTAATAGATATTAAAGTGGGAGGAAAGAAAAAGAGCTACTCATGCATCTCTAATTTAAAAAAAAAAACATTTGGGGAATGCATCATGAGAATGAGCGTAAACCTGGAGAATACTACATAGGACATGAAACAGAGAACGTATCTGGGAGCTGTGCAAGCAGTACAACTCCAGAAGTCAGTCAAATAGATGACAGAGGAAATACTAATGGCAGACAGATGTTATTTTGGTTTAAATACACACCTGCCATCTCCCGTCATGCAAAATGTATCTTCTACCGCCTCATTAGGCCTGTCCTCATGTACTGATCAGAAACCTGGACACTGTATAGCACTGAAGAAAAAGATTTATTAATTTTTGACGGGGATATCCTGCCTCGATGTTTGGACCAGTTAAGGTCAGTGAGATCTGGAGGAGGACATAGATGGAGATACTGCGTCGATACAAATACAAAGTAATTATTTTTATTTAGCAATTTTAATGTATTATTATATATTTTGTATATTTTAATGTATTATTATATTTTTATTTATTATTATTTTCAAATGAATCGGATATTAATATTATTATTATTTTAAGTTTCAAAAAGTAGAATGAATTAGAAAAAACACTATGTATTAATGTTAACATTTTTATTTATTGCAATTTCTTACAGTTAACTCCTTTTTATGGGGGATTCCCCACAAGCAAATAAATATATCATCCCATTTAATTGCTTCTGTGGAGTCATCTAATCTTTTCTATTATGTCGTGTAACTACCATTCGAAAGGTTAAGATGCCAACATTCTCCAATACTACTCCTCTCTGGACTTACCTGTACATGAAATAATTAATGTATGTGACGTAATCAAGGTAAAATTAAATAAATAAATAATACATAAAGAAAGAAAGAACTCTATAATTAATGAAATTCATATATACAAGAAAAACAAAATAAAATCAGCATGACAAAGGGTGTACCCCATCAAAATGTATATAGAACTAGTTAATTAAAGTTGCAAATTACCATCACACTCCATTATTACAACAACAAAAATAAATAAACCATACTAAATATATATTTAAAAAAAAAAAGGGAAATTGAACACAAAAGGTCTTTAAAAGAAATAATAAAATAGCGACCATTAAGAATGTCAATTCAGAACACTGAAAAAAGAGGAATTTAACCCAAATAAATATCGGAGGGTACCGGTTTTGTGTGAGCTTAAAAAAAAAAAAAAAGAAAAAAAAAAAAAATCGCTTTCAATGCCCAAAATGTGGACCTTAGACTTTACAAATCCGGCCTGGGCCACCACTCGAACTTCGCACTCTGGACTCTGGATTGAACTCTGGGGCGAGTCGGAGGGCGGGCAGGCCGCTGCAGTTCGGGGAATCCCCTCTCCCTCGGCTCGTGCAGTGCATCCATGCGTCTTTCGATGTATGACAATAAAATTGTATAGATTACGAGATAATTAGTGAATGGAAAAAATACGCATAATAGATTTGGTAAATATATATATATATATACCGTTTAGGGAAAATCTATCTATACAGTTAGGAAAAATGAAAATAAAAGGAAAAAATATACACAATCGATACTTTGATTCCTACATGTAACATTCGCTTAGAGGCATATAATATGTTCAATTATGTTGCATTCCATTTCATTGCATCTGCAGAGTCATCTAATCTTCCCTGGCTGGCTAGATTACAGCGCCATCTCTTAGTACGATGAGAAACCGATACTTCATTTAGACTGGTACTCATTAAAACAAGTATACATATAATTCATTTTTACTTTTAAGTAATGGGACAAAATATTAATTCACTCGATTGAACAATAGCATAATTTGTAGGTATGCCTGTTCATAGTCACTAGGTTACGGTTTTCATGTTTTTCCTCTAGATAAATTCCCATTTTATTATTTTTAAAAAAATATTTTTTTCAATAAAACATGATTTAGCAATTATGTTTATTGCATAAAATAGGAATAAAAAGTATAACCAAGGATTTTTTGATTGCTAGTTATCAGTACAATTCTCCACAATAAATCAAAAATAAGAATTGTAGTTCATAAAATGATAAATTCTAACAAATATTTCTCACCATCTAATATAACAATTTTAAAAGTATTTTTATCATAAAAATGGAAAGAGAAAGATAACAGTCATCTATTTTTGGGATCTTAATGACACACGGATGGTATTAATCACAGCAATGCACTTAGATTAGCTACTGTCTGATAGTAGGGGTAGCAATTAGGCATAGCTAACAGATCATAATTAAATATACTTAGGTGCCCGGCTAAATGAAAGTTTTTTTTTTTGTTTTTTTTTTTCACGTGCACTTTATGCCATTTAGGCTAATCGGGAAGGGTTATCTACAGGTAACCACCCCTTCTAAAGACATCCATGGCAGGCCAGGTACCTCCCCGATGGGTACGCCACCGAAAAAATTTCTGACCCATGGCCGGATTCAAACCGGCGACCCCTCGCATGCTAGTTAGTCAAGGCGGTGCGTTTCAGCTCTTGGCTTTGCATTAGCCAACCAATTCCACAAAACTTAAATTTGACAAAAAATACTCTATTATATTGCATTTTCAAGGTGAAAATATAATAATTTATTGCATTTTCATAGTGGTAGAGGATAATAGATTCAATTAATGAACAGTCAAATTTAAAATTCTTATTTATTACGGAACACTCATACAGATAAAAGATACGGATAGTTACAGGTAAAAGATTTCATCATTGTCCTCATTAACTTCCTCATCTACTTCCAAATTTCTTCTTCTTGTAGTGTTGAAGTTACAACTGGTAAGTTCTTGAAGTATCGGTGGTGGGTGGGGGGTATGTAAGGGAAAAGAGATTGCATGTCATCTTTTTTTGCTTGTGTGACCAGTCTACGGTTTGGATAGAGGGCTCTGTTGTACTTCAAAAAGTGATTGTAAGTGTAATCCCTTTTTCATTTTTGAATTGTTTCTTTGTTTTTTGGGGCATACTGCTTTAAATCCAACTGTCTGAAAGGGTCTTCTTTACATAATGAGTGTTTGAAGAACACAGTGAAAGGTTCTCCTTTAACTAGTCAGATCCATCTTATGTTTAACCAATTGACAGGTTCCCCGTCAGTTCCTTTTTTTCGGTAATCTACATTTTCTTCCAGTTCTTTTGTACTTAAAAACTCGTATCTTTTCATTTGGTGAACCACAAAACGTGGATTCTTGCGTTTTGCAGATTTTATTACTTCAAACCAGTCCTCTGGAACGTACAAGTTGTTGTTTTTCAGACTTGATCTCTCAATCATGCCAAAGTCAGTGTCAATTGGAAGGTATGAGTGACCTGGCACCACATGTACATGAGGTCAATGTTCTTGGCAGTTATTTCTGGACCGTTTACTAGTTTTAACATAGTAAGACAGGTCTTAATATTGCCGTTTTGGCCACAACAACTGTCTGAAAACATTGTTATATTTTCTTACTCCTTGGCATTTTCCATTATGTGTTTCTTCAAACTGCTGGATATGTCTTCAGCACCTCTTCCTCCTTCAGTTTCGTCATATGTATACATATGAGCGGTAGAATCGTTGAAACAGTGCACTCCGAAATTGTAAACGTATATGTTCCTCTTATAATAAGCCACTGAAGTGCTAAGTTTAGGAAAGGGGAGTGCTTTTTACAGATCAAAAGTGCAAACATACAAATCTGAAGGTGGGGGGGACGTCTTCATAACCTTAAAAAATTGGACTTGGTTGGTTGTTGCTCTGAAACTTTGTTGCAGTTTGTCAGAGCATAAACAAACTAACGCATTCTGGTGGCGAATTATTGAACTTTGGACTTGGTTTGATATTGCACTGAATAAAACTCAATTTTAGACACACATTACCATAGGAAACTAAAAAAATCTAAATTTTGGACTTGGTTGATTGTTGCTCTGACCCCTCCAAATAACCTATGAAAATAGAAGTTAAGATGAATAACTTATGAAAATAGAAGAATATCTGTTCTGTAACTTCATAGTTATCTGTGTCATGTACTCTTAACAAGTTCAGCGATCGTTTGCACTCTGCTCTTAGATTTTTGATATGGGGAACCCATGACAATGTTCTGTCGAATTTCAAACCTAAGTACTGATGCATGTCATTGAATTGGATTTTTTCACTGTCAATTTTTAATGATGGTGAGAATTTTTTTTTTTTTTTTTTTTTGCCAAATACTATACTTTTTTTTTTGGAATCGATATTTTATACAGGCTTTCTTAAGGCTGGTTTGCACTGTTTCTAGATTTTTCCCTTTACATTTAATTAATTGATAATAACACACACACAAATATCTCTCTCTCTCTCTCTCTCTCTCTCTATATATATATATATATATATATATATATATATATATATATATATATGTATATATATATATATATATATATGTGTGTGTGTGTGTGTGTGTGTGTGTGTGTGTGTGTGTGTGTGTGTGTGTGTATATACATATAATTTTACAAAATTCCATTATTATAGAGAGATATATCAGACCCTTTTAATATACATGGAGGATTCTAAAGTAGAGAGTGAGAGTAAATCATCAGCCATTATTGATCATGAATTATTATTATATCTATTCATTCTAACCAAATAAAGTGTATAATTACAACACAAAACTGCAAAGACTACTACTCACACTTACAAAGAACAAATTTTTAAACACACATCAATGGCTTAAAGCACAAATTGAACATCCCATATTTGGTTAAATTTTAAATACGAGCGAGAAAATATAAAGCTTATACATTTCTATGTTATTCACATATGCTGAATGACCTGCAATGTTTACAATAGGATGTATCGCTCCTATTGTAAACATTGTAGCATTTAATCATCAGAAAAAAAGGATCTAAATTATATTTTGTGACTTGCTCTTGAATTTGAGGAAAATTAACTTTAAACATTTAAAGCACTAATCCATCCATCAATATACAAACATTTTCACGGGCTCTTTATATTCTACACTTTATTAAAAGAAATAACAAAACAAATAAAACTGAAAACCTCTAATCATAGGGGCTTTTATTGCAATGATTGCGTTAACATTTCAAGGTGGTATGGATTCTAATAATAAATTTATTATTTTTAAAGATAACTGATACACAGGCTAATTTAGCAATAATGAACCATCAACCTAAAATTTGACTTATGATTGTAAATGCACAGTAAGTATAATTATATATTAAATATTTGCACCAAAAAAAATGGATAATATCATCTAAACATTTAAGAT
>CAWWDJ010000086.1:12500-29095 GCA_963942525.1 Ptychoptera contaminata | reverse complement strand
GTCGATTAACTATGGTAGTCAACCATTCGAGGTCTGATGTCGATGGGTAGGTATATATACCTACTAAAGTATAGACACCAGGCCTCCTTAGTGTGTTTTTATATGAAAAGTGTGCATTTTCTAACCCTGCGAGGCCACTTTCCTTATATAAGTTTTTTAATTTTAATAGTAAGAAGAGGTATAGATGATAAGGTCTATACTTCGATATATAGCTTTGATTCGTCTACCATACGAAAGTAATGGTAGTAAGAACTTGTGTATCGTGATAAATAATAAATATAATATATAAATAATATATAAATATAATAAATATAGCCTAAGGTATATATGTATATACACCATATTGATATTAGCTGTTTGCGTATTGATTGGTAAAATATATGGAAATACCTTGGCATATAGTAAATAAATATACTCAAATATATAATATTGAGGTTAAATGTAAAAATACTATTCTGGTTGATCCTGCCAGTAGTTATATGCTTGTCTCAAAGATTAAGCCATGCATGTCTAAGTACAAGCTAAATTAAAGTGAAACCGCAAAAGGCTCATTATATCAGTTATGGTTTAATAGATTATCTAAATTTACTTGGATAACTGTGGTAATTCTAGAGCTAATACATGCAATAAAACACGAAACCTTACGGACGTGTGCTTTTATTAGATTGAAACCAATCGATCAGTTTACTGGTCGCTTGTTTTACATGAATCTGGATAACTTTGCTGATCGTATGGCCATTGTGCCGACGACATATCTTTCAAATGTCTGCCCTATCAACTATTGATGGTAATGTAGAGGACTACCATGGTTGCAACGGGTAACGGGGAATCAGGGTTCGATTCCGGAGAGGGAGCCCGAGAAACGGCTACCACATCTAAGGAAGGCAGCAGGCGCGTAAATTACCCACTCCCGGCACGGGGAGGTAGTGACGAAAAATAACAATACAGGACTCATATCCGAGGCCCTGTAATTGGAATGAGTACACTTTAAATCCTTTAACAAGGAACAATTGGAGGGCAAGTCTGGTGCCAGCAGCCGCGGTAACTCCAGCTCCAATAGCGTATATTAAAGTTGTTGCGGTTAAAACGTTCGTAGTTGAACTTGTGTTTAGCACGAGTAGTACCCCGCGTAGTCGGTGTTGTACATCACTCCGTTGCTTAAACGTATTGCCGGTTGGTTGGTTAACGATGCACTAGCTTTTTGTTACATTCGTGTAGCAAAGAATTATCTGTATCGCCCATCCATTTAAGTAATTTCCTAATTCCTGGTTATTACTTTAAATCCATGAACAGTGCTCTTAATCGAGTGCTGCCGTGGACCGGTTCTATTACTTTGAACAAATTAAAGTGCTTAAAGCAGGCTTTATGCCTAAATATTTAGTGCATGGGATAATGAAATAAGGTCTCTGTTCTATTTTGTAATTTGGTTTTTAGACCAAGAGGCAATGATTAATAGAAGCTGTTGGGGGCATTAGTATTACTACGATAGAGGTGAAATTCTTGGACCGTAGTAAGACTAACTATTGCGAAAGCATTTGCCAAAGATGTTTTCATTAATCAAGAACGAAAGTTAGAGGTTCGAAGGCGATCAGATACCGCCCTAGTTCTAACCATAAACAATGCCAGCCAGCAATTGGATGTAGCTACTTAATATGGTTCATCCAATAACTTTCGGGAAACCAAAGCTTTTGGGCTCCGGGGGAAGTATGGTTGCAAAGCTGAAACTTAAAGGAATTGACGGAAGGGCACCACCAGGAGTGGAGCCTGCGGCTTAATTTGACTCAACACGGGAAAACTTACCAGGTCCGAACATAAATGAGTAAGACAGATTGATAGCTCTTTCTCGAATATATGGGTGGTGGTGCATGGCCGTTCTTAGTTCGTGGAGTGATTTGTCTGGTTAATTCCGATAACGAACGAGACTCAAATATATTAAATAGATGCTGGCAGGAGTATAGCGCTGAAGCATTGCATACTGATTCATTTATACTTGTATTTATGTATTATGCTATGTGATGTGGAGTTATACCTGTTGGTTTGTCTTGATATATGTGAATAATCTAATGGTTAATTATATAAGGAGAGACACTTAGCTTCTTAAGTGGACAAATTGTGTCTAGCAATAATGAGATTGAGCAATAACAGGTCTGTGATGCCCTTAGATGTTCTGGGCTGCACGCGCGCTACAATGAGAGTTGCAATATGTTTCCTAGGCTGAGAGGTACGGGTAAACCTTTCAAATACTGTCTTACTAGGGATTGTAGACTGTAACTGTTTACATGAACCTGGAATTCCCAGTAAACGCGAGTCATAAGCTCGTATTGATTACGTCCCTGCCCTTTGTACACACCGCCCGTCGCTACTACCGATTGAATTATTTAGTGAGGTCTCCGGACGCGATCCCCGTGATACCTTGTGTATTGCGGTTGCTTCGCAGAAGTTGACCAAACTTGATTATTTAGAGGAAGTAAAAGTCGTAACAAGGTTTCCGTAGGTGAACCTGCGGAAGGATCATTATTGATTTAAACCTAATAAATATATAACCAAATTATACCACCATATTCATAGTTAAATATGAATATGATCGTCAAGTCGATATATGTTCTAATTATATTAGACATAAAGGTATTGAGATGCCACCATGCTATATGCATGATCGTATCTAGTCGATATATGTGTATATATGTAAATATATAACATAAAGGCATAGTCTCGTACAATATAATGTTTATTAACATATTTTATTAAATTTAATTACTATATTACCCTAAGCGGGGGATCACTTGGCTCATAGGTCGATGAAGAACGCAGCAAACTGCGCGTCGCCATGTGAACTGCAGGACACATGAACATCGACATTTCGAACGCAAATGGCGGTTCATGCGATGTTATTTAATTAATTTTAATTAACTGCATGAACCACACATGGTTGAGGGTCATTATATTATCATAAATGAACTAGTTTTTATTTATATAAAGACTGCTTAATGTATTATTATATAAATACGTATAATAATATGAAATATTATGACCTCATATCATCGGTCCATATACCTACTAGCATAGTCAATCGACTTGCCTTCATAGTCAATCG
Source organism: Ptychoptera contaminata (assembly GCA_963942525.1). Classification (NCBI taxonomy): domain Eukaryota; kingdom Metazoa; phylum Arthropoda; class Insecta; order Diptera; family Ptychopteridae; genus Ptychoptera; species Ptychoptera contaminata. Next base: position 26,001 of record CAWWDJ010000086.1, on the reverse strand, counting down.
ACTTGCCTTCATATACTATAGACCTCATATCATCGGTCCATATACCTACTAGCATAGTCAATCGACTTGCCTTCATAGTCAATCGACTTGCCTTCATATACTATAGACCTCATATCATCGGTCCATATACCTACTAGCATAGTCAATCGACTTGCCTTCATAGTCAATCGACTTGCCTTCATATACTATAGACCTCATATCATCGGTCCATATACCTACTAGCATAGTCAATCGACTTGCCTTCATATACTATAGACCTCATATCATCGGTCCATATACCTACTAGCATAGTCAATCGACTTGCCTTCATAGTCAATCGACTTGCCTTCATATACTATAGACCTCATATCATCGGTCCATATACCTACTAGCATAGTCAGTCGACTTGCCTTCATAGTCAATCGACTTGCCTTCATATACTATAGACCTCATATCATCGGTCCATATACCTACTAGCATAGTCAGTCGACTTGCCTTCATATATCATGGTACTATAGACCTCATATCATCGGTCCATATACCTACTAGCATAGTCAATCGACTTGCCTTCATAGTCAATCGACTTGCCTTCATATACTATAGACCTCATATCATCGGTCCATATACCTACTAGCATAGTCAATCGACTTGCCTTCATATACTATAGACCTCATATCATCGGTCCATATACCTACTAGCATAGTCAATCGACTTGCCTTCATAGTCAATCGACTTGCCTTCATATACTATAGACCTCATATCATCGGTCCATATACCTACTAGCATAGTCAGTCGACTTGCCTTCATAGTCAATCGACTTGCCTTCATATACTATAGACCTCATATCATCGGTCCATATACCTACTAGCATAGTCAGTCGACTTGCCTTCATATATCATGGTACTATAGACCTCATATCATCGGTCCATATACCTACTAGCATAGTCAATCGACTTGCCTTCATAGTCAATCGACTTGCCTTCATATACTATAGACCTCATATCATCGGTCCATATACCTACTAGCATAGTCAATCGACTTGCCTTCATATACTATAGACCTCATATCATCGGTCCATATACCTACTAGCATAGTCAATCGACTTGCCTTCATAGTCAATCGACTTGCCTTCATATACTATAGACCTCATATCATCGGTCCATATACCTACTAGCATAGTCAGTCGACTTGCCTTCATATATCATGGTACTATAGACCTCATATCATCGGTCCATATACCTACTAGCATAGTCAATCGACTTGCCTTCATAGTCAATCGACTTGCCTTCATATACTATAGACCTCATATCATCGGTCCATATACCTACTAGCATAGTCAGTCGACTTGCCTTCATATATCATGGTACTATAGACCTCATATCATCGGTCCATATACCTACTAGCATAGTCAGTCGACTTGCCTTCATATATCATGGTACTATAGACCTCATATCATCGGTCCATATACCTACTAGCATAGTCAATCGACTTGCCTTCATAGTCAATCGACTTGCCTTCATAGTCAATCGACTTGCCTTCATATACTATAGACCTCATATCATCGGTCCATATACCTACTAGCATAGTCAATCGACTTGCCTTCATATATCATGGTACTATAGACCTCATATCATCGGTCCATATACCTACTAGCATAGTCAATCGACTTGCCTTCATATACTATAGACCTCATATCATCGGTCCATATACCTACTAGCATAGTCAATCGACTTGCCTTCATAGTCAATCGACTTGCCTTCATATACTATAGACCTCATATCATCGGTCCATATACCTACTAGCATAGTCAATCGACTTGCCTTCATATACTATAGACCTCATATCATCGGTCCATATACCTACTAGCATAGTCAATCGACTTGCCTTCATAGTCAATCGACTTGCCTTCATATACTATAGACCTCATATCATCGGTCCATATACCTACTAGCATAGTCAGTCGACTTGCCTTCATAGTCAATCGACTTGCCTTCATATACTATAGACCTCATATCATCGGTCCATATACCTACTAGCATAGTCAGTCGACTTGCCTTCATATATCATGGTACTATAGACCTCATATCATCGGTCCATATACCTACTAGCATAGTCAATCGACTTGCCTTCATAGTCAATCGACTTGCCTTCATATACTATAGACCTCATATCATCGGTCCATATACCTACTAGCATAGTCAATCGACTTGCCTTCATAGTCAATCGACTTGCCTTCATATACTATAGACCTCATATCATCGGTCCATATACCTACTAGCATAGTCAGTCGACTTGCCTTCATATATCATGGTACTATAGACCTCATATCATCGGTCCATATACCTACTAGCATAGTCAGTCGACTTGCCTTCATATATCATGGTACTATAGACCTCATATCATCGGTCCATATACCTACTAGCATAGTCAATCGACTTGCCTTCATAGTCAATCGACTTGCCTTCATATACTATAGACCTCATATCATCGGTCCATATACCTACTAGCATAGTCAATCGACTTGCCTTCATAGTCAATCGACTTGCCTTCATATACTATAGACCTCATATCATCGGTCCATATACCTACTAGCATAGTCAATCGACTTGCCTTCATAGTCAATCGACTTGCCTTCATATACTATAGACCTCATATCATCGGTCCATATACCTACTAGCATAGTCAATCGACTTGCCTTCATATACTATAGACCTCATATCATCGGTCCATATACCTACTAGCATAGTCAATCGACTTGCCTTCATAGTCAATCGACTTGCCTTCATATACTATAGACCTCATATCATCGGTCCATATACCTACTAGCATAGTCAGTCGACTTGCCTTCATATATCATGGTACTATAGACCTCATATCATCGGTCCATATACCTACTAGCATAGTCAATCGACTTGCCTTCATAGTCAATCGACTTGCCTTCATATACTATAGACCTCATATCATCGGTCCATATACCTACTAGCATAGTCAATCGACTTGCCTTCATAGTCAATCGACTTGCCTTCATATACTATAGACCTCATATCATCGGTCCATATACCTACTGTAACGCGCCCGAAACCATTTTAAGAAAATTATACAATTTTATTAAAAGGTTTCGGTTGTTACATTTATTTAATATTTATTTTACACAATTAATAATTTTAAACTTTATTTTTGTTAATTTAATTTAAATATTTTTATTTTTGTTTTGAGTGTAATTTTTATTGATGTCTTATAAATGAACTTATCGCTTGTGACTTAACTATTAATTATTTAATAGTACTTTCCGACTTAGGTCTTAATTTTACTCTGATCTGCATTGTTTCAGATCTAAAGTAACTCTGACTGCCTTGTTTAAGGTCTAAAATAACTCTGATTAATTAATCGTTAGTATAAATTTCTTTACAATTTTAAATGTGCTTAGCTTGCATTTTAATTTGCACTTGACTTGCGTTGGCCTTGAAGGTTAACATAGTTTTTTAAAATGTAATTAGAAACAATGTGGGAATTATGAATTAATTTTGTGCAGATTATACAAATATTATTAAAAGATAAAATTAGATTTAATGGTCAAGACAAAGTATTAGTAATTAGAAACTTTTTGTTTTACGAATGAAACCGTGAATTGAAAATCTGCGAATTATACAAATATAATATAAATAATACAAATATTAAATTTAATTGTCAAGACAAAATATTAGTAATTAGAAACTTTTTGTTTTACGAATGAAACCGTGAATTGAAAATCTGCGAATTATACAAATATAATATAAATAATACAAATATTAAATTTTATTGTCAAGACAAAGTATTAGTAATTAGAAACATTAAGTTTAAATGCAAACGTAAGCAATTATACAATTTTTAATAAGTTAATATAATGGATAAAAATAGATAAAATTACGTAGTCAAAATTGGTTATTATTGGTTTTGTATTTATGAATCAATGATTGGACTAATCATGGTGTCCAATCATTACACCATCATCCCTATGAAAAGAAAATTTTATGGAAGATAAAATTTTCGTTATAGATAAGTCGTACGAGTCAGTTCATATGAAAAAAAAATTATTGATTAATAGTTTTTTTTTTTTATAATAAAGAATTTTTTTTTCAAATTATTAATAAAATTTTTGGAAGAAAAAAAATAGATTTATTCAATCTTGTTTAGAAAAAACAAATTATTGTCTTTTAATTAGTATAAATATATATATTTATAGTTTTTTTTTTTTTTTTATCATTTTTTTTTGTTTTTATTAAAATATTTATTTATTATTATTATTTTTAAATATATATATTTATACTTTACAATTTTTTCCATTACTTTACTTTACTTTACTTTATTTTACTTTTAATTAGATTGAACATGTAACAAAATCTGATTAGATTATAATTATTATTGATTTTTACCTTATTTACTTAATTTAAGTTTATAATTTTCCTTTTTTTTTTTATAGCGTTAAATGTAGAAAGAATTTTCTAAATGTACAGTATATAATTTTTATATAGTTTAATTAATATTTTTTTTTTATATTTTTTCTATTTAAAATTAAAAGTTTATTATTTTTTTATGTATATTTATATACACATACCTATATGAAACTACTAATAAATTTTGAATAATTAATTTTGATTACTGAGAAAAAATTATTTATATTTTAATTTTTTTTTTTATTAATATTAATCTTTCTGTAATGATAGTTTCTTTTTCTTTTCAATGAAAATAAAGATTTTGGTTTTTATAGATTTTGGTATTATATTGTATTAAATTTTTTTTTACTTTGAATTATATTTTGCCTAGCTTTTCTTTACTTTACTTTATTTTACTTTGTTATTAAATTTGAATTTTTTTTTTTTTTATTTTTTTTTTTTTATAATTAGTTTTGATTGCCGTGTGGAAAAATTTACTTAATTATAATTCAATTTTATTTGATTTATTTTTTTTTTCTTATAAATCTTTTAATTTTTTTTTTTTTTTTTTTTTTTTTTTATAATAACATAAATAATGACAATAACAATAATATTTTTTTTTTCTTGCGATTTTATTTTGCCTATTAAATGTAGGGCTTTTAACTTTATTTTGCCTATCTGTTGTAGGGCTTTTTATTTTGCCTATCTGTGTAGGGCTTTCAATTTTGCCTATCTGTTGTAGGGCTTTTTTATTTTGCCTATCTGTGTAGGGCTTTCAATTTTGCCTATCTGTTGTAGGGCTTTTTTATTTTGTTCTGCCTAGTCAATGTAGGGCTTTGCTTTTTTTTTTAAGTTATATTGCTTCGCGGGAAATTTCGGTGTTAACGCGCTTTTCGTAGAAATAATTTGTCGTAGTTGACGCGCTGATTAATTATTATTGTTATGATTATTATTATTGTTATTTAAGCAAAAAAATTTTTTTTTAATACCACTAAGGAGAGTTATAGTCGGAAAATGAGTTATACTTAGTGTGATATATTTTTTCTTTGATGTAAGTCACTTGTTGTTATTTTCGATGATGTTGTCGATGATCTTTTGGTTGTTAAATTGCTGATAAGTTCATGATGGTAGTTTTTCTTGTAGAATGGAAACTGATGATACTGCTTAAACGATGCTTTGGGCCCTCGTTTAAAAATTTCCTCTTTTGGTCACTTTATTTTAATTTAAAAACAAAATTTATTCTGTTTTTAACACTGGATTGTTTTTGGGAATTGACAGTCGTACTATACTATCAATAAATCCCTCCGCTGCCACCAAATATGTAACGCGCCCGAAACCATTTTAAGAAAATTATACAATTTTATTAAAAGGTTTCGGTTGTTACATTTATTTAATATTTATTTTACACAATTAATAATTTTAAACTTTATTTTTGTTAATTTAATTTAAATATTTTTATTTTTGTTTTGAGTGTAATTTTTATTGATGTCTTATAAATGAACTTATCGCTTGTGACTTAACTATTAATTATTTAATAGTACTTTCCGACTTAGGTCTTAATTTTACTCTGATCTGCATTGTTTCAGATCTAAAGTAACTCTGACTGCCTTGTTTAAGGTCTAAAATAACTCTGATTAATTAATCGTTAGTATAAATTTCTTTACAATTTTAAATGTGCTTAGCTTGCATTTTAATTTGCACTTGACTTGCGTTGGCCTTGAAGGTTAACATAGTTTTTTAAAATGTAATTAGAAACAATGTGGGAATTATGAATTAATTTTGTGCAGATTATACAAATATTATTAAAAGATAAAATTAGATTTAATGGTCAAGACAAAGTATTAGTAATTAGAAACTTTTTGTTTTACGAATGAAACCGTGAATTGAAAATCTGCGAATTATACAAATATAATATAAATAATACAAATATTAAATTTAATTGTCAAGACAAAATATTAGTAATTAGAAACTTTTTGTTTTACGAATGAAACCGTGAATTGAAAATCTGCGAATTATACAAATATAATATAAATAATACAAATATTAAATTTTATTGTCAAGACAAAGTATTAGTAATTAGAAACATTAAGTTTAAATGCAAACGTAAGCAATTATACAATTTTTAATAAGTTAATATAATGGATAAAAATAGATAAAATTACGTAGTCAAAATTGGTTATTATTGGTTTTGTATTTATGAATCAATGATTGGACTAATCATGGTGTCCAATCATTACACTACTAGCATAGTCAATCGACTTGCCTTCATATACTATAGACCTCATATCATCGGTCCATATACCTACTAGCATAGTCAATCGACTTGCCTTCATAGTCAATCGACTTGCCTTCATATACTATAGACCTCATATCATCGGTCCATATACCTACTAGCATAGTCAATCGACTTGCCTTCATAGTCAATCGACTTGCCTTCATATACTATAGACCTCATATCATCGGTCCATATACCTACTAGCATAGTCAATCGACTTGCCTTCATATACTATAGACCTCATATCATCGGTCCATATACCTACTAGCATAGTCAATCGACTTGCCTTCATATATCATGGTACTATAGACCTCATATCATCGGTCCATATACCTACTAGCATAGTCAATCGACTTGCCTTCAAAGTCAATCGACTTGCCTTCATATATCATGGTACTATAGACCTCATATCATCGGTCCATATACCTACTAGCATAGTCAATCGACTTGCCTTCATAGTCAATCGACTTGCCTTCATATACTATAGACCTCATATCATCGGTCCATATACCTACTAGCATAGTCAATCGACTTGCCTTCATATACTATAGACCTCATATCATCGGTCCATATACCTACTAGCATAGTCAATCGACTTGCCTTCATAGTCAATCGACTTGCCTTCATATACTATAGACCTCATATCATCGGTCCATATACCTACTAGCATAGTCAGTCGACTTGCCTTCATATATCATGGTACTATAGACCTCATATCATCGGTCCATATACCTACTAGCATAGTCAATCGACTTGCCTTCATAGTCAATCGACTTGCCTTCATATACTATAGACCTCATATCATCGGTCCATATACCTACTAGCATAGTCAATCGACTTGCCTTCATATACTATAGACCTCATATCATCGGTCCATATACCTACTAGCATAGTCAATCGACTTGCCTTCATAGTCAATCGACTTGCCTTCATATACTATAGACCTCATATCATCGGTCCATATACCTACTAGCATAGTCAGTCGACTTGCCTTCATATATCATGGTACTATAGACCTCATATCATCGGTCCATATACCTACTAGCATAGTCAATCGACTTGCCTTCATAGTCAATCGACTTGCCTTCATATACTATAGACCTCATATCATCGGTCCATATACCTACTAGCATAGTCAATCGACTTGCCTTCATAGTCAATCGACTTGCCTTCATATACTATAGACCTCATATCATCGGTCCATATACCTACTAGCATAGTCAATCGACTTGCCTTCATAGTCAATCGACTTGCCTTCATATACTATAGACCTCATATCATCGGTCCATATACCTACTAGCATAGTCAATCGACTTGCCTTCATATACTATAGACCTCATATCATCGGTCCATATACCTACTAGCATAGTCAGTCGACTTGCCTTCATAGTCAATCGACTTGCCTTCATATACTATAGACCTCATATCATCGGTCCATATACCTACTAGCATAGTCAATCGACTTGCCTGCATAGTCAATCGACTTGCCTTCATATACTATAGACCTCATATCATCGGTCCATATACCTACTAGCATAGTCAATCGACTTGCCTTCATATACTATAGACCTCATATCATCGGTCCATATACCTACTAGCATAGTCAATCGACTTGCCTTCATAGTCAATCGACTTGCCTTCATATACTATAGACCTCATATCATCGGTCCATATACCTACTAGCATAGTCAGTCGACTTGCCTTCATATATCATGGTACTATAGACCTCATATCATCGGTCCATATACCTACTAGCATAGTCAATCGACTTGCCTTCATAGTCAATCGACTTGCCTTCATATACTATAGACCTCATATCATCGGTCCATATACCTACTAGCATAGTCAATCGACTTGCCTTCATATACTATAGACCTCATATCATCGGTCCATATACCTACTAGCATAGTCAATCGACTTGCCTTCATAGTCAATCGACTTGCCTTCATATACTATAGACCTCATATCATCGGTCCATATACCTACTAGCATAGTCAGTCGACTTGCCTTCATAGTCAATCGACTTGCCTTCATATACTATAGACCTCATATCATCGGTCCATATACCTACTAGCATAGTCAGTCGACTTGCCTTCATATATCATGGTACTATAGACCTCATATCATCGGTCCATATACCTACTAGCATAGTCAATCGACTTGCCTTCATAGTCAATCGACTTGCCTTCATATACTATAGACCTCATATCATCGGTCCATATACCTACTAGCATAGTCAATCGACTTGCCTTCATATACTATAGACCTCATATCATCGGTCCATATACCTACTAGCATAGTCAATCGACTTGCCTTCATAGTCAATCGACTTGCCTTCATATACTATAGACCTCATATCATCGGTCCATATACCTACTAGCATAGTCAGTCGACTTGCCTTCATATATCATGGTACTATAGACCTCATATCATCGGTCCATATACCTACTAGCATAGTCAATCGACTTGCCTTCATAGTCAATCGACTTGCCTTCATATACTATAGACCTCATATCATCGGTCCATATACCTACTAGCATAGTCAGTCGACTTGCCTTCATATACTATAGACCTCATATCATCGGTCCATATACCTACTAGCATAGTCAATCGACTTGCCTTCATATACTATAGACCTCATATCATCGGTCCATATACCTACTAGCATAGTCAATCGACTTGCCTTCATAGTCAATCGACTTGCCTTCATATACTATAGACCTCATATCATCGGTCCATATACCTACTAGCATAGTCAATCGACTTGCCTTCATAGTCAATCGACTTGCCTTCATATACTATAGACCTCATATCATCGGTCCATATACCTACTAGCATAGTCAATCGACTTGCCTTCATATACTATAGACCTCATATCATCGGTCCATATACCTACTAGCATAGTCAATCGACTTGCCTTCATATATCATGGTACTATAGACCTCATATCATCGGTCCATATACCTACTAGCATAGTCAATCGACTTGCCTTCATAGTCAATCGACTTGCCTTCATATACTATAGACCTCATATCATCGGTCCATATACCTACTAGCATAGTCAATCGACTTGCCTTCATATACTATAGACCTCATATCATCGGTCCATATACCTACTAGCATAGTCAATCGACTTGCCTTCATATATCATGGTACTATAGACCTCATATCATCGGTCCATATACCTACTAGCATAGTCAATCGACTTGCCTTCAAAGTCAATCGACTTGCCTTCAAAGTCAATCGACTTGCCTTCATATATCATGGTACTATAGACCTCATATCATCGGTCCATATACCTACTAGCATAGTCAATCGACTTGCCTTCATAGTCAATCGACTTGCCTTCATATACTATAGACCTCATATCATCGGTCCATATACCTACTAGCATAGTCAATCGACTTGCCTTCATAGTCAATCGACTTGCCTTCATATACTATAGACCTCATATCATCGGTCCATATACCTACTAGCATAGTCAATCGACTTGCCTTCATAGTCAATCGACTTGCCTTCATATACTATAGACCTCATATCATCGGTCCATATACCTACTAGCATAGTCAATCGACTTGCCTTCATAGTCAATCGACTTGCCTTCATATACTATAGACCTCATATCATCGGTCCATATACCTACTAGCATAGTCAATCGACTTGCCTTCATATACTATAGACCTCATATCATCGGTCCATATACCTACTAGCATAGTCAATCGACTTGCCTTCATAGTCAATCGACTTGCCTTCATATACTATAGACCTCATATCATCGGTCCATATACCTACTAGCATAGTCAATCGACTTGCCTTCATATACTATAGACCTCATATCATCGGTCCATATACCTACTAGCATAGTCAATCGACTTGCCTTCATATACTATAGACCTCATATCATCGGTCCATATACCTACTAGCATAGTCAATCGACTTGCCTTCATAGTCAATCGACTTGCCTTCATATATCATGGTACTATAGACCTCATATCATCGGTCCATATACCTACTAGCATAGTCAATCTGCCTTCATAGTCAATCGACTTGCCTTCATATACTATAGACCTCATATCATCGGTCCATATACCTACTAGCATAGTCAATCGACTTGCCTTCATATACTATAGACCTCATATCATCGGTCCATATACCTACTAGCATAGTCAATCGACTTGCCTTCATATATCATGGTACTATAGACCTCATATCATCGGTCCATATACCTACTAGCATAGTCAATCGACTTGCCTTCAAAGTCAATCGACTTGCCTTCATATATCATGGTACTATAGACCTCATATCATCGGTCCATATACCTACTAGCATAGTCAATCGACTTGCCTTCATATATCATGGTACTATAGACCTCATATCATCGGTCCATATACCTACTAGCATAGTCAATCGACTTGCCTTCATATATCATGGTACTATAGACCTCATATCATCGGTCCATATACCTACTAGCATAGTCAATCGACTTGCCTGCATAGTCAATCGACTTGCCTTCATATACTATAGACCTCATATCATCGGTCCATATACCTACTAGCATAGTCAATCGACTTGCCTTCATATACTATAGACCTCATATCATCGGTCCATATACCTACTAGCATAGTCAATCGACTTGCCTTCATAGTCAATCGACTTGCCTTCATATACTATAGACCTCATATCATCGGTCCATATACCTACTAGCATAGTCAGTCGACTTGCCTTCATATATCATGGTACTATAGACCTCATATCATCGGTCCATATACCTACTAGCATAGTCAATCGACTTGCCTTCATAGTCAATCGACTTGCCTTCATATACTATAGACCTCATATCATCGGTCCATATACCTACTAGCATAGTCAATCGACTTGCCTTCATATACTATAGACCTCATATCATCGGTCCATATACCTACTAGCATAGTCAATCGACTTGCCTTCATAGTCAATCGACTTGCCTTCATATACTATAGACCTCATATCATCGGTCCATATACCTACTAGCATAGTCAGTCGACTTGCCTTCATATATCATGGTACTATAGACCTCATATCATCGGTCCATATACCTACTAGCATAGTCAATCGACTTGCCTTCATAGTCAATCGACTTGCCTTCATATACTATAGACCTCATATCATCGGTCCATATACCTACTAGCATAGTCAATCGACTTGCCTTCATAGTCAATCGACTTGCCTTCATATACTATAGACCTCATATCATCGGTCCATATACCTACTAGCATAGTCAATCGACTTGCCTTCATAGTCAATCGACTTGCCTTCATATACTATAGACCTCATATCATCGGTCCATATACCTACTAGCATAGTCAATCGACTTGCCTTCATATACTATAGACCTCATATCATCGGTCCATATACCTACTAGCATAGTCAATCGACTTGCCTTCATAGTCAATCGACTTGCCTTCATATACTATAGACCTCATATCATCGGTCCATATACCTACTAGCATAGTCAGTCGACTTGCCTTCATAGTCAATCGACTTGCCTTCATATACTATAGACCTCATATCATCGGTCCATATACCTACTAGCATAGTCAGTCGACTTGCCTTCATATATCATGGTACTATAGACCTCATATCATCGGTCCATATACCTACTAGCATAGTCAATCGACTTGCCTTCATAGTCAATCGACTTGCCCTCATAGTCGATGACTATACCTACTATGATATACAATAGACCTACCAAGTAGGTATACTATATATCATATATCAAGCCAATAGGTTATCGGTCTTGGCTTGATGATAGTATGATGGTATATCATACTCGGTCTTTACTCTCCTTTCTCTAACCAGAATAAAAACTTATATAAGGAAAGTGGTCTAGCAGGGTTAGAAAATGCACACTTTTCATATAAAAACACACTAAGGAGGCCTGGTGTCTATACTTTAGTAGATATATATACATGGTGGGGTCCAAAAATTTGAAAAATAGGCCTAGGAGGTTGAAATTCGGTATATAGGTACATGGAGGTGTTCTAAGCATACCGAGGTGGTCCCCGATGTCGGCCGGGGTCCAGGGGGCCCGTGGGGGTCCGTGGGGGCCCGTGGGGGCCGAAAATTTAAATAATAGGCCTAGGAGGTTGAAATTCGGTATATAGGTACATGGAGGTGTTCTAAGCATACCGAGGTGGTCCCCGATGTCGGCCGGGGTCCGGGGGGCCCGTGGGGGCCCGTGGGGGCCGAAAATTTAAATAATAGGCCTAGGATGTTGAAATTCGGTATATAGGTACATGGAGGTGTTCTAAGCATACCGAGGTGGTCCCCGATGTCGGCCGGGGTCCGGGGGGCCCGTGGGGGCCCGTGGGGGCCGAAAATTTAAATAATAGGCCTAGGAGGTTGAAATTCGGTATATAGGTACATGGAGGTGTTCTAAGCATACCGAGGTGGTCCCCGATGTCGGCCGGGGTCCGGGGGGCCCGTGGGGGCCCGTGGGGGCCGAAAATTTAAATAATAGGCCTAGGAGGTTGAAATTCGGTATATAGGTACATGGAGGTGTTCTAAGCATACCGAGGTGGTCCCCGATGTCGGCCGGGGTCCAGGGGGCCCGTGGGGGCCGAAATTTTAAATAATAGGCCTAGAAGATTGAAATTTGGTATATAGGGTCAGGGAGACATGCCAAGAGCTTTGGGGGGGTTCCCGAGGTCCTAAGTTCCGGAGGGGTCCGGAAAATTTCAAAATTGGGCTAGAGAGCCAAAACTCGGTACAGGTGATCTACATGGCATGGCGAGTTGCCAATGAAGTCCAAATTTCCGGGGGCGTCCGGAAAATTCAGGATTGTCCTAGGAAGCTC
>CAWWDJ010000086.1:0-7500 GCA_963942525.1 Ptychoptera contaminata | reverse complement strand
GGCGCCTTAACATCACGTTTGGTTCATCCCACAGCGCCAGTTCTGCTTACCAAAAGTGGCCCACTAGGCACACTATATCATTAATATCTTATACTTCATTCAAGAAAGTACAAGTGCTTACCCATTTAAAGTTTGAGAATAGGTTAAGGTCGTTTCGGCCCTAATGCCTCTAATCATTCGCTTTACCAGATAAGATTATATATAAATATAATGTATGCCAGCTATCCTGAGGGAAACTTCGGAGGGAACCAGCTACTAGATGGTTCGATTGGTCTTTCGCCCCTATACCCAATTCTGACAATCGATTTGCACGTCAGAACTGCTTCGGTCCTCCATCAGAGTTTCCCCTGACTTCAACCTGATCAGGTATAGTTCACCATCTTTCGGGTCCTAGCGTATATGCTCAAAGTATGCCTCTATGTCATAATGACACTATTGAGACATCCCGGGTTGGCATTACATAATAAAATATTACATAGTTAAACCCATAATAGTTATGTTAATTATGCTTTTGAATTTATAATTTAATATATATCCAATAACTTGCATATATGCTAGACTCCTTAGTCCGTGTTTCAAGACGGGTCCCGAAGGTATCCCAAACATATTCGTTGCTGATCAGATATATACACATCACATAAATGTGACACACATAAAGTGTATAGTATTATCTTTAAAAACCATCAATTATATTTAACAGAATAAACATATATTGCAAAAAAATTTACAATAAAATATCATAACTTTTACAAACATATAACGTCTATTCTTATGTCAAATTATTAATGGATCGCAACGTCTTCAAGGGAAAAGTGCATATTAGAGATTATTATAAAAATAATTCTAACATTGAATTTCCCCTTTCAGATATTCGGGTTCAACGGGCTTAACCCCTAAGCGGTTTCACGTACTATTTAACTCTCTATTCAGAGTCCTTTTCAACTTTCCCTCACGGTACTTGTTTGCTATCGGTCTCATAGTTATATTTAGCTTTAGATGGAGTTTATCACCCACTTTGTGCTGCACTATCAAGCAACACGACTCAAAAAAGAAACCTTCTTATAATATATAATAGTTGTACGGGCCTGGCACCCTCTATGGGTAAATGGCCGCATTCAAGATGGACTTGAACTTATTATAATATTTATAAGATAGTAGGCTCTTTCATACACAGCATATCTGTACACCTTTACGGTTTAAGACTATGTGTTGAGCTTTTCCTGTTTCGCTCGCCGCTACTTAAGGAATCCTAGTTAGTTTCTTTTCCTCCCCTCATTAATATGCTTAAATTCAGGGGGTAGTCACACATGAGTTGAGGTCACATTATAATTTTCAATCTTTTTTCAATATAAATCTATCTTTATACTTCATATGCTCAATTCAAATTTATAATAATTTTAATGACATATAGAAGTTAAATATAATTTATATATCATAATATTTCATATTATTATACGTATTTATATAATAATACATTAAGCAGTCTTTATATAAATAAAAACTAGTTCATTTATGATAATATAATGACCCTCAACCATGTGTGGTTCATGCAGTTAATTAAAATTAATTAAATAACATCGCATGAACCGCCATTTGCGTTCGAAATGTCGATGTTCATGTGTCCTGCAGTTCACATGGCGACGCGCAGTTTGCTGCGTTCTTCATCGACCTATGAGCCAAGTGATCCCCCGCTTAGGGTAATATAGTAATTAAATTTAATAAAATATGTTAATAAACATTATATTGTACGAGACTATGCCTTTATGTTATATATTTACATATATACACATATATCGACTAGATACGATCATGCATATAGCATGGTGGCATCTCAATACCTTTATGTCTAATATAATTAGAACATATATCGACTTGACGATCATATTCATATTTAACTATGAATATGGTGGTATAATTTGGTTATATATTTATTAGGTTTAAATCAATAATGATCCTTCCGCAGGTTCACCTACGGAAACCTTGTTACGACTTTTACTTCCTCTAAATAATCAAGTTTGGTCAACTTCTGCGAAGCAACCGCAATACACAAGGTATCACGGGGATCGCGTCCGGAGACCTCACTAAATAATTCAATCGGTAGTAGCGACGGGCGGTGTGTACAAAGGGCAGGGACGTAATCAATACGAGCTTATGACTCGCGTTTACTGGGAATTCCAGGTTCATGTAAACAGTTACAGTCTACAATCCCTAGTAAGACAGTATTTGAAAGGTTTACCCGTACCTCTCAGCCTAGGAAACATATTGCAACTCTCATTGTAGCGCGCGTGCAGCCCAGAACATCTAAGGGCATCACAGACCTGTTATTGCTCAATCTCATTATTGCTAGACACAATTTGTCCACTTAAGAAGCTAAGTGTCTCTCCTTATATAATTAACCATTAGATTATTCACATATATCAAGACAAACCAACAGGTATAACTCCACATCACATAGCATAATACATAAATACAAGTATAAATGAATCAGTATGCAATGCTTCAGCGCTATACTCCTGCCAGCATCTATTTAATATATTTGAGTCTCGTTCGTTATCGGAATTAACCAGACAAATCACTCCACGAACTAAGAACGGCCATGCACCACCACCCATATATTCGAGAAAGAGCTATCAATCTGTCTTACTCATTTATGTTCGGACCTGGTAAGTTTTCCCGTGTTGAGTCAAATTAAGCCGCAGGCTCCACTCCTGGTGGTGCCCTTCCGTCAATTCCTTTAAGTTTCAGCTTTGCAACCATACTTCCCCCGGAGCCCAAAAGCTTTGGTTTCCCGAAAGTTATTGGATGAACCATATTAAGTAGCTACATCCAATTGCTGGCTGGCATTGTTTATGGTTAGAACTAGGGCGGTATCTGATCGCCTTCGAACCTCTAACTTTCGTTCTTGATTAATGAAAACATCTTTGGCAAATGCTTTCGCAATAGTTAGTCTTACTACGGTCCAAGAATTTCACCTCTATCGTAGTAATACTAATGCCCCCAACAGCTTCTATTAATCATTGCCTCTTGGTCTAAAAACCAAATTACAAAATAGAACAGAGACCTTATTTCATTATCCCATGCACTAAATATTTAGGCATAAAGCCTGCTTTAAGCACTTTAATTTGTTCAAAGTAATAGAACCGGTCCACGGCAGCACTCGATTAAGAGCACTGTTCATGGATTTAAAGTAATAACCAGGAATTAGGAAATTACTTAAATGGATGGGCGA
This sequence comes from Ptychoptera contaminata, assembly GCA_963942525.1. Lineage (NCBI taxonomy): Eukaryota > Metazoa > Arthropoda > Insecta > Diptera > Ptychopteridae > Ptychoptera > Ptychoptera contaminata. The sequence continues at coordinate 4,271 of CAWWDJ010000086.1, read as the reverse complement.
TACAGATAATTCTTTGCTACACGAATGTAACAAAAAGCTAGTGCATCGTTAACCAACCAACCGGCAATACGTTTAAGCAACGGAGTGATGTACAACACCGACTACGCGGGGTACTACTCGTGCTAAACACAAGTTCAACTACGAACGTTTTAACCGCAACAACTTTAATATACGCTATTGGAGCTGGAGTTACCGCGGCTGCTGGCACCAGACTTGCCCTCCAATTGTTCCTTGTTAAAGGATTTAAAGTGTACTCATTCCAATTACAGGGCCTCGGATATGAGTCCTGTATTGTTATTTTTCGTCACTACCTCCCCGTGCCGGGAGTGGGTAATTTACGCGCCTGCTGCCTTCCTTAGATGTGGTAGCCGTTTCTCGGGCTCCCTCTCCGGAATCGAACCCTGATTCCCCGTTACCCGTTGCAACCATGGTAGTCCTCTACATTACCATCAATAGTTGATAGGGCAGACATTTGAAAGATATGTCGTCGGCACAATGGCCATACGATCAGCAAAGTTATCCAGATTCATGTAAAACAAGCGACCAGTAAACTGATCGATTGGTTTCAATCTAATAAAAGCACACGTCCGTAAGGTTTCGTGTTTTATTGCATGTATTAGCTCTAGAATTACCACAGTTATCCAAGTAAATTTAGATAATCTATTAAACCATAACTGATATAATGAGCCTTTTGCGGTTTCACTTTAATTTAGCTTGTACTTAGACATGCATGGCTTAATCTTTGAGACAAGCATATAACTACTGGCAGGATCAACCAGAATAGTATTTTTACATTTAACCTCAATATTATATATTTGAGTATATTTATTTACTATATGCCAAGGTATTTCCATATATTTTACCAATCAATACGCAAACAGCTAATATCAATATGGTGTATATACATATATACCTTAGGCTATATTTATTATATTTATATATTATTTATATATTATATTTATTATTTATCACGATACACAAGTTCTTACTACCATTACTTTCGTATGGTAGACGAATCAAAGCTATATATCGAAGTATAGACCTTATCATCTATACCTCTTCTTACTATTAAAATTAAAAAACTTATATAAGGAAAGTGGCCTCGCAGGGTTAGAAAATGCACACTTTTCATATAAAAACACACTAAGGAGGCCTGGTGTCTATACTTTAGTAGGTATATATACCTACCCATCGACATCAGACCTCGAATGGTTGACTACCATAGTTAATCGACTTGCCTTCATAGTCAATCGACTTGCCTTCATATATCATGGTACTATAGACCTCATATCATCGGTCCATATACCTACTAGCATAGTCAATCGACTTGCCTTCATATACTATAGACCTCATATCATCGGTCCATATACCTACTAGCATAGTCAATCGACTTGCCTTCATAGTCAATCGACTTGCCTTCATATACTATAGACCTCATATCATCGGTCCATATACCTACTAGCATAGTCAGTCGACTTGCCTTCATAGTCAATCGACTTGCCTTCATATACTATAGACCTCATATCATCGGTCCATATACCTACTAGCATAGTCAATCGACTTGCCTTCATAGTCAATCGACTTGCCTTCATATACTATAGACCTCATATCATCGGTCCATATACCTACTAGCATAGTCAGTCGACTTGCCTTCATATATCATGGTACTATAGACCTCATATCATCGGTCCATATACCTACTAGCATAGTCAATCGACTTGCCTTCATATATCATGGTACTATAGACCTCATATCATCGGTCCATATACCTACTAGCATAGTCAATCGACTTGCCTTCATATATCATGGTACTATAGACCTCATATCATCGGTCCATATACCTACTAGCATAGTCAATCGACTTGCCTTCATAGTCAATCGACTTGCCTTCATATACTATAGACCTCATATCATCGGTCCATATACCTACTAGCATAGTCAATCGACTTGCCTTCATAGTCAATCGACTTGCCTTCATATACTATAGACCTCATATCATCGGTCCATATACCTACTAGCATAGTCAATCGACTTGCCTTCATATACTATAGACCTCATATCATCGGTCCATATACCTACTAGCATAGTCAATCGACTTGCCTTCATAGTCAATCGACTTGCCTTCATATACTATAGACCTCATATCATCGGTCCATATACCTACTAGCATAGTCAGTCGACTTGCCTTCATATATCATGGTACTATAGACCTCATATCATCGGTCCATATACCTACTAGCATAGTCAATCGACTTGCCTTCATAGTCAATCGACTTGCCTTCATAGTCAATCGACTTGCCTTCATATACTATAGACCTCATATCATCGGTCCATATACCTACTAGCATAGTCAATCGACTTGCCTTCATAGTCAATCGACTTGCCCTCATAGTCGATGACTATACCTACTATGATATACAATAGACCTACCAAGTAGGTATACTATATATCATATATCAAGCCAATAGGTTATCGGTCTTGGCTTGATGATAGTATGATGGTATATCATACTCGGTCTTTACTCTCCTTTCTCTAACCAGAATAAAAACTTATATAAGGAAAGTGGTCTAGCAGGGTTAGAAAATGCACACTTTTCATATAAAAACACACTAAGGAGGCCTGGTGTCTATACTTTAGTAGGTATATATACCTACCCATCGACATCAGACCTCGAATGGTTGACTACCATAGTTAATCGACTTGCCTTCATAGTCAATCGACTTGCCTTCATATATCATGGTACTATAGACCTCATATCATCGGTCCATATACCTACTAGCATAGTCAATCGACTTGCCTGCATAGTCAATCGACTTGCCTTCATATACTATAGACCTCATATCATCGGTCCATATACCTACTAGCATAGTCAATCGACTTGCCTTCATAGTCAATCGACTTGCCTTCATATACTATAGACCTCATATCATCGGTCCATATACCTACTAGCATAGTCAATCGACTTGCCTTCATAGTCAATCGACTTGCCTTCATATATCATGGTACTATAGACCTCATATCATCGGTCCATATACCTACTAGCATAGTCAATCGACTTGCCTGCATAGTCAATCGACTTGCCTTCATATATCATGGTACTATAGACCTCATATCATCGGTCCATATACCTACTAGCATAGTCAATCGACTTGCCTGCATAGTCAATCGACTTGCCTTCATATACTATAGACCTCATATCATCGGTCCATATACCTACTAGCATAGTCAATCGACTTGCCTTCATAGTCAATCGACTTGCCTTCATATACTATAGACCTCATATCATCGGTCCATATACCTACTAGCATAGTCAATCGACTTGCCTGCATAGTCAATCGACTTGCCTTCATATACTATAGACCTCATATCATCGGTCCATATACCTACTAGCATAGTCAATCGACTTGCCTTCATAGTCAATCGACTTGCCTTCATAGTCAATCGACTTGCCTTCATATACTATAGACCTCATATCATCGGTCCATATACCTACTAGCATAGTCAATCGACTTGCCTTCATAGTCAATCGACTTGCCCTCATAGTCGATGACTATACCTACTATGATATACAATAGACCTACCAAGTAGGTATACTATATATCATATATCAAGCCAATAGGTTATCGGTCTTGGCTTGATGATAGTATGATGGTATATCATACTCGGTCTTTACTCTCCTTTCTCTAACCAGAATAAAAACTTATATAAGGAAAGTGGTCTAGCAGGGTTAGAAAATGCACACTTTTCATATAAAAACACACTAAGGAGGCCTGGTGTCTATACTTTAGTAGGTATATATACTTACCCATCGACATCAGACCTCGAATGGTTGACTACCATAGTTAATCGACTTGCCTTCATAGTCAATCGACTTGCCTTCATATATCATGGTACTATAGACCTCATATCATCGGTCCATATACCTACTAGCATAGTCAATCGACTTGCCTGCATAGTCAATCGACTTGCCTTCATATACTATAGACCTCATATCATCGGTCCATATACCTACTAGCATAGTCAATCGACTTGCCTTCATAGTCAATCGACTTGCCTTCATATACTATAGACCTCATATCATCGGTCCATATACCTACTAGCATAGTCAATCGACTTGCCTTCATAGTCAATCGACTTGCCTTCATATATCATGGTACTATAGACCTCATATCATCGGTCCATATACCTACTAGCATAGTCAATCGACTTGCCTGCATAGTCAATCGACTTGCCTTCATATATCATGGTACTATAGACCTCATATCATCGGT
>CAWWDJ010000085.1:0-17392 GCA_963942525.1 Ptychoptera contaminata | reverse complement strand
TTCATGGCTCAGTACGTGAAAATAGCCTTGCACTGCGTCCATGTTACCATCGAACGGTTAATACATTCCAGCTTGGAATTTCAAATTAGTTTCAACGCCAAACATATGTCCAATCATTCATCTTATTGCTCAGAAGGCAGTGGAAGTAAAAATAGGCTTAACATGGCTCTATGCTTATTATCCCATTTATTATTCTGAGGCTTCTATGGAAGATGGAAAGAAATTTCGCGAATCCTCCATATCCATGAAAAAGAAAGACATAAGGTACATTCCATCAGGTGAAGCACAAATGAAACAGCCTAAAAGCAATCGATCATTAGCACCAATTTCTAACTTTCCTAAAAAGATTTGTTCTCAGTAATATTGGAAGCCACATTTCAGAAAGCAATTTGAGTGCCTCAACTCCTCGCACTTCATAGCGACAAAATGGTAAATAATTCACCTGCCAAATAGCCTGTCAAGGACCTTTTAGCCAAAAGAATAAAGAACAACAAAAGCCGTATATTGAGATTGTCAACGAAACCGAACGAACCGAGTTTATTTAAAATCATTTTCAAGGTCTCCTTACCTCGACCAGAATCAGTTTTGTACCGAAAGCGAAAATCCCCATTCTCACACCGACTATCCGACACCAAGTCGCAGAAAAAAAGGAAGAAGAAAAGACGAAGGAAAACTTGCAAAAAGGACATTGCCGCGACATGGTGACGATATTCTATTTTCTCCTCGTGTGCTGTTGCTCAACTCCTATTATCCCTTCACTTGGCAATAAAATCATCCTTCACCGTGCTTCTACGAAATCGAAAAGGAGAAGAACAAAGGAAATAAGGAAAGAAGAATATCAAGGCGTACGTGCATATGCAAAATACTCCTACCTACCACGTGGTGGATGTGGGTCTGTACGAATCTGCCCGGGTGTGCAGTGAATGAAGGTCCTTGAATTCACGTTGTTCACTTTTTGCTTCAGCGTGATTGTTTCAAATTATATTTACCGAAGCAATTGTGTGTGTCACAACAATTTGTCATTGTTTGCACGAGTGAGCCGTAATGGAGCGAGCACTACGGGTGGTGGTGCTACTACTCCTACTACGATGCGGTGGCATTTTGCGGTGGAAATTCGTATTTTCTTTAGTTAGGTATTGGGCTTTTTAAGGACAAAAGAAAAACTTAGGAATGAAATCAATAGGTTTAGGACGTAGAGTTTGGGCTCTTTCCTCGAAGGACACGAACGAACATCCTGACACTTGACATGAGATAAACTGCCATTAGCAATCAACTAATCAGCCCGGCAAACCATAATGCTTCACCGAATCAGTATCTGGCTGTGATGTGCCGTGGTCTAATGGATCGTTCCCCAGGATGTGACCAGAACGTGCAAGCTCAATGGAGCTCCAATCTAACTAATGAATTATTGAAAGCGGTCAAGGTACTATGGTCATGTCATCTCGAGTTTAAAGCCTAAAATAAGTTATACCACGAATCTGATGCCTTTCATCATGTCCCTGTGGTATGGTGAAGCTAGACCGAAGAAAAAACTAGTAAAAAAACTCTCACTCAAAGTGCCATCATCATACTAGGAAGAAACCATCCAATCCGAGAATCATGGCAGTGGTTACCCCGTCAGATTTCTCTAAAGCTTTTAGTTCTACGTTACATAAACTTGCAGGCTTGCTCAACTTTCCTGCAATGCCTAACTAAAATAAATATTACTCTGCCTTCCTAAGCCTGCACAAGCTTTCTACCAAGGCTCAGTTATCGTCTAACCTTCTGCTAAGCTCTGGTGTCCCTCAGGGTTCTATTCTAGGTCCACTTTTCTTTTGCTTCTCATGGTTTTCCAAAAGTACTTATCGGAAACGGTTTTTCTAAAATCAATCAGGACCTACCTGTCATCGCCTAGTGGTCAGCCATCAAAGGTTTGCTCTTAAGTCCAAAGCATTCCTCATGCAAGCAATAGCTCCCATTCGACGACCTGCCCTCATTGTCCAAGTAGACTTGGTATTCAAATCCAGAATCTGGCTTTAGTCTCTAATAACACCCTATCTTGGAGCCTACACCGCGCTACGAGGTCTTCCCCATAACCGAAACTTTTTGTCTGCCCAAACTAAACTAGTGCTGGCTACTATTCGCTATGTGTATTCGATCTCCCGTCGCAAGTTCAATTGAACTTTTAACTCCATTCTGGGGCCATATTTATTGTTCGCAGATTGGATCAATTTCGTATTCCCGACAAGTTTCAATTGCCTTTCAATATCAACAATATCAATATCATCAATTAAACACCACCTGCAAAACCTACAAAACCTACCCCGTCCAAAAATATATAAAGGTTCTTCAGAGGCTTTTTATAAACAACTTAATAAACAAACTCGAATTTAAGACCAAGAAGTTGCCACGAAATCCCTTTTCACATTTAAGTCCCTTTAAAAATCGCATTTACTTGGGCCAACCCTCCCACTCTCCATCCTTCTTAGGGGAGCTCCTGAACAGGTAGTAATATGCAAAATGATTATTTATTTATTTAGAAACATGCGGAAAATACTTTCAATACCGCTACTCAAACATGTTTTATAAATTCGGGGGAAAAACGAAATGTGGTTCGGAGAACGAGAGGTAGAGCTTTGCACACGTTGTAACTTCATTAGGGCGAGCATAATGAACGAGGTGAGTTCTTATTTCTTGGTGATTGGCTCACGGGTTACTGCGGCGAGAGGGGAGCTTAACTTTACTTTTCTATTTCAGTTTTACAACTCGGAAATTTATAACAACGATGCGTGGCAGAGGCTAATGAATGGGGTAAATGGGGAAGATGGTAATTTTTAAAGCACCTTTTCATGGGGTGACTTTAAGGCGAGGATGTTGTTTAGTGTAAAAGCCAAAGGAGAAAATGCAGGAAAAAAAATTGAATTTGTCAGTTGATGAACCTTGATTCAAGCAGGACAAATTATGAGCCTTGTCATTCGTGATTTTACCTACTAGACCTCGACCCTTCCACGAAAAAGTGGCACAAACCTTCAAAGTGTTAATTAAATTTGATTTTTCGAATTTTGTTTAAAAGCCTAAGCTAACCCATCAGATGTCTCATCTTTGAATGTTGTGAAGCAAATATGTGTGAAAATGTAATTCAAAGAACAAAACTAAGAAAAAGGACCAGCCTGGGTGCCCTTAAAAATTTCTAAAATGTTGCCTAAGTTGCTCCTTTAACTTACTGATAGCGAATTCCATAGCCTTACGGCGTAAATGAAAGACTGTTTTGTAACGAACTGGTGTCTCTGGTGAAGGTATATTGGAGCACTTTGATTCTGAAGAGGAAGATTGGTGTCCTAAACTAAGGAAGTTTTGAAAGTCTATGCCAAGCAGGGTTTTAACGAATGACGAAATATGATCCACTTTGCTTGTTAGCTTGCAGAAACTGTGGCTATCGAGATCGCAAAAGACTGGGAGTGAATAGGGTACAATAGGGATCAATAGCGTCTTGACGAGCGTTGATTTAATGCTAAATGGGAGACAAATTTCAGAGTTGCATAATGTACGCAAAACAGCGTATACTAGTTATGTTGGTGATGTGAAACCCACGTAAGCCATTGATCAAAGATGACTCCAATGTTTGCAGTAGTCCTTACATAGTCGATATTGCTCCCCATTGGCTTAGATAGGTGAGGAGTTACTTAAGTCTAGGATAGAATAACCTATGACGATGGCATGGCTCTTAGTGGAATTGAGCATAAGCTAGTTTTATATGACCAAAGTATAATGGCCTGGATATCCTCATTTAACCGCGCAGCAGCACTTGTCTTTTAGAGAAATGGGTAGCAGATATATAATTAGACGTCGTCTGTGCACATATGTACCTTGTTTCAGAATGGCAGCTAGACAGCTAGAACAGTAAGGGCCCAAGGAAAGCTCCTTGAGGGACTCCCGTTTTGGTTTTGTAAAAGGAGAAGTTACCATACATATAAAGCTTGGCTTCGGTCTACAAAGTTATAATGAGTCTTAGCGCTGAGGAATCCAAATTGAAGCAATGTTTGAGTTTTTGGAGAAGGATTTCATGTGGGGCTGTATCAAAAGGTTCAATAGAACCAACGATATCACATGGTCCATATCATTTCACAGCGAAAGTCTTCAACAATCACTGGTTGCACAGAGGTGCAGCTATGTTGTGGCCTGAAACCTGACTGAGACTGAAGCTTATGTCGGTTTAAGAAAAAGTTCGATTGCGTGCTCAGAAACTTTTCGAAAACCTTAGGTATGAACGGTAATATAGAGATGACGATATTCCTTATTATGATTATTTTCATGTTAGGAATGAATTTAGAAGTCTTCCAGAATCTAGAGCAGCTGAGGATGGTAAGGATTATAAGCCCTCTAGATTGTAGGGTAGACGGAGCTGGTAATGATGTTATTAAAGATGTTAAGGCGGTGTGGATGATTAATTTTAAGAATTTGGGGTTCATAAAATCCAAGCCAATGGCGTTCGTTTTGATTGCAAGCGTCAATTCAAGCACATCCTCTTCGTAGTGTCTAAAAAAGCCAAAGCTATCAGCTAAGATGGGTATATTACTAGAATCTATAGTGTCAACCTCGTTCGGATCTCGAATTTCTTATTTAGCTTTTCGATATTGATGTCTCCTGAGGTCTCAGCCTTTATTTGTTTATCCATACCTAGCGTCTTATTGATCTTCCAGGTTTGCTTAACGTTTTAACCGGGTTTGAATTGAGATATAAGACATTCAGGTTTCGAACTCCTGATTTCGTTTTTGTTGGTACGTGCTTATCAAACAGGTTATTAATGGTAGATGTAAGAAAACTCAACCTGCTCATCATCGGAAAACATGTAGTACAGGCTAAAACCGAAGTGATCATCATCATCATCATTTCCTGTATCTCCCACGGGAGCACAGGGCCTCAATAAAGCATTTCCATCTGATCATGTTTTTGTATGATCCTTTGTCTTTGGATTTTTCCGGTTAATTGGAGGGTCTCAGGTCTCGCAACCGTAGAGCAGTATTGAGATAACGTTTGATAGATAACGGCTCATTTTTGTTTGTAAGGTTATTTACTTCGACTTCCAGATTTGGCGCAGCTGTGCATATGCGCTTCTTGTTTTGTTTATTCTGGCCAGAATACCCTTTCCTGCCTCTGTGAAATCCACGTCTTGTTCAATTTCTTTGCCATGTATCATTGCATAAAATTGGCTAACCTTACCCGACATGGCGCACAGATCATTGAGTTTTGCTTGCAGTGCGATCTTACATGCCTCTTACCTTACATTCTTTGGCCGGATGTCATCAATAATAATAAGAAAGAGGATCGGCGAGAGTTACCACCCTCGGCGAGCACCTGCGCTGGTTGTGATGAACGAGGTGTTAGATAAGTATTATGAAATCGTGCTTTAAGAAGCTGGGAATATTAGGTTGCCTAAAGAAGTTAATAAGATCAGTCTTTATGACAATAAACAGATCCATGAGTGTAGACTTTGTAAGGCTAAAGTGGGTGTCGACAGAGCTTAAGAAGTTTTTTAAACGATTTACTTGTGAATCATCACGGCTTAACAGATTAATGTTATCATTAATAATCAATCAAAGAATAATATGTCCATAGCAAGCCCCGAAGCGTTCGACGATGTTAGTTACAATGGTGATGCCCCTTTAACTTGGGGGCATTTGAATGAAAATCATATCTCCCCCAGATAGCTTGGGAAGTACGCAGAAAGTTGGATTGTATTCCTATCGTACTTTTAACATTGAATTCTATGAGTGGTTCTCAGCAAAGTATTACTTTTACTATCCAGAAAATAGGGAGGGACGAAAAATAAATAAAATGTTATGTATACGCCTTGTGGGTTCCATTGGCGGCCATTCTCGTCTTAGCTGACGATTTCTTCGCCTACGAAAATTCGCAGGAAAGCTGAATCGTATACAGATCTATGAGTGGCTTTCAGGCAAATCTTTTCTTTAAGCTGTCTGTTAGTAGGTAGGCATCAAAAAATAAAAATGTTACATAAATATACCAACCGTGATACGGCACCAGCAGCTACTCACCACACGCCAAGAAACCGATGTCGCCTTAAAGGCTGAAGGAACTATGTGTACAAAATGTAGATACTAGGGTAGTGTTAATTTCATGACATCGGCTTCTTATTTGAATAGTACATAAGTTTAAGTGAACGTCGAATTTGATATATTCTATGGCTTTAGGTCTAGAAGTTGGAGCTATGCGGCGAGGTAGAGCTCTGTATGAAATCCTGAATTTCAGACTGCACTTATTTTACCCAAATTGTTTTCAACGAACTTCAATTCTATTGCAATTTTCAATACCTTGTCTTATTATTACTGCTGGCAGAATAGAGACTTATGCCATTGCTTGGGCCATTACATTATTCAGATTCTTCGTGATACGAAGCTTTCGTCTATTAATTCTAAACTCAGTCGACTACCTTAGGCCTCAACGACCAGAACTGTTTACACTTTAATTTATCTAAAGACCTCCTATTCTAATGGGTTTTAAGCAAACAAGCTTTCTGCATACATCGGACGTATACTTAACGCCATTAACAATGGAATCGTGACGCGTCTTAGTGCTTCTCCATTCCCATGAAAATTCTTCGCTTTCAATCGGTGGCATAATCTCGAAACAAATGTTTGTCAGCGACGGCGTCTATACCGGCATCCATGTCCGTGTCTGTAATTGACCCACATTTTGCAGGTCTGCCCTCGTTCAGAATTTCTTATTCAACTGCGACTTCCGACCGATCGACTAGTACCTCTACATGGCCACAATTATTATAAATACAAGCATTAGAAAGAGACTGCCTTGTTGAGCACTGCTCCTATGCACGCCCATTTCTCCCCCATCAATTTATCCTCTGTCATAGTTTTAGCACCAAGAGCGGGTTCCTCTCTGCCATACCAGTTATGGTTATGGTCGTCCTGGGAAAGCAAAGCAAAAATATTCCGCTTTGATTGACATTCCACAGGGGCACGGAACTGAAGGAACTACCGGAACATAGTGCTAATAATGATATTTTCAATACTATGTACTTTCGTGGCATCTTCCAGCTACTGGCCTTCCTTCTGAATTCTTCAAATTGCTATTGGACTACAAGCGCATAATCGAACAAAGAGTTTCCTTTTATCCTACTGGGCGGAAGTGGGATTCCAAGTGGAATGGGTAACAAATTGGCGAATTTTCTTGTCAAACACCGGCAGGAATACAAAGTAATAATCGACGACGATAATGACGGTCTTCACAAGACCACTCGGTGGCGATTGTCGTGGTTAGGGATGCGCGAGTACAATACAAGGACTTGGCCGTTGGAAACGTTCATGTTCAATATTTTACTTTTGCAATAAGTGTCCAATTTAATTGCAGGCAATTATATATATTCCTGAAGTTCTATTCGTCTTCCGTTGTCCTGTCGTCATGCAATGAAACGGAAGCGGTTGGGGATTCATTTTTTTTCTTTGCTTTGGCTCAGTCGCTGTTGGAGTTTTCTTTAGAGTGACGCAGGTCACATAGAGGGTGAGGGATTATTGCTGGAGCTAAATAAATACGAGTTCAAGCAATAGTGTTTCCTTAAAAGAAAACTGGAAGTTGGGAAGATGAATGGTGGTGGTGCAATTCTTTTTAGTTATCGGTCATTCTATCTAGGACTTTCTAGGATGAGTAGTTTTTCAAATTCTGAATAATGAAAAGAATGGGCTTTGATACAAGTTGGCTGGACTAAAAATCTCGTAGGATATAAGTGGAGCTTAAAACTTGCCGCAAGAATATAAATCAATGATTCAGCTTAAATGATGTTACAAGTGTAAATAGACATTTGGACATGGGGAAACATGGCTCAGTCATTAAACTATTGGCTTCTGACGTCTATGGTATTACATGTGGTTCCTATCCCGCTAAGTTAATAAAATTTTATTTCGCGGCATTTCCTCGTCAGTTAATCCCTAAGCATAGTAACAACCTTGCTCTACAATATAGGACAAACAGCTCAAAGCATTGATTGAGTTTATCTGAGTCTTATCTACATATCCGAGTTGAAAAGTTCTTTTCAAATAAGCACAATGATTCATCAGAGAAGTCTTTAGGAGATAAACGAGACATCTTACATTGTGCCTCCATGGGCGCTATACGAGTACTAGACAATTCCATACGCGAAATATTACTCCATTACAGACCCTGTGAACGAGATTTCCCTGAAGGAACCACAGTGAATGTGACTGAACATGTTAGATCTGAATACGAGGCAGCTCTCTGCATCATTCGAGAGTCATGAAAGCAGTTACGTCAGCCAGAAGAGGCTCTCGACAATCCGCACTACGGGGCGTATACGTAACATTTTTCCGTTTTTCGGTTCCTTCTCCATTACAGACCTTATGAACTAGGTTTCCCTGAAGGAGCCACAGTGAATGTGATTGAATAAGTTAGATCTAAATATGAGGCAGCTCCCTGCATCATTCGCAAGACATGAAAGCAGTTGTGTTAGCTGGGAGAGGCTCCCGACCATCCGCACTACGGGGCGCATACGTAACATTTTTCCGTTTTTCGGTTCCTTCTCCATTACAGACCTTATGAACTAGGTTTCCCTGAAGGAGCCACAGTGAATGTGATTGAATAAGTTAGATCTAAATATGAGGCAGCTCTCTGCATCATTCGCAAGACATGAAAGCAGTTGTGTTAGCTGGGAGAGGCTCCCGACCATCCGCACTACGGGGCGTATACTTCACATTTTTAGGTTTTTTGGTTCCTTCTCCATTACAGACCTTATGAACGAAGTTTCCCTAAAGGAACCACAGTGAATGTGACTGAATAAGTTAGATCTGAATACGAGGCAGCTCTCTGCATCATTCTTTCGATCCTTGGCACTACGGGACGTATACGCAACATTTTTTCCGTTTTTCGGTACCTTCTCCTTCTCCTACAGACTCCGTGAACGAGGTTTCTCTCGACGAACCACATATGCTGTGACTCAATAGGACTTTTTGGTTACTTTGGTATCCTTCACACTCGTCAATATTGATCTTTTCAAAATAGCCTTTATCAGATTTACACCAGCGCCGGCGTTTCTCTCACCTCCCCTGGTACTTCTAGAAGTCAGTGAGGTTTGGCTAGTTGAACGATCGGCTCTTAACTTGTTATGTGATTTTCTAAAACTGTCTTTTAGGGACTGATGCATCATTAAAATCCCAGGGCTTTTCTGATGAAAATTCGGCGACAGTTCAAAGTTATTTGATTAGCTTTTTGCACCTTGGTAGCTTTATTTATTTTGTAATAACAAGCTAGTAAATTAAGTTTTTCAGGAAAGTTTAGTGCACACTAAGCTGTCATTATGTTGCTCAATTTTTTTTTTTTTTTTTTCTAAATATGATTTTGGTCAACTGCCCGATCGTCAGGGTTCCAAGTTATGTTCTTAACTTCACTGTCATTTCATGACTACCCATTTTCATTTTAAGCTGTCCCTGTCTACAAACACTTAATCCTCTTAAACAATCTCTGACACAGTTCAACGCCCACATGTCAGCGCTTTTGTGTCTATTCCTTTTTGCTCGTCTTTCGGTTGGGTAAACATCGCGTAAATATTTCCAAGTCATTGTATCCTGACGGTATTATGTATACTTAGACTCAATCAGCTTTAAGATATTTTTTTTTCTCGTCTGCCATTCATCAGCTGTATACATATCTTCCATTGTAGCCTGTCGATGTATGACTCTCAACTCTAGGGTGATTGCTAATCAGATTAATTGATTAAATCATTCGGTTGAGTTATTCTTAGATTGATTTGCTCTTCCAAAGTTGAAAAATAGCTCTCGAGTTCGACTGGGATTAAAGTCGAAAGTGATGGAAAATTTGTTCCAATCTCGGTAGAGGGAGCGACTTTCACGACTTTGTTATACTTTTCCTAGTCCTTATGACATTATTCCTCAGAAGTGCCTTAAGAAAAAAAATTATGTCTTCAGGAATAAAATTTCTTATCTTTTCTCTCGCAGCATCATCCGTTCGTTTACTCGATTGTGCCGTGGTGGCCTGTGCTGAGCGAAACAACTTGCCGTCAAATTGCTACCCATCCACCATCAGGCGATTTTAATGCAACCAACTGTAATGGCTATTCTCTGACACAGAGCGGAGCTAGAACCAATTTTCCTCAGAATCACAATAGCAATTAAAATGAGCGATTTAATGAAAACTCCAAGAATAGGAATCGGGGGCGGCGGTGGCGGGGGTGGTGGTGGAGGTATAGCCACTCTAACTCCAGAAAATAACAATGACACCAATACTCTGGTGGTAGCTGTCTCGGAGCTGAAGAAACGCAGCAGTGGAGGCGGTGGAGGTACTGGACGTAAGGAAATTGTACGTTTCGATACAAAGACTAAGGATTCGTTGTACGACGAGCACGATGACGAGATGAGGGATAAAATATGCGAGGAGATTCGAAGGTAAGTAAAGGTGGTTTAGCTTACATTCATTTTGTTTTTCTTGTATATGACAATGGGAGTCCTCGGGGGGCGACAGATGATTTATTTCATTTGGGTGAAAGTAATTGACGAAATTAAGAATTTACTCTGCATTTGAGATGGCAATTTCAATTGGAAGAGCAAATTTGTCTGCAGGACGTCCTTCAGCCACAAACACTTCCATTTGGAGTGGAGGTTTGTTTGTCTCTGATTGAGATTTCTAAGGATTAACTAATGGTATTGATGGAGGAGATATACAATTTGTTTAATTAGGTATCTCGGTGAGTCATGGGAATATTTAGAAGTAATTGCAGTTTAAAAGGTAATTTAAAAACGACTGGATTATAACGGAGCCTCCGGAAGTCATGAACCTCATTATAGATGTAAGCTCTTGGTGGAAAGCTCGGGCAGTTAGGTGATGGAAAAAGATAAAATCAAATATTTTCCAAAGTTTTTTAAAGCTTTCGCGGAATACCTAGCAGTTGGTGCTCTTTCATAGCCAAAGTTGGAGTCGGACAAATTACATATTTCACCGATCGGTCACCTTCTGCCCCATCTTTGAATTTTCTGTTCAACTAACTATGTGTATTACGAATTCAGAAACACGAAATATACGAAAACCTAGCTTTGATGTGTTCAAAGGCGACATGGCCACTGGTTTTTAATGGGGATTTTAAAACCGGCTTATAGTCTTATATAAGATATATACTCGTAGTCTAATGACACATTACTCAACCAATTCACAGGCTGACATATTTGTTTTTTCTTTTTTTATAGGGTTCGCGCAGGTTCAAAAGTTACGTTCTTATGGTGTTTGTCAAACAACCTGGGCGGGGTGCAGATGGTTTGTGTCGAAGTAGTTCGATCACTACACTCCGGGGGTGTTTGTCCAAGATAGAATTCGAAAGATTCGACTGAATTTGTCGCGTTGGTTGTAGCTCACAGTCATCTTGTTTGTTTCCATGTCGTTAAGGTGTCATATTGGAAATGCACTGCGAGTACTTTGCATTTTTTTGATCATCTCTCATTCGCAACTGATGTTGTTGCAGAATTTTTCCCTATAGGAAGGGTTCTTAGCTGTGGAAAGACTTGAACTACAGACCTTCCGCTCAACATTCCGTGATGATTACCATTGCACCACGACCGGCAACATAATAGACAGCAATAGATGGCGCCATTATTGACAAGTCTTCAGGATTTTTTTAGATGCACCAAGGATAGCGGACCGCTACTAGATATTATTCGGGTTGACAAGCAATTCATGTGTATCCGGTGCTTCTGTAACTCTCCTTGCAGTTTCGACTTTTCTTGCTTGCACTTTTCTTCTTGGTGCGGAGATACCCTTCCACAGAGTGAACCTCGTAATTTTGTGAAGTGTCTACAGTCGAAGATTGCGTGCCTAAATTCTTCGTCCTGGTTATAATGGCCAAATCGGGACACCGTAGTCCGCAAGCGGATTAGCGTTGGGGGAAATTGTGCTCTCTCTAAATACACATCGCTTGATGGTGGCATCATGGTGCGGATCCACCTACCCTTATTAGTATTATTCCACCGAGTTCGTCACAGGGCGATTGAACGCGTTCTTTCCTCCTTCTTGATTCGCCTTTTTGTATCGACTACAGTTAACATAGAGAGTCGCCACATCTCGTCCGTGAGGATATCAGTGAGGATCATCCATTTAAAAACGAATGTGACTTCATCCGATATCTCCGGGAAACCTCAGACGGTAAACTGTCGGACGGTGTATTTATGGCAGTTTTTTTTTCGTTTGAGGGCTTCTGTTCGGTCTGGTACAACGCATAGGAGACCGGGACAGAGCACTTTGGATAGCAGCATAGCAACAAAAACACATTCTTGAGCTATACAAATTCAATATGAAATAAAGCACTTGAATATAAAGTTATTATCTATGATATTAGCTTGATAATTTTATACCATTGTGTTTGAATATACAATAATTTAGGGCATATGCGCGTCACTGCTAACTTAATTAAAGCTTAATCTTAAAATCCAATTTTCGACAACATTATCGAGGAATCGGGGTTGTATATCAGCAATAACACGGCGAATGTTGACTTTTAAATCGTCCAACATCTCTGATTTATCGGCATAGATTAGTGTCTTCACATATCTCCAAAGAAAGTAATCTAAGGTGTGAGATCACAGGATCATGGAGGCCAGTTCACAGGTCAATTACGCGCTCAGTATAATAATAACTATAATTGTCTACTAGAGTGTACGTGGTGCGAAAACGATTCATCGTACTTCAAACAACTTGCTTAGATGGACGATGATGTCGACAATAAAATGGACGTAGCGTACGATAAGTTTGGTGAAAAGAAGCATGGTTTTAAAAATAAGTTTGCACAATTCGCATGCGTTGTTCTGGCACTAATCTGATCATCGTGAAATGGCAGAATATACTAAGTACAAATCAACTTTCAACTGTCAAATTGACGATCCGCGAAAACAGTGATGCTAATTAAAAAACCAAACTTCTAAAAAAACACCCTTTATATTTTGAATAGTCTGGGTCGCACAGTTGTACTCTTCATGAGTATACATAAAGTATACATAAATATTGAATAAGGAGATTGTAGCGTGAAGCTAATTTTTGTTTTGTAATGAAAATTATAACGAATTTTGTGAAGCTAGTGGTTTAATACTGAAGGTGACATAAACCTGGAGCAGTTGCCAAAGGAGTGTTTTGGTTTGACACGTTCCTGTCACAAATTCTTTTTTTTCTTCTGAACATGTCCGTAATATGCTGGTACAAGTAAATATGTGTCTGCAGATTGTCATATCAGTTGTTTAGTCTCCTCTCGGCCGTCAAACAGGTTGTACCGTGATTTATCGAATCAAATATTTTAACATAACCGCATGGACTTGTGATTCGTAGAACACATAGGTGGGTTATATCTAAGGAATATTTTTATTTGACTCGCAATTGCGGAATGAAAAGCTGATTGAGTTTTCAATAATTTAACAGCTGCCGATTATTTTTCAAAATTTGGATCTTCACTTGAAAAATATCTTTACAAGCTTATTGTTGAAAGTATGGTCTATAGCAAGATAGGAAAAAGCTCTTCTCATGTGCGATAGCTTCAAGTAGTTGCAACAGCTCAATAATATCCAACGTGCTGCCTTCATCTCCTCAATCGTGGTAATTCTTTTTCTTGTAGCTGAAGCACAATTACGATATTGTTTTTCGAAAAAAAAATTACTCACAAACAACGATGAGCTGGCAGATGCATTAGTGAACTCATGATGATCCACGACATTGTAATCCGAATCTGACGTGCTTCTTTCGGTCTTGACTCTTCTGGTCGGTTCCATTCAACGTCGTTTCAACGTCCTAACCATATACCCATGTTTCGTCATCAGTGATGACCTTTTTAGCAAATCTGGATCTCCAGAGCGACGCTCATGCGAACATTTTTTTTTACTCAAAATTTAACAATTTTGGAACAAACTCAGCCGACGCAAAATATTTGAAAAATGTTATAGCGTGAACCAACCAGTATCCTCAGCCTCTTCTGTGATAATGATTCCACGATTTTTTATATACCAATATCCTTTCCTGCTTCAACCTTTTCATCCGTTGTTGACATGCTGGGGCATCCAAAGCGGCCAACTTCATTGACATCTACTCGGCCGTTTGTGAAGAGTTTGTACCACTTATAAACATTTTAATTTTTTTGCTCAGGATAAACTCGTCAAATGTATAATCAACATTTCAAGTGCCCTGAAGCACTTAATTTTAATTTTCACACAAAATTCTCAAATCCTCGATTCCAAAAGTCACCTTATTTTTTGAACAGTTCTTATATACAAGTTCTTATATCCACTAAATCTAGGTGTCAACATGGCACCCAAACACTCTGCTTTTGAACCATTCCCATGTCTTAAAAACTTTGGGTTTTGAGATAGTGTCGATCGATTGAAATTGACTTAGATCCAGTACCTAATGCCTTCAATTCTACATCTTCAAACTTTTAAAGGCGGTACTGGTTTCCACGTCAAAGTTACCACTAATCTTAAGCCTCAACACAAAGTTCTATAATCATTCGACGCGCCTCACATACAGATTTATCGAATAGAAGGCGAAAAGCAAGATTTCCAAATGACGCATATTTGGCAGGACATTTTCACGCATAGAACATATACGCATACGCATAGTTGAAAGTTAGCTATGGACTTGTGAATAGGGTCCTTGTGCATCGTTTGACCTTGTGCCAGTAAAATTAAAAAGCACAGTTCATACCACCTTCTCATTCAATCAGAATTGTCGACCTTTTTTCGATCTTGGCGATCGAGATTGAACAATGGAACCACTGGGGCCTTGAACGTAAGTTTTAAGGTCGTATTATACATACATCATATATATACCTTTTGTCACCCTTTATAACAGGTTTCAGTAGTTTTGCATCGTTACTGGCTTCATCTTTTTGGTTTTGTAGCAAACTTTGTTGCTATATAAGGGGAACTTTTCTGTAGTTCTAGTCACACGTTCTTCATAAAATTCGCTTATAATCACTTGATTTCCATTTTGTCTATAATTTTTTTTTTCGTAGCCGGCTCATCAGAAGCCAAATTTATAGTTTCATATTTTTTGTAGGATCCTTATGGTATAGTTTGATGCAAATCATTTGGTGCTCGAACAACCGGCTTATCTACCAACACAACAACAAAAAATCTGTTCAAATTGGATGGGTGTGAGCTGAGAAATTTCAAAATTTTTCCGACTTATTGAACAAATTTCATTGACCAATTGTTGAATTTTAATAGAGCTACCTATATGGAGCTAAAGTGCGACAGCTGTTCCAAAATAGTAGGCTAACCGGGCTGTAATCTTTCTGAAGACTACGCCTGTCGGCATGGGACATCTTGATGCAGCCATTTCGTGGTATTTATCAATGTAGTTCACAAATAGAACTTTTTTTTTTTTTTTTTTGTGGAGCCCTACTTACATATAGTATATCAATGCAGGCATATGTTTCATCAGACCCCTCTAGATACTTCTATTCGGTTCAAGTTTTACTATCATGCAATGGTTTTGCACATGTCAGAAAAATATAGTTCTCCCTACGGAATTCTTTGATCTAATTTAGAGAGGCACATCGTTGCTAAAGTACCCGTTCAAACAGGATATAAAAATTTGCTGATAAAGGTTTAACTAGCTTCAATACTTATATAAGAAAGGTGTCTCGCAAATCGACCGCAATCGATCGTATTAAATTTTATTGACCAAGTTTGTGTCCCACTAGAACCTTTTCATCATTCTCCTGTTTCAATTTGATCACTATCCTCCCAAGGATAATAAAACCAAACAAACTACAAATTATCCTTTACGACCTGCCTGTCCCCAGAACGTGTAAAACCATTCAACTACACGAAAACACCGAATCTGACATTAACGGTCCCAACACGATTAAGCATCTCTGATTGGATTCAGTTTCGCGAATATCACCATCGAGCGTAAAAGTAATTTACGACCCCGGGGAAAAGAGGTGACACAGTGAAAAAACAAGGTCAACACAGGATCCTTACCAACCATAAAAAGACGTCTTCGCGTTAATATCCGCGCTCGTATCAGGAGCACAGTACGTAGGCAAAAAGGACGACCGAAAGTAGCTTGTAGTAAATTCGTAATACTCGTAGTAAGGACGAAGGGCCGTCAAAGTGACACGTATCGATAAAATTCAATACCAAATGGAATAAAGTCGTTACAATAATAAGCACACTGCGGGAGTCCTTGAAATACCACATCAATGATAAAGCGGCAACGCAAAATCCTTTCACGAAATATGTTCACTCCAGGAATAATGCCATCGGGCACGGTAGGAGACGGATTTTATGTCCGACATTCGCCTTGAGTATTCTGTGTTTCTTCTTCGTCCTCGTTCCCCGTCCTTGCACGCTTCCAAGTAACATTTTCAATGGATTATTATTGTTATTATCATCATCTTGTATGCAATATTCCGACATGGCAGAGGGCCATGAAGTCGCATCATCTCCTAGCAAGTAAGGAGATAAGGAAAATGCCCTTTCTTTACCGTGCAAAAGGATAACAATTTATGAGCTTATTTTAGAGGACCTCTTGGCGTTAGTTTATTCCATAGACAGCTGATACTAGGAGTATGATGGTAGTGATGCTTCTCCAGTGCTAGTGTGCATATAGAAGGGTGAATGAATACTTGGGTGCCTTCAAGACGTTATGAGAAGGCGGGTTGGAAAGGACGCGTATGCTGATAAGTTTGTGCTGCTGGCAGGTTAATTTATTTTGTGGGCGAAGTGTTTATTGGAAAGAAGGATAAAGTCGAAGCAGGATCTAAGGAAATATACTCAAGTGGTTAAGCGGCGTTATACTGGAAACGCTCGAAGACTTAAAGAGTTCTCCTGAGTTCTTTTGAACTTCGAATTATATTTATAATGAGGACTAATGCTCTTACTACCGCGCTTTGTTTCCTTTTTTCAATAATTACTTTTCACCACATCGGTGAAAATTTAGCAAAAGTTCATAATGGTCTTAACGTTCTTCGTAAACTTATTGCAAGCAACTTGGTTAATAAATAATAGATGTTGGTTAAGAAGAGACATTTTTAAGCGGTACGAGTATATGAAAAGGTTGAATATATAACCAATCAATACTCGTACCTTTCAATCAGAATATATGTACCTTTCCGAGTCACAAGAAGCAACCATTCCCCAAAAATCTTGTCTACCAGACAAGCTGTCTTATTGAAATGAATCCTGAGAATATGGCACTACAAACTTCGTTGCTCAGGCACCGGGGCTTAGAAAGTGGAGTTTTAGCACCTGACGCCGATGACCCCAGGTTCGAATCCTGCAACAGTCAAGCGGTGTTTCTTGTTAACAGTATGTTTGCAGTTGAAAGTATATCGAAATTTGCCATTTGGAGTCGATAATAAACATAAGATAAGAAG
>CAWWDJ010000084.1:0-13161 GCA_963942525.1 Ptychoptera contaminata | reverse complement strand
GTCAATCGACTTGCCTTCATATACTATAGACCTCATATCATCGGTCCATATACCTACTAGCATAGTCAGTCGACTTGCCTTCATATATCATGGTACTATAGACCTCATATCATCGGTCCATATACCTACTAGCATAGTCAATCGACTTGCCTTCATAGTCAATCGACTTGCCTTCATATACTATAGACCTCATATCATCGGTCCATATACCTACTAGCATAGTCAATCGACTTGCCTTCATATACTATAGACCTCATATCATCGGTCCATATACCTACTAGCATAGTCAATCGACTTGCCTTCATAGTCAATCGACTTGCCTTCATATACTATAGACCTCATATCATCGGTCCATATACCTACTAGCATAGTCAGTCGACTTGCCTTCATATATCATGGTACTATAGACCTCATATCATCGGTCCATATACCTACTAGCATAGTCAATCGACTTGCCTTCATAGTCAATCGACTTGCCTTCATATACTATAGACCTCATATCATCGGTCCATATACCTACTAGCATAGTCAATCGACTTGCCTTCATAGTCAATCGACTTGCCTTCATATACTATAGACCTCATATCATCGGTCCATATACCTACTAGCATAGTCAATCGACTTGCCTTCATAGTCAATCGACTTGCCTTCATATACTATAGACCTCATATCATCGGTCCATATACCTACTAGCATAGTCAATCGACTTGCCTTCATATACTATAGACCTCATATCATCGGTCCATATACCTACTAGCATAGTCAATCGACTTGCCTTCATAGTCAATCGACTTGCCTTCATATACTATAGACCTCATATCATCGGTCCATATACCTACTAGCATAGTCAGTCGACTTGCCTTCATAGTCAATCGACTTGCCTTCATATACTATAGACCTCATATCATCGGTCCATATACCTACTAGCATAGTCAGTCGACTTGCCTTCATATATCATGGTACTATAGACCTCATATCATCGGTCCATATACCTACTAGCATAGTCAATCGACTTGCCTTCATAGTCAATCGACTTGCCTTCATATACTATAGACCTCATATCATCGGTCCATATACCTACTAGCATAGTCAATCGACTTGCCTTCATAGTCAATCGACTTGCCTTCATATACTATAGACCTCATATCATCGGTCCATATACCTACTAGCATAGTCAATCGACTTGCCTTCATATACTATAGACCTCATATCATCGGTCCATATACCTACTAGCATAGTCAATCGACTTGCCTTCATAGTCAATCGACTTGCCTTCATATACTATAGACCTCATATCATCGGTCCATATACCTACTAGCATAGTCAGTCGACTTGCCTTCATATATCATGGTACTATAGACCTCATATCATCGGTCCATATACCTACTAGCATAGTCAATCGACTTGCCTTCATAGTCAATCGACTTGCCTTCATATACTATAGACCTCATATCATCGGTCCATATACCTACTAGCATAGTCAATCGACTTGCCTTCATATACTATAGACCTCATATCATCGGTCCATATACCTACTAGCATAGTCAATCGACTTGCCTTCATATACTATAGACCTCATATCATCGGTCCATATACCTACTAGCATAGTCAATCGACTTGCCTTCATAGTCAATCGACTTGCCTTCATATACTATAGACCTCATATCATCGGTCCATATACCTACTAGCATAGTCAATCGACTTGCCTTCATAGTCAATCGACTTGCCTTCATATACTATAGACCTCATATCATCGGTCCATATACCTACTAGCATAGTCAATCGACTTGCCTTCATATACTATAGACCTCATATCATCGGTCCATATACCTACTAGCATAGTCAATCGACTTGCCTTCATATATCATGGTACTATAGACCTCATATCATCGGTCCATATACCTACTAGCATAGTCAATCGACTTGCCTTCAAAGTCAATCGACTTGCCTTCATATATCATGGTACTATAGACCTCATATCATCGGTCCATATACCTACTAGCATAGTCAATCGACTTGCCTTCATAGTCAATCGACTTGCCTTCATATTTTTTTTTTTTTTTTTTTTATAAAGAAATTGACATGTTTAGGAATTACGACGTGAAGTCGACCTGTGAATAGCTTTGAGCTACCATGTCAATTTATAGGATGGGATGTAAGATATTTGTGGACATTGGTTTTAAAGGATTGGATATTAAATTGGTTTGGGAACGCACACGCTGGTAAGGCGTTCCATTTCTTTGCTGTACGAGTAAAGAAATCGTTTTGGAACTTCGATGTTCTTACCGTACTTAGAGTTACCGCTCGACCGTGGGTGGTAGTACCAGCCCTTGTTTCCCGTAGCCGTTTTTCGCGCGAAGGCATTATTTCGGAGACCTCTTTCGAACAATGCCCGTAACTATATTTATAAAAAATCGTGAGGTCCGCTACGTCCCGACGATGCTTTAGCGAGTCTAATTTTTCTGTGATTTCGGGATTATTTATTAATCGAATGGCCCGGTTTTGTACCCTATCTAATAAATCTAAGGTGGTCTTTGCCGCAGCGCCCCATACATGACAACAATATTCCATACACGGCCGTATGAAAGATTTATATATGAGACAGAGTTGCTGCGCGTTAAAAAATGACTTGCAACGATACAAGAAACCTAATTTTTTTGACGCTTGTTTCGCGATACTCATGACATGGTCATGCCACAACAGATTTGATGAGATATTTACACCAAGAAGACGCACCGATGACTCTTTTTCTAGTAGAATTGAGTCAAAAATTATATTCTCGTTTTTATTTTTATTTTGTAGCCGCGATATCTCACATAGTTGTGTTTTTGACGCGTTAAATATAACCGAGTTTTTCTCCCCCCATTCAATTATCCTACACAGATCCTTATTCATAGATGAAACTACTGTTTCCCTTTCCATTTTTCTCACCTCGGTATTATGCGAGGAATAACAGTGAGTGGCATGGAGAGTGCTATCATCAGCGAAACTATGAATCGGATTAATTGTCGACTTTAATAAGTCGTTTATGTATAAGATAAATAGAGTTGGTGAGAGAACCGATCCCTGTGGTACCCCAGAATTTGTACGAAATTCACTTGAGAAAGTACCGTCTACTACAACGCGGAAACTTCTATTGCCTAAGTAGCTTTTTAACCATCGGACAGTTGAATCATGAATCCCGTATGACTCAAGTTTTGCAAGGAGTCATATACTATAGACCTCATATCATCGGTCCATATACCTACTAGCATAGTCAATCGACTTGCCTTCATATACTATAGACCTCATATCATCGGTCCATATACCTACTAGCATAGTCAATCGACTTGCCTTCATAGTCAATCGACTTGCCTTCATATACTATAGACCTCATATCATCGGTCCATATACCTACTAGCATAGTCAGTCGACTTGCCTTCATATATCATGGTACTATAGACCTCATATCATCGGTCCATATACCTACTAGCATAGTCAATCGACTTGCCTTCATAGTCAATCGACTTGCCTTCATATACTATAGACCTCATATCATCGGTCCATATACCTACTAGCATAGTCAGTCGACTTGCCTTCATATATCATGGTACTATAGACCTCATATCATCGGTCCATATACCTACTAGCATAGTCAGTCGACTTGCCTTCATATATCATGGTACTATAGACCTCATATCATCGGTCCATATACCTACTAGCATAGTCAATCGACTTGCCTTCATAGTCAATCGACTTGCCTTCATAGTCAATCGACTTGCCTTCATATACTATAGACCTCATATCATCGGTCCATATACCTACTAGCATAGTCAATCGACTTGCCTTCATATATCATGGTACTATAGACCTCATATCATCGGTCCATATACCTACTAGCATAGTCAGTCGACTTGCCTTCATATATCATGGTACTATAGACCTCATATCATCGGTCCATATACCTACTAGCATAGTCAATCGACTTGCCTTCATATATCATGGTACTATAGACCTCATATCATCGGTCCATATACCTACTAGCATAGTCAATCGACTTGCCTTCATATATCATGGTACTATAGACCTCATATCATCGGTCCATATACCTACTAGCATAGTCAATCGACTTGCCTGCATAGTCAATCGACTTGCCTTCATATACTATAGACCTCATATCATCGGTCCATATACCTACTAGCATAGTCAATCGACTTGCCTTCATATACTATAGACCTCATATCATCGGTCCATATACCTACTAGCATAGTCAATCGACTTGCCTTCATAGTCAATCGACTTGCCTTCATATACTATAGACCTCATATCATCGGTCCATATACCTACTAGCATAGTCAGTCGACTTGCCTTCATATATCATGGTACTATAGACCTCATATCATCGGTCCATATACCTACTAGCATAGTCAATCGACTTGCCTTCATAGTCAATCGACTTGCCTTCATATACTATAGACCTCATATCATCGGTCCATATACCTACTAGCATAGTCAATCGACTTGCCTTCATATACTATAGACCTCATATCATCGGTCCATATACCTACTAGCATAGTCAATCGACTTGCCTTCATAGTCAATCGACTTGCCTTCATATACTATAGACCTCATATCATCGGTCCATATACCTACTAGCATAGTCAGTCGACTTGCCTTCATATATCATGGTACTATAGACCTCATATCATCGGTCCATATACCTACTAGCATAGTCAATCGACTTGCCTTCATAGTCAATCGACTTGCCTTCATATACTATAGACCTCATATCATCGGTCCATATACCTACTAGCATAGTCAATCGACTTGCCTTCATAGTCAATCGACTTGCCTTCATATACTATAGACCTCATATCATCGGTCCATATACCTACTAGCATAGTCAATCGACTTGCCTTCATAGTCAATCGACTTGCCTTCATATACTATAGACCTCATATCATCGGTCCATATACCTACTAGCATAGTCAATCGACTTGCCTTCATAGTCAATCGACTTGCCTTCATATACTATAGACCTCATATCATCGGTCCATATACCTACTAGCATAGTCAGTCGACTTGCCTTCATAGTCAATCGACTTGCCTTCATATACTATAGACCTCATATCATCGGTCCATATACCTACTAGCATAGTCAGTCGACTTGCCTTCATATATCATGGTACTATAGACCTCATATCATCGGTCCATATACCTACTAGCATAGTCAATCGACTTGCCTTCAAAGTCAATCGACTTGCCTTCATATATCATGGTACTATAGACCTCATATCATCGGTCCATATACCTACTAGCATAGTCAATCGACTTGCCTTCATAGTCAATCGACTTGCCTTCATATACTATAGACCTCATATCATCGGTCCATATACCTACTAGCATAGTCAATCGACTTGCCTTTATATACTATAGACCTCATATCATCGGTCCATATACCTACTAGCATAGTCAATCGACTTGCCTTCATAGTCAATCGACTTGCCTTCATATACTATAGACCTCATATCATCGGTCCATATACCTACTAGCATAGTCAGTCGACTTGCCTTCATATATCATGGTACTATAGACCTCATATCATCGGTCCATATACCTACTAGCATAGTCAATCGACTTGCCTTCATAGTCAATCGACTTGCCTTCATATACTATAGACCTCATATCATCGGTCCATATACCTACTAGCATAGTCAGTCGACTTGCCTTCATATATCATGGTACTATAGACCTCATATCATCGGTCCATATACCTACTAGCATAGTCAGTCGACTTGCCTTCATATATCATGGTACTATAGACCTCATATCATCGGTCCATATACCTACTAGCATAGTCAATCGACTTGCCTTCATAGTCAATCGACTTGCCTTCATAGTCAATCGACTTGCCTTCATATACTATAGACCTCATATCATCGGTCCATATACCTACTAGCATAGTCAATCGACTTGCCTTCATATATCATGGTACTATAGACCTCATATCATCGGTCCATATACCTACTAGCATAGTCAATCGACTTGCCTTCATAGTCAATCGACTTGCCCTCATAGTCGATGACTATACCTACTATGATATACAATAGACCTACCAAGTGGAAGGATTGCGGAAGTATGCGACTATTAAGTATGCGACTATTAAGTATGAGACTTTTTCCAAATGTTGCCACGGGGATAACTTATACAAACTAGCTAACACCGCGACATGTCACCAATTCAATACACTAGACGACATTCTCCCATGAGGGATTGCGGAAGGATTGCGGAAGTATGCGACTATTAAGTATGCGACTATTAAGTATGAGACTTTTTCCAAATGTTGCCACGGGGATAACTTATACAAACTAGCTAACACCGCGACATGTCACCAATTCAATACACTAGACGACATTCTCCCATGAGGGATTGCGGAAGTATGCGACTATTAAGTATGCGACTATTAAGTATGAGACTTTTTCCAAATGTTGCCACGGGGATAACTTATACAAACTAGCTAACACCGCGACATGTCACCAATTCAATACACTAGACGACATTCTCCCATGAGGGATTGCGGAAGGATTGCGGAAGTATGCGACTATTAAGTATGCGACTATTAAGTATGAGACTTTTTCCAAATGTTGCCACGGGGATAACTTATACAAACTAGCTAACACCGCGACATGTCACCAATTCAATACACTAGACGACATTCTCCCATGAGGGATTGCGGAAGGATTGCGGAAGTATGCGACTATTAAGTATGCGACTATTAAGTATGAGACTTTTTCCAAATGTTGCCACGGGGATAACTTATACAAACTAGCTAACACCGCGACATGTCACCAATTCAATACACTAGACGACATTCTCCCATGAGGGATTGCGGAAGGATTGCGGAAGTATGCGACTATTAAGTATGCGACTATTAAGTATGAGACTTTTTCCAAATGTTGCCACGGGGATAACTTATACAAACTAGCTAACACCGCGACATGTCACCAATTCAATACACTAGACGACATTCTCCCATGAGGGATTGCGGAAGGATTGCGGAAGTATGCGACTATTAAGTATGCGACTATTAAGTATGAGACTTTTTCCAAATGTTGCCACGGGGATAACTTATACAAACTAGCTAACACCGCGACATGTCACCAATTCAATACACTAGACGACATTCTCCCATGAGGGATTGCGGAAGGATTGCGGAAGTATGCGACTATTAAGTATGCGACTATTAAGTATGAGACTTTTTCCAAATGTTGCCACGGGGATAACTTATACAAACTAGCTAACACCGCGACATGTCACCAATTCAATACACTAGACGACATTCTCCCATGAGGGATTGCGGAAGGATTGCGGAAGTATGCGACTATTAAGTATGCGACTATTAAGTATGAGACTTTTTCCAAATGTTGCCACGGGGATAACTTATACAAACTAGCTAACACCGCGACATGTCACCAATTCAATACACTAGACGACATTCTCCCATGAGGGATTGCGGAAGGATTGCGGAAGTAT
This sequence comes from Ptychoptera contaminata, assembly GCA_963942525.1. Lineage (NCBI taxonomy): Eukaryota > Metazoa > Arthropoda > Insecta > Diptera > Ptychopteridae > Ptychoptera > Ptychoptera contaminata. The sequence continues at coordinate 5,649 of CAWWDJ010000084.1, read as the reverse complement.
GCGACTATTAAGTATGCGACTATTAAGTATGAGACTTTTTCCAAATGTTGCCACGGGGATAACTTATACAAACTAGCTAACACCGCGACATGTCACCAATTCAATACACTAGACGACATTCTCCCATGAGGGATTGCGGAAGGATTGCGGAAGTATGCGACTATTAAGTATGCGACTATTAAGTATGAGACTTTTTCCAAATGTTGCCACGGGGATAACTTATACAAACTAGCTAACACCGCGACATGTCACCAATTCAATACACTAGACGACATTCTCCCATGAGGGATTGCGGAAGGATTGCGGAAGTATGCGACTATTAAGTATGCGACTATTAAGTATGCGACTATTAAGTATGAGACTTTTTCCAAATGTTGCCACGGGGATAACTTATACAAACTAGCTAACACCGCGACATGTCACCAATTCAATACACTAGACGACATTCTCCCATGAGGGATTGCGGAAGGATTGCGGAAGTATGCGACTATTAAGTATGCGACTATTAAGTATGAGACTTTTTCCAAATGTTGCCACGGGGATAACTTATACAAACTAGCTAACACCGCGACATGTCACCAATTCAATACACTAGACGACATTCTCCCATGAGGGATTGCGGAAGGATTGCGGAAGTATGCGACTATTAAGTATGCGACTATTAAGTATGAGACTTTTTCCAAATGTTGCCACGGGGATAACTTATACAAACTAGCTAACACCGCGACATGTCACCAATTCAATACACTAGACGACATTCTCCCATGAGGGATTGCGGAAGGATTGCGGAAGTATGCGACTATTAAGTATGCGACTATTAAGTATGAGACTTTTTCCAAATGTTGCCACGGGGATAACTTATACAAACTAGCTAACACCGCGACATGTCACCAATTCAATACACTAGACGACATTCTCCCATGAGGGATTGCGGAAGTATGCGACTATTAAGTATGCGACTATTAAGTATGAGACTTTTTCCAAATGTTGCCACGGGGATAACTTATACAAACTAGCTAACACCGCGACATGTCACCAATTCAATACACTAGACGACATTCTCCCATGAGGGATTGCGGAAGGATTGCGGAAGTATGCGACTATTAAGTATGCGACTATTAAGTATGCGACTATTAAGTATGAGACTTTTTCCAAATGTTGCCACGGGGATAACTTATACAAACTAGCTAACACCGCGACATGTCACCAATTCAATACACTAGACGACATTCTCCCATGAGGGATTGCGGAAGGATTGCGGAAGTATGCGACTATTAAGTATGAGACTTTTTCCAAATGTTGCCACGGGGATAACTTATACAAACTAGCTAACACCGCGACATGTCACCAATTCAATACACTAGACGACATTCTCCCATGAGGGATTGCGGAAGGATTGCGGAAGTATGCGACTATTAAGTATGCGACTATTAAGTATGAGACTTTTTCCAAATGTTGCCACGGGGATAACTTATACAAACTAGCTAACACCGCGACATGTCACCAATTCAATACACTAGACGACATTCTCCCATGAGGGATTGCGGAAGGATTGCGGAAGTATGCGACTATTAAGTATGCGACTATTAAGTATGAGACTTTTTCCAAATGTTGCCACGGGGATAACTTATACAAACTAGCTAACACCGCGACATGTCACCAATTCAATACACTAGACGACATTCTCCCATGAGGGATTGCGGAAGGATTGCGGAAGTATGCGACTATTAAGTATGCGACTATTAAGTATGAGACTTTTTCCAAATGTTGCCACGGGGATAACTTATACAAACTAGCTAACACCGCGACATGTCACCAATTCAATACACTAGACGACATTCTCCCATGAGGGATTGCGGAAGGATTGCGGAAGTATGCGACTATTAAGTATGCGACTATTAAGTATGAGACTTTTTCCAAATGTTGCCACGGGGATAACTTATACAAACTAGCTAACACCGCGACATGTCACCAATTCAATACACTAGACGACATTCTCCCATGAGGGATTGCGGAAGGATTGCGGAAGTATGCGACTATTAAGTATGCGACTATTAAGTATGAGACTTTTTCCAAATGTTGCCACGGGGATAACTTATACAAACTAGCTAACACCGCGACATGTCACCAATTCAATACACTAGACGACATTCTCCCATGAGGGATTGCGGAAGGATTGCGGAAGTATGCGACTATTAAGTATGCGACTATTAAGTATGAGACTTTTTCCAAATGTTGCCACGGGGATAACTTATACAAACTAGCTAACACCGCGACATGTCACCAATTCAATACACTAGACGACATTCTCCCATGAGGGATTGCGGAAGGATTGCGGAAGTATGCGACTATTAAGTATGCGACTATTAAGTATGAGACTTTTTCCAAATGTTGCCACGGGGATAACTTATACAAACTAGCTAACACCGCGACATGTCACCAATTCAATACACTAGACGACATTCTCCCATGAGGGATTGCGGAAGGATTGCGGAAGTATGCGACTATTAAGTATGCGACTATTAAGTATGAGACTTTTTCCAAATGTTGCCACGGGGATAACTTATACAAACTAGCTAACACCGCGACATGTCACCAATTCAATACACTAGACGACATTCTCCCATGAGGGATTGCGGAAGGATTGCGGAAGTATGCGACTATTAAGTATGCGACTATTAAGTATGAGACTTTTTCCAAATGTTGCCACGGGGATAACTTATACAAACTAGCTAACACCGCGACATGTCACCAATTCAATACACTAGACGACATTCTCCCATGAGGGATTGCGGAAGGATTGCGGAAGTATGCGACTATTAAGTATGCGACTATTAAGTATGAGACTTTTTCCAAATGTTGCCACGGGGATAACTTATACAAACTAGCTAACACCGCGACATGTCACCAATTCAATACACTAGACGACATTCTCCCATGAGGGATTGCGGAAGGATTGCGGAAGTATGCGACTATTAAGTATGCGACTATTAAGTATGAGACTTTTTCCAAATGTTGCCACGGGGATAACTTATACAAACTAGCTAACACCGCGACATGTCACCAATTCAATACACTAGACGACATTCTCCCATGAGGGATTGCGGAAGTATGCGACTATTAAGTATGCGACTATTAAGTATGAGACTTTTTCCAAATGTTGCCACGGGGATAACTTATACAAACTAGCTAACACCGCGACATGTCACCAATTCAATACACTAGACGACATTCTCCCATGAGGGATTGCGGAAGGATTGCGGAAGTATGCGACTATTAAGTATGCGACTATTAAGTATGAGACTTTTTCCAAATGTTGCCACGGGGATAACTTATACAAACTAGCTAACACCGCGACATGTCACCAATTCAATACACTAGACGACATTCTCCCATGAGGGATTGCGGAAGGATTGCGGAAGTATGCGACTATTAAGTATGCGACTATTAAGTATGAGACTTTTTCCAAATGTTGCCACGGGGATAACTTATACAAACTAGCTAACACCGCGACATGTCACCAATTCAATACACTAGACGACATTCTCCCATGAGGGATTGCGGAAGGATTGCGGAAGTATGCGACTATTAAGTATGCGACTATTAAGTATGAGACTTTTTCCAAATGTTGCCACGGGGATAACTTATACAAACTAGCTAACACCGCGACATGTCACCAATTCAATACACTAGACGACATTCTCCCATGAGGGATTGCGGAAGGATTGCGGAAGTATGCGACTATTAAGTATGCGACTATTAAGTATGAGACTTTTTCCAAATGTTGCCACGGGGATAACTTATACAAACTAGCTAACATCGCGACATGTCACCAATTCAATACACTAGACGACATTCTCCCATGAGGGATTGCGGAAGGATTGCGGAAGTATGCGACTATTAAGTATGCGACTATTAAGTATGAGACTTTTTCCAAATGTTGCCACGGGGATAACTTATACAAACTAGCTAACACCGCGACATGTCACCAATTCAATACACTAGACGACATTCTCCCATGAGGGATTGCGGAAGGATTGCGGAAGTATGCGACTATTAAGTATGCGACTATTAAGTATGAGACTTTTTCCAAATGTTGCCACGGGGATAACTTATACAAACTAGCTAACACCGCGACATGTCACCAATTCAATACACTAGACGACATTCTCCCATGAGGGATTGCGGAAGGATTGCGGAAGTATGCGACTATTAAGTATGCGACTATTAAGTATGAGACTTTTTCCAAATGTTGCCACGGGGATAACTTATACAAACTAGCTAACACCGCGACATGTCACCAATTCAATACACTAGACGACATTCTCCCATGAGGGATTGCGGAAGGATTGCGGAAGTATGCGACTATTAAGTATGCGACTATTAAGTATGAGACTTTTTCCAAATGTTGCCACGGGGATAACTTATACAAACTAGCTAACACCGCGACATGTCACCAATTCAATACACTAGACGACATTCTCCCATGAGGGATTGCGGAAGGATTGCGGAAGTATGCGACTATTAAGTATGCGACTATTAAGTATGAGACTTTTTCCAAATGTTGCCACGGGGATAACTTATACAAACTAGCTAACACCGCGACATGTCACCAATTCAATACACTAGACGACATTCTCCCATGAGGGATTGCGGAAGGATTGCGGAAGTATGCGACTATTAAGTATGCGACTATTAAGTATGAGACTTTTTCCAAATGTTGCCACGGGGATAACTTATACAAACTAGCTAACACCGCGACATGTCACCAATTCAATACACTAGACGACATTCTCCCATGAGGGATTGCGGAAGGATTGCGGAAGTATGCGACTATTAAGTATGCGACTATTAAGTATGAGACTTTTTCCAAATGTTGCCACGGGGATAACTTATACAAACTAGCTAACACCGCGACATGTCACCAATTCAATACACTAGACGACATTCTCCCATGAGGGATTGCGGAAGGATTGCGGAAGTATGCGACTATTAAGTATGCGACTATTAAGTATGAGACTTTTTCCAAATGTTGCCACGGGGATAACTTATACAAACTAGCTACACACCGCGACATGTCACCAATTCAATACACTAGACGACATTCTCCCATGAGGGATTGCGGAAGGATTGCGGAAGTATGCGACTATTAAGTATGCGACTATTAAGTATGAGACTTTTTCCAAATGTTGCCACGGGGATAACTTATACAAACTAGCTAACACCGCGACATGTCACCAATTCAATACACTAGACGACATTCTCCCATGAGGGATTGCGGAAGGATTGCGGAAGTATGCGACTATTAAGTATGCGACTATTAAGTATGAGACTTTTTCCAAATGTTGCCACGGGGATAACTTATACAAACTAGCTAACACCGCGACATGTCACCAATTCAATACACTAGACGACATTCTCCCATGAGGGATTGCGGAAGGATTGCGGAAGTATGCGACTATTAAGTATGCGACTATTAAGTATGAGACTTTTTCCAAATGTTGCCACGGGGATAACTTATACAAACTAGCTAACACCGCGACATGTCACCAATTCAATACACTAGACGACATTCTCCCATGAGGGATTGCGGAAGGATTGCGGAAGTATGCGACTATTAAGTATGCGACTATTAAGTATGAGACTTTT